>OZ024740.1:157657132-157659632 GCA_964016885.1 Eledone cirrhosa
GCTGTATTATTTCATATGAGATATATCAAATATATCTCTTACCAGACGGACGTCTCGTTTCATTATAAGATTCCTACAAGTTGGGTGAAATTATACCAATTTATGTAGAAGCTTGTATAAGATCAACAGATACTTATTCAAGTGGGTTCTTATAATTCTTCAGTGGGTGCCCAATAATATTAATATTGATAATCAAATCAACATCAATATTTAGCGATAATCACCATCAGTGCTTGAGGTCGCTGCTAGGTTGCTAGCCCAGCAGTTCTAAAGAAATTATCATACTGTCTCAAAAAAAGAGGAAAGTGATTACCGCCAAAAAACAATACATGCGCAGGACAATGAATTCTAAAAGGAATTCAAGCCACGTGCTAGAACTCAATTTGAATTTGAAAAAATATCCATATGTGTACATCGTTTGATGACACACATATATATTTTCTCGGGCAAAATAACAGAATGAGATACAAGAAACAATCAATATTCATATATAAAAATAAACAAAGAGAGTCAAACCTTATATCGGGAAGTTCATATCCGTTGCACATATATAAATACATCATCGGAGAAAGCTAATAGCGATACCCCGGCCAAATCCCAACTCATTCAACAAACATTAGGAAATAAGTGAGTATCTCTCTCTCTCTCTCTCTCTCTCTCTCTCTCTCTCTCTCTCTCTCTCTCTCTCTCTCTCTCTCTCTCTCTCTCTGTCCCTCTCTCTCTCTCTAACTCCTGTTTCTTTCTCCCTCTATATAATGGGGATTTAGATCAAAACAATGCTAAAAGCATAGATGCCACCGCAATCATTCCGACCCTGCTCCCAGCAGAACTGCTCCATGATAACACGGGCAAACAGAACTTGTTACAGAGCAAACTCGGTGCGATATGTTCATATGAAAGCAATACTTGAATAGAATATATTAGGCTGATAATGTTCAAAGAAATCTAAGAATTAAAATATCTTAAATTTCAGCACCTAGACTATAATGGTTTTAACCCGTGATCTTTTATACGTATCTCCATCTTTTCTTTCTCTTTACATACTTACATAATACGATACACTTTCTAAACTACTCTACTCCGTACCTTAATAAATATTACCATCTCTATATTACATTCCACCACAATGCTTCTGCGATAGTATACGAACACAAACACGTAGTCGATCTCAAATTTCAAATTTACATCTTGGAGTTATTTCCCATTGTTATATGTTTCCTTTCGTAAACACGTGTTCTTAGCAAACTTTATCTTTAATGGTATCTTATAAACTCGTATAAGCACCTGAAGAAAGGTCACTAATTTAATGCCTCCTGTATTCTGGAGGTATGGTCAAATTTGGGATTTGAAACCTTTTGTAGCGCCTTTGTTGCCTTCAATTTACCATCCATTTTGCAGTTTTAGTTTTCTTATATAGATCACTTTCTACATTAGATTCTATATTGAATGCTTCAAGGAAACTACAACATTTTATTAAAGTTTACTGAAAATGTAGAATGCTCAAGCATAGAAAATAACTGTATCTACAGTATTACGGCCAGCTATTTGCGTTAAAATAACGCAAAGGTCGATATTGTCTTTCAGTGTTATTGGGTTGATAGAATAAAGTACCATTAAGGTTTGGTGGAGCTTATTCTTTTCCAGATCGGAATGGAGCTGACTTCTTCCAGAGCGCAGAGATAAAGTGAGAAGAAGGGGGGGGGGGGGGGGGGGTAAAGAGAACAACAAAACCGACCCCTATTCTGGATTGGTATTATATTTATCGGCAGAATTTGAAAGTGTAGAGAACTGGAATAAATAAACTGGAATAAAGACTCTACTCGATGTTCTAACAACATGGTCATTTCGCCATTTTTTTTATCAAAGATAAGACTCTCTCCCTCTCTCTCTCTCTCCCTGTGAGTGTATGTATGGGTAACTGTGGCGCTGAGTGTGCAAGTATGGGTATTCATGTGTTTATGTGTGTTTGAGTATGTGTGTATATGTGTATATGTGTATATGTGTATGTGTGTGCGTATGTGTGTGCGTGTGTCTGTGTGTGTGTGTGTGTGCAAGTGTGTGTATGTATGTATATGTATGTGTATGTGTGTATATGTGTATGTGTGTCTGTGTGCGTGCGTGTGCGTATGTATATGTTGTATGTGTGTATATGTGTATGTGTGTGCGTGTGTTTGGGTGTTTGTGTGTGCAGCTGTTTGTGTATGTATGTATGTATATGTGTAGGTGTGTGTGTGTGCGTGCGTGTGTGTGTGGTGTGCGTGTGTGTATGTATGTGTGTGTGTGTGCGCGCGTGTGTGTATGTGTGTGTGAGATCTAAAGCCTTGCCACAAGATGTTTTTAACTATTTATAGTCCCCAGCGTTTTATCTCATTCTCATATTGTTCATTTATGTTCAACCTCAACTGTACTGATAGCTTGCTTTACATAAAATGTTTTCTGCTATTACTCTAAACTGGTTTTATTTTGTAAGATTTCATCGGTGTATTCATACATGTTATGA
>OZ024740.1:157662132-157664632 GCA_964016885.1 Eledone cirrhosa
CAGCAGCAGAGCAGAACAATTTTTTGGTGATGGCAGAGAAGATTGTGGGACAGCTGACCTGGCTGCATCGTCTCCAGAGCCAGGGTCACCCACACTAGCACTCGAGACCACCACAACTAAGGGACCCAGAGTGGCCGCCGCTGACAGCAGACCAGGTGTCATACCGAAAGCCATTACTGGTACCCCAAAAGTCACACCAGTGCTGCTGCTGAATGTCAGAGGCCTGGTGAAACTCAGTAACATGAGTAAAATTTCCTACCTGGGAGACTTAGCCATAAGCAATCAAGCATTATGCATGGCACTAACCGAAACACACCTGACAAGCAGTATAGCAGATGCAGAAATACATATACCGAAATATACTGTATTTCGTTCGGACAGGAAGGAGAGAACTCATGGTGGGGTTGCTCTGTATATCCGTGAAGATGTCACACCAATTGTACTGTTGACACATTCAAACTCAGTCTGTGACACACTGATAGTACATATGAAGCAACTCCAGACAGTAATATGTGTCACATATCGGTCGCCCGATTCCCCCAGTCATGAGGGTAACTTTGAGGATAGCCTAAGTAGGATAGAAGAGGTCTTTGACAAACTGGACCAGGGTCTCAACATTCTACTGCTGGGAGACTTCAACCTACCAAAGGTCAAATGGCCTGAGGGTCACCTCCTCCCTGGAATGACGTCAATAGAACAGAGACAGACGGAATCCCTGCTGGCCCTCACACACAGGCTGTTCATGGAGCAAGCAATACTCCTCCCAACAAGAGGCGAAAATATCCTGGACCTCTGTTTTACAAACAACGAAGTGCTCATCCACAATGTAAAGGTGACACCAACAATTCTCTCGGATCATAACTTAGTAGAGCTAATGATATGTGGTCCAAGAGAACCAACAGAGACAAAACCACCAAGAAGCTCCGGGACGTTATCCAGCCTTAACTTCTACAAGGCTAACTGGAAAAAGATTAAGAGAGAAATCCGGAAGCAAACATGGAGTGAAAACACCGCCACACAAGACACTAACACACAATTTCAACACTTCATGACAACGATACACACTATATGCAAAAAGTTTGTCCCGGAGAAAAAGGCAAACAGACACAACAATCTTATTCCCAGAGATAGGAAAATCCTTATGAGACGTAGAATCACAGTCTCAAACCAGTTGAATAGTCAACAAAACAAAAACAAGAAGGAATCCTATTTGAAACGTGCACTACTTGGCACCGAGATTGCACTCAAGCTTTCCCATGAGAATGAGAGGGCAAAGAAAGAGAACAGGGCCATAGAAAACATTAAAACAAACCCTAAGGCCTTCTTTAAATTTGCAAAAGAAACTGCCTCAGTACACTGCAAGATTGGGCCACTCTTCCATACGGACGGTTCATTAACCGAAAACCCCCAAGAGATATGTGAAATACTGAACGAACAGTACAAAAGTGTCTTCACATGTCCACTGAGGCACATGCAAATAACGAAGCCAGAGGAGTTCTCTGATGCCACAACACTACATAAAGAAATGGCAACCATCAACCACATAGACATAACGGAGTAGGATGTCGTGTACGCCATTGTTGAAATTAGAACAGACTCGGCTGCTGGACCTGATGGATTCCCAGCAGTTCACTTAAAAATATGTAAGCGGGCCTTAGCAACTCCACTGAAGATGCTCTTCAGAAGCTCCTTGGCTAGCGGCGTACTACCCAGGGAGCTGAAAGAAGGCACAATATGCCCTATCCATAAAGGAGGTAGCAGAGCGGAGGCCAGTCTCCCTGACGCCGCATATCAGTAAGGTCATGGAGCGAGTCGTCAGAAAGAAACTGATCACTTTCCTCGAGGAAAATAACCGCCTGACTAGCACGCAACATGGCTTCCGCCCAGGAAGAAGCTGCCTTACACAGCTGCTGCATCACTATGACTGGGTACTGAGACAACTACTAGACAGCTCACATGTGGACGTGATATATCTTGAATTTGCGAAGGCCTTTGACAAGGTCGACCACGGAATGATATGTCACAAACTACACGGACTCGGCATAACTAGAAAAGTAGGTGAGTGGCTGCATGACTTCCTAAAGGACAGAAGCCAGGCAGTCGCAGCAAATGGGGCCCTCTCAAAGGAAACACCAATAACAAGTGAGGTGCCCCAGGGGACAGTCCTGGGACCACTACTGTTTTTGGTGGCTCTCTCAGACATGCCCTCTGTAGTACATACAACAACATCCCTCACTAGCTATGCTAATGACACTAAGGTAGCACAGGCAATCAAAAACCCGGCTGACGCTGCCCTTTTTCAGCAGGATCTGGATGCTATATACAAATGGGCGGAAGAAAACAACATGCAGTTTAATGCTGGCAAATTCCAAGCCCTACAATACGAACTTCCAAACAAACCTGCAAACACAAATATAGTACAACACAACTACACAAGACCAGGAGGGGCCGATATCCCTGTGTCAAAATCGATACGAGACCTGGGCATAGACATGAGCGA
>OZ024740.1:157669632-157672132 GCA_964016885.1 Eledone cirrhosa
AACGACTATCACTATAATTTCTAAGGGCGGTGGATTGTCAGTATCGGTAGAGGGTTGGATGCCATGCTTTAACGCATGGAATTACGGCCCTTGCCATTCTGAGTTCAAATCTCACCGAGGTTAACTTTGCCTTTCATCCTTACGGGGTCGATAAAATAAAGTACCAATAATGCTGGCCTTGTGCCAAAAATAGAAACAATTATAATTTCTAACTCGTTCTCGTGTTTTGCATATTATGCATTATGTGTCTTCCTTGCTGTTTTTTCGGAATTCCACGCAATAAAACTGAAGCCGGGGCTCTTTAATTAAGAAACATAGCACAATAATGTATCCTTAGACGGCAACAAATATATAGAATTACATGTTGAAATTTCACATTTCTCGAATTACTTGGAAATGTCATGTAATTTATTAATCTTCTAATATAGCCTGAATTTACTGGTGCATCAGTAATAAATGTCAATTTTAAAGTCTTTTTTCTTTCATTTGATTAAGAATATAATTTTTCAACGTTCCTATTTAAGTAATTATTTGCATAGAGTGTGAAATTTTACTTGTTTATATATATATATATATATATATATATATATATATATAATATCTGTCTCTGTCTCTCTCCCTTTCTCTTTCTCTCTCTCTATCTCCTGTTTCTTTCTCCCTCTATATAATGGGGATTTAGATCAATACAATGCTAAAAGCATAGAGGCCACCGCAATCATTCCGACCCTGCTCCCAGCAGAACTGCTCCATGATAACACGGGCAAACAGAACTTGTTACAGAGCAAACTCGGTGCGATATGTTCATATGAAAGCAATACTTGAATAGAATATATTAGGCTGATAATGTTCAAAGAAATCTAAGAATTAAAATATCTTAAATTTCAGCACCTAGACCATAATGGTTTTAACCCGTGATCTTTTATACGCATCTCCATTACTTCAGGAATCCAGTACAGCCCTAGTCTGGCAAGTAAAGGAGAAAGGAGTCCCACATAAGATCTCTTGGAAGATACTCTCAAATCCAGTCCTTACACCAACGGTACTAAGAAATGTCTCTATCTAAGTGAGAAATTCTGAATATTACAAGGTCTGTCATCTCTGAAGAGAGTGAAATTTTTAGCGGACTCTCATTCTCAAGACCCAACTGCTTGTTAAGTGGAAACATTCGACAAATTCGACTGATTTTCAACCACCTTAATTTGATTTATATATTTCTGTTATATCTTTTCTTTCTCTTTCTCTTTACATACTTACATAATACGATACACTTTCTAAACTACTCTACTCCGTACCTTAATAAATATTACCATCTCTATATTACATTCCACCACAATGCTTCTGCGATAGTATACGAACACAAACACGTAGTCGATCTCAAATTTCAAATTTACATCTTGGAGTTATTTCCCATTGTTATATGTTTCCTTTCGTAAACACGTGTTCTTAGCAAACTTTATCTTTAATGGTATCTTATAAACTCGTATAAGCACCTGAAGAAAGGTCACTAATTTAATGCCTCCTGTATTCTGGAGGTATGGTCAAATTTGGGATTTGAAACCTTAGGTAGCGCCTTTGTTGCCTTCAATTTACCATCCATTTTGCAGTTTTAGTTTTCTTATATACATCACTTTCTACATTAGATTCTATATTGAATGCTTCAAGGAAACTACAACATTTTATGAAAGTTTATAGAAAATGTAGAATGCTCAAGCATAGAAAATAACTGTACCTACAGTATTACGGTCAGCTATTTGCGTTAAAATAACGCAAAGGTCGATATTGTCTTTCACTGTTATTGGGTTGATAGAATAAAGTACCATTAAGGTTTGGTGGAGCTTATTCTTTTCCAGATCGGAATGGAGCTGACTTCTTCCAGAGCGCAGAGATAGAGTGGGGGGGGGGGGGGGGGGTAATGAGACCAGCAAAACCGACCCATATTCTGGATTGGTATTATATTTATCGGCAGAATTTGAAAGTGTAGAGAACTGGAATAAATAAACTGGAATAAAGACTTTCTACTCGATGTTCTAACAACATGGTCATTTCGCCATTTTTTTATCAAAGATAAGACTCTCTCCCTCTCTCTCTCTCCCTGTGAGTGTATGTATGGGTAACTGTGGCGCTGAGTGTGCAAGTATGGGTATTCATGTCTTTATGTGTGTTTGAGTATGTGTGTATATGTGTATATGTGTATATGTGTATGTGTGTGCGTGTGTCTGTATGTGTGTGTGTGCATGTGTGTGTATGTATGTATATGTGTATGTGTGTCTGTGTGGGTGCGTGTGGGTATGTATATGTTGTATGTGTGTATATGTGTATGTGTGTGCGTGTGTCTGGGTGTTTGTGTGTGCAGCTGTTTGTGTATGTATGTATGTATATGTGTAGGTGTGTGTGTGCGCGTGTGTGTGGTGTGCGTGTGTGTATGTATGTGTGTGTGTGTGTGCGTGCGCGCGCGCGTATGTGTATGTGTGTGTGAGATCTAAAGCCTTGCCACAAGATG
>OZ024740.1:157677132-157694632 GCA_964016885.1 Eledone cirrhosa
TCGGGTATTGATGCTGCTCTCGTTACGAAGTCATTGTATGTAATTACAATACCATGACATGAGCATAATATACTTCGCCAAACTGTGGTAAGGATGTCATTGGTAAGATGTATGTATGTATGTAGTTAAACTACAAAGGGTGGAATAACTCCTAAGAGTCAACGGCCATCCAAAAATGTGTAAATATGTATATACACATGTACATATGTATGTGTATGTATGTGCGCGGCGACATAGAAACAGTCGGGCTGGATACCCGATCGCGCGGTTAAACCACTGGGAGTGAAGGACCCCTAGCATTTGTGAGGGCATTCTTCTAGGAGAAGGCAACTCAGAAATCTGGATAACTCAGACATAAAACCTGCGGCTCAGTAGTTACCGATGATGTTGATCTTTTCTTCTTTTCAGGTTATAGCTACTGTCGCTCAGAGAGTGGGATTGGCTCAGTGCACAGTCTTTCCTCAATTTAAAAAAAATCTTCACACACAGGCATTGAAGGATAAAATTAATTAATAATTATTAATAATGGTATATTGTGCAATGGGCATACTCGGTAACGAGGGGGCAGTCATCATGTATGTATGTATGTTCTTCTGGTTTTATAATTTCACAAATTTTTTCCCAATAGAGAGAGAGTCGGTTTCTAACATAGACAATTTACAATTTAGACATTGCAATTTACACAACATCAACTAGGTAGATGATGTATGCATACATGCATGTGTAGATATGGATGTTATTGTATGTGTGGATGTGTATGTTTTGAGTTGTATGTGTGCACGTGTATATGCTGTGTATCTGTACATATGTATATGCAGTTATTAGATGCAACATTTTTGGAATGTTTTACATATTTTTACTGTTCCATTAATGGATTGTACTTGTAATTTCCTAACTAGTTGTGTTCTTTCTGTTCCTGTGAAGCCCATCTTCTCAAGATTTGTATTGAGGCAGTTACTAAAATATCCCAGTGCCCCAATAATCACAGGCATAAATCTGAAGGTGTAATCAGGGTGGCGTATCTGCAGATTTCTCATCAGTTCTGCATAAATATTCTCCTTTTCACTAATCTTTGATATTATTTGGCATCTGCTGGGCAGATAATTTCCACTACTGTGCATGTTTTCTTCTCAATGTCCCATATCATAATATCTGGTCTGTTATGCCTGCATTTTATTGGGGCTTTTACTGGAACATTCAACCAGTACTCTTTCATATTATGTACGTGGATGTCTTCCACATTGCTGTAGCTTTTAATGTGTTTATTATCGGGGCTATCTTTTTTACGAACTGCATTGTACAGTGTTTTGGCCACTACATCATGCCTCAAAAGTAGCTAGTACCGCGATGACATCTTTGGACAGCTGCTGATGACATAGGTGATATCTTCGATGTTAGTTCTGCAGTGTCTGCACTTGTTACCACACTAGGTGTTTTGCCTGCATCCCTATCTCTTTTGTGAATCAGGTATTTCGTGTTGATCTCCTGTTCCTGGATTGCAAAAGCGTATCCTTCAAAGTGGGAGCCAATATAGCGGTTGTGGGTCCAAGATAGACTACTTTCCTTATCTATATTACTCTCACTCTGGAGCTTCCTGGCAACATATCCATGCATGATTTTTTACTGATAAGCATGCAGTTTTTCATCCATGGATTTACTGCGATACTGCTGAGTGACATCCCTGGGTGTGAGTTTTTGATTATCACACAGGGAATATCTCTCGAGGAGTTCCTTCCCAACTCTCATGATCTTATCTGTTTCATGCAGATAGACTTGCTCGAGAGACAGGTTCCTACGCTTCGAGGTTCGCAGATGTTGTCGGAGGGATATGATGCGACATTCAAATGTTGTCTGGACTGATGTTAGGCCTCTGCCTCCCTGCTTACGTTTCAAGTAAAGGCGGTCTATGTCACTGTTGATGTGGAAGTTTCCGGTGTTGTTTAGTATTTTTCGAGTTTCAACATCAACTGCTCGGATTTTATCTATCGTCCAATTGAGTATTCCAAACGATGATGTTAGGACAGGCACAGCAAACACATTGTGAGCCACTGTTTTGTTTTGCGCAGAGAGTTCCGATGACCAAATCTTTCTTAATCGGGTGTAGTATTCCCTGGTTACGCGTTCTTTATTACAGATACCATTATAGCATATGTTCTCACCTACCCCCAGGTATCTGTAGCAGTCCTCATCAGATATGTATGTATGTATGTATGTATGTATGTATGTATGTATGTATGTATGTATGTATGTATGTATGTATGTATGTATGTATGTATGCATGCGTGTGTGTGTGTGTGTGTGTCTGTGTGTGTGTGTGTGTGTGTGTGTGTGTGTGTGTGTGTGTGTGTGTGTGTGTATATGATGTATGTAGTGGCTAACGGTAACAACACTAATCAATCAATGAACGTCGCTCGTTCTATCTCTCCGATATGCAAGGCCCCCGGTATCTGTTGCCTCATGGTCTCAGCGGACAGAATTGCAAAGGTGTTTCTCCGGCGAAAAAGATGCGCTGAAAGAGTTAGTCAAAATCGTGGGTTAATCTTGTGTCTGCTCAACTTAGTCCCGTGTTTCGGAGACCCAGGACGCCAGAAGTTTCCAATAAGTTCGATCATTGTACAGAAAATAATGTTTTATATAGAAGAAATATGTAATTTAAAGGAAGAAGATATGTATGGAGAAAAAGGTTCTTCATGGTTGTAAAGGAGTCTTTGGAATAGTTGTCATTTATTGAGCATAGAATGTGTGAAAATGAAACACAGTTAATCAATAAAGCCAATTTGTTTGAAACATTGCTGGGATAAAATGTCTGCCTCGTAATGATTTACTACTTTATATAATTCCGTACTCTTAATGATTTAGTGAAGGCGGTAGACTCGGAGAGTCATTAAAGTGTCGTATTTGATGACTTGTAATATTTTAACTTACTCTCTCCAGGAAAAAGTAAGGACACTGATACATTATGAAAAACTAGTTGAGGAATGCTTGAAAATAACAGTAGTATATATAATTGTTTCTACTTTTGGCACAAGGCCAGCAATTATATCAGTGCATTACTGGTACTTTATTTTATCGACCCCGTAAGGATGAAAGACAAAGTTAACCTCGGTGGGATTTGAACTCAGACCATAAAGGTCCGTAACTCTTTGCTGCAAATCATGGCGTCAGACCCTCTACCGATACTGCCAATAATTTCAAATCACATCCATTATTTAAAGAATGATAATAAGTAAACTAAGTCTGAAAATAAATTGGGATGCAGACGATCGGAAAGACTTTTGATAATGATGGCTAGTTAAACTATAACAGTGGGGAAATGGCTGTCTTTAGGTAAGATAAAATACCTTTCAGGAATTGTTTCGGCTCACTGTACCCTGAATTCATATTGCACCGAGATCAACTGTGTACTTCGTCCTTTCGGGGTCACTAAATAACTTACCAGTCCAGGGTGATGGGTTGGCAGAATTTCTAGAGTCTTTTGCACTGTCTGGAAGTTTACGTTCTAACTGCAATACCCGCGTTGACACTGATACCAAATTGCATCAGGCTATGTTTTCCTTGGACGACACCGCAATTGTTGTTCTTCCTTAAAAAAACATTCTGCTCGGGTCTACGCCTTGGAAATAACTTTTTCATGAGAAAATTTGCAATTTCATTACACCTACAGAGACCTTTGGAATTAAACTATCAACCCCAGGAGACTTCCAGTCACTTGTGGTCTTGATTGTGTTGCTAAATTATCTATTTTTTATGCAGAACCATGATTATAATGTTACATGATTATTATGCCACATGATTATGGTGATGCATGGTGTTTTTCTTTTCACTCTCATTTCTAATCCATTATATATATATATTTATCGGATTGTATATTGTACATTCATATGTTTTCCAGGCGTAATTGAATTTATATTGCTTTTAGGTTTTTTTTATTTCGCAGATAGACATATCTTTGACACGAGCAATTGTTGTTTGCTTTAACTTTTATTTTTGTCTTTCATTTCTAGGATTTTTTCTTTTCTTGATATTTGTTTCATTTTATTCTTCATATTGAACTCTTTTTCTATTTTGCGACGCAAGGATTGGCATTTTCTATTTTGGTCGATTTTGTATAGTGTACCTTTTTCACAGCTCTTGGTGAATTTCGGTGAGAGGGAACTTTCTTTATTAATGTTCAACCCAGTTTCTCTTTATACTGCCACTTCCACAGAGTAAATTAGATTATTTAGCATATTGATGTTAGATTTTGCCATTGTGAATAGAATTTCTTGAAGGGGTTAGTTGTATTTGGCTATTATTTCCCGAACATGCTTATTTATTCGTATCTTGTGAAAGTATTTCCGCTGATCTATGCTCATTGATTTTCTTTACACACGTTCATTCATATACTAGTTTCAGTCAATAAAATGCGGCCATGCTAAGGCACAGCCTTCAAGAGTTTAGTCAATTATATCGACCACAATCCTTATTTCAGTCTGGTATTTGTCCAACTGCCAAGTTACAGAACATAGACAACAGCGGTTTTTAGGCGTAAAGACACTCAGATACCCACATACAGTATATATGTATGTATATTTATATGTATGTGTGTTTGTATGTATATGTATGTATGTTTGTATGCATATGTATTTATATGTATGTGTATGTGTGTGTGTACGTGTGTGTGTGTATGTGAGTGTGTGTGTGTGTGTGTGTGCATATGTGTGTGTGTACAAGCAGCTTATGAACAGCTTATGTTTATTAGATTTCTCAACTCGAGGCCTGAAAATATAGTAGAAAACAATTGCACAGGGTGCAACGCAGTAGAAGCAAAACCCAAATCTACTTGATTGCGACGGGAAAATCTTAGCTTCAGCCATAAGATTGGAAATTCACTATACTTTTGTTATGTGTAGGTCGAATATAACTTGTCATCGTGCCTGGATACTCGACTGCATACTTCCATCTGATCTTGATAGCTTTCATTCTCATTCTGTTGTTTCTGATATTGTTTATATATCTGAATTTGTTATATTGTTTTGACTAACGTTTCTTCCATATATTCAATTCTGTTATCTTATTTTCTTTGTGTCGTAAGGTTTCGTGCATGTTGTTCGTGTAGTGCTCTCTGTTACGGTTCTACAATTGTTTAGTCGGGATTATAGTCTTTTCGTGTGAGGTTTCTTTTAAATTTTTAGTGGGTATTCTTTCTACGGGCTGTTCTATTTTGGTTAGATAAAAGTACATAAGCTATCTTAAGTTGTGGTCTTCTCATGTTTCCTGGTTGACTCAATCTGTCACTTACTTCAGCACCATCATCTAGCCCTTCGGTGCGTTTAGTGGAGTCCACTCTGTTTCAAGCATACTGACTAGGTCTCAGGTTTGATGAGACCTCTCTCTCACCAATCTCAGATGTAGTTATTGGTCCTGTCATGTTATCCTTGATTAAACATAAAACCCGATGCCCTCAGCAACGAATGTGCATTGAAAAGTAACTAGGTTAACCTCAAAGATATTAAAATGCAAAAGTGAAATGTTCAATGTAAAGTCTTCATAGACATGCCTCATTTATTGTTAAGAGAAGTACTTAACAATTTTCTCTAGTTTAAATTATTTGTGGAAAGCTATAACATTCTGCATGCTAACTAGATTTTATCTTCCATCCTTTCTTTCTACCTAATCCAAAAAGAATCGGCAAAATTTAAAAATCTAAAAACCTAAATGAGGAATAGATATACTAGAAAAAGTGTATATTTATGATAGATTTAAGGTCGATTTAATGTAGCTATAACAACAGTTTCTGGGGATTGGCAGTATCGGTAGAGTGTCGGACGCCATGCTTTGCAGCACAGTTACGTCCCTTTACGGACTGAATTCAAATCCCGCCGAGGCTAACTTTGCCTTTCATCCTTACGGGGTCGATAAAATGAAGTACCAGTAATACACTGGGATAATTGCTGGCCTTGTGCCAAAAGTAGAAACAATTATTAGAAAATAATGAAATATAAACAATTTCTGTTTTTCATTTGAGCACATAAAATCTTAAGCAATTTTTCTTATGTATTTCGGAGAGTTTTGTCTCCTCATCAGAAGCTAGCTAAAATTTGATTTTATCTTCCTTTCTAAATGGAACCACAACTCTTATTCATTATAAACTGTGTGTACTAAATATTTACCTACCCCTTACAATCTTTCCTTCCATTACTTTGGATAAATTTAATAATTGTGGTATGAGTTTAATAGATCCAAATGTATGCGAATATTAAAGGAATAAATATTAGAGTAATAAATATCACAGCTGAAACACGATAATTCGCATAAATATTAATTGAAAAACAAATATTGCGTGTCTTAATTATTAAAGAGGAAATAGATTTTCCGGCATTCATTCCCTTGCAAATGAAACAAAAGCAACTAACAAGAATGAGGTCTATAAATAATTTATAAAATAAGCTCAAATACATGTTATATATTAATTATCATATTAAATTTCTACATCAAAACATGTATTATCATTCTTATAATAGATTATAATATTAAAATATGTAAATTTTTATATTATAAGCTAAAACATATATATACATTTTTTCGACTTTAACCACAGAGTGCGCCAATATATTTCCCTTCACTCTTAAGCCTGCCAACATATAATCTACAAGTTCTTAAGCGCGCCAAAATATTTTCATTTGCTCCATAGCGTGCCAAAAATATTTTTATTTGCTCTTAAACGCACCGTTTCTTTTTTATTTATTTACTCTAAAGTAACACAAGTTTGGAAACTATTTGTTTAAGGAAACGGAAGAGAGTGACATAGAATATGATTATTTTTCTATACTTTATTATAAATGTGCACTCATTCGTTAATCTACTTGAGTTGTACTTGATCTTCATCTTTTCGTTTTCAAATTCCATTCGTTTCGTTTACGTTGCTGATGTTTGTTTGGATTGGTTTGCTGTAGAATGGTATATAACACATACATATTGTTGTTGTTACAGTTCTTACTGTAGCTTTAGATCATACTAGATCTGATCAAGCAGATCTATGATCAAAGACTTTGCATCTTTTACAATTCTGTCTCAATCTTTCTTCCTATTTGCCCACTTGATACTGGGAAGATCATGGTGGTGTGTGTGGGTGGGTGGGGGTGGGGGTGGGGGGAAGATTCCTCAACCACGCTTTCCAGAGAGTCCTGTTTGGAACAACGGTCTCCAGTTGATCAAGCCAGAACTCCAAGAGGGACCGGCCTAAACACATGGGTGTTATCCAACCATCTTGCTCGACATCTACCTCAGGGACTCCTGTCGGTTGGTTTTGGCCGTAAACTCTGTCCAGTAGTACCGGAGATGTGATCTCTCAATTCGGAGAAGTAACGGATCTACCTGAAGAGACTCAGTGATCTCCTAGCTACGCACTCAATCGGGTGACGTTACTCTAAAGACCCTTTGGGGGAACCCCATTTCGGCAGCTTTCATATATTGTTTCCTTTTATTTTTGGTTTTGTTTTTGACGACTCAAAATTTAAGAAACATTATTTTAGTGAAAATCCTTATGGGGTCGATAAAATAAAGTACCAGTAATGCACTGGTTAATTGCTGGCCTTGTGCCTAAAGTAGAAACAATTATTTTAGTGAAAATTACAGCTTCTAAGGCCCGTATTACATATGCATGGGGATAAAATCGCATTGAAACTCTGATAGTAAGAGCTTAAAAATACTTCGAAATATATATAAATCAGTAAAATCTCAGCATTATATATATATATATATATATTGTTATATTTGGGGAGGGTCATATTGTTATAATATTCCCATAAATAATATTAAAACACACTAACTGCTTGGTTTGGATTTTCGCTTCTGTATTTTTTATATCTCCATAGTTAATTTATCTGGCAATCATTGTTTAAATATATATATATGTGTGTGTGTGTGTGTGTGTGTGTGTGTGTGTGTGTGTGTGTGTGTGTGTGTGTGTGTGTGTGTGTGTGTGTGTGTGTGTGTGTGTGTGTGTGAAAAGTAAACAGAAATAACAATACAATCGGTACAGTAAGGTATATATTTAACGCTTGATATAGCAGGAATAGGGTCTTAACGTTTCGGACGTTAGTCCTTCATCAGAAGAAAGAATGAGAATTAGAAAGTCTGAAGGGGCAGACAGGGCGGAATCGGGAAAAAGGTTTTTAGAGAAAAATAACAGGCCCATTCATGTTGCTATCTCTTATCATGTGGAAAAATATTAAAAAGTCGCAAATGTGGTTATCTGAAGGAACTAGATACATGAAAATTGATTAATAGTTGTGTGAATTTTGCATATGTGAAAAAAGTACTCAATATCGTTATGTAGGGTGGAATAGCATTTGTTCTAACCTGTTATTTTTACAGCTGATGATACAGCTAACAACTTTGAATATATTTTATTCCATTCTGTTTTAAAATGTTCCTTTTTCGTTAGCGTGAATGTCTATGTGCATGTAAGCGTCATTATGAGATCGACATTCCAACCCAATTGGCTTTATTGATTAACTGTGTTTCATTTTCACACATTTCGCGCTCAATAAATGACAATAACTAATCCAACGAGTCTTTAAATCCTGAGGTTCCTTTTCCATGGTCTTTTTGTTCTTCCTTTAATTCATCTCTTTCTTCCACGTAAGTCTTTATCCTCTGTACAATGATTGATACGAAGATTTATTTCGTCAGTTTATAAATACGTTAAGGGTTTGTAATGAAGAGCATCGGTTGTCTTCTCTTTATTTCGGTTACAGAGATTAGAATAATACTTCGTACTGTGCAATACGTCAGTATTTCTTTTGTTTGTTTGTTTTTTTTAGAGATTTCTTTCTTTCATTGATTTATCAAATATCTTTGTAAGTAGCCTAGCATGCCATCCGCTTTAGAAATGGGCGTTATGAGAGAAACATTGTCACCAGTTAGTAATTCTAACACGCCATATTAGTTTGTACTACTAACACGTCGCCATCGGGCAGAAGATCTGACTTGCCACCTGGTTTAATATCGTGTTGTACAGGGCAACGTGTGTGTCTCCCTGATTACTTGATCTAGAAAAAACAACCAAATCTCCCCTTTACTTCAAATCACACTCTGCTGTTTTAAAAAGGGAATAACATACGTATTAGCTAATTTCAATCTTCTGACATTATGGCTGCAAAAAAACAAAAAAAAAAACAGATGGACTGGTCATGGCTGGAACGCTTCAAATCAAAGACCTTCTCGAACAGAACCATGTTAACAATAACAAAAATATCGGGTTTGACGCCTAGCACTCTGCTCTGCTTAAGAGGAGGAGGTGTGAAGTGATCGCTTGTCAATTAGAAACAACAGCCAAATGTCTCTCAACTCACACCCTACTGGGTAAAAATATTGTATTCCTAGAAAGATTATGTCTTCGAAATCGAATGGCAATGTTTAGAACGCCTTTGAACATTGATTTGTTCTATCACTGTTGAGCTGCCGCTAAAAAATATCATTGAGGGATGAACCTAACACGCTGTTGTTGCAAGAATTTGAACTAGACCATGATTCGATCCCCTCTCATATTTGTCGTACAGATATTGACATGCACAGGCTTAGGCACAATTAAATTGGTATTTAGTCACTGCTGAAACTTGCTTGAGCAAACCTATCATTAAAGATATTCAAGTCATGACTATTTCATCTTCATAGGGATATGTAGAAGTACATTACTTAAGGTAAGTTTTCCGTTCTTTGCATTGTAGCGTGTGCTTTGAGGGTGATTTGACTACTATTTCTAAGAGGTAGAGCAACCAAGTAGAAACTGCTTTGTTGGTTCGGAATTGTCCAATATATAAGTTAACTGGATAGCTAGTTAATCTAAGTGCATAGAAAATGTATGCGTCTGGGTGGTAAGTTTAAATAGGCTTAGCAGAACAATTAACACTACATTCTCTCAATACTCCTAAGAGTGGAGAAGAGTCACCAGACGTTTTGGAAACGTTAATTCTTGAAATCCATAGTGGAGGATCTCGCCTGATGAATACACATTGTCAACATAGTAAAGAATGCATCACAAAGACTGGCTTCCTTCCTTTTCGTAGTCAAAAAAATACTTCGGCCCTCATTAACTATCAATCCTCAGCAAAGTTCAGGCGCATGGCTTAGTGGTTAGAGCATTGGGCTTTCAATCAAAAGGTTGTGAGTTCAATTCTCGGACCTGGTGATGTGTTGTTTCCTTGAGCAAGACATTTTATTTCACGCTGCTCCAGTTTACTCAGCTGTAGAAATGAGATGATAGGACTGGGGTCACCCAAGACACCTCCAACGAGATACACCTTGGAGGAGGCCAGCTAAACCTTCATAGGTGAGAGCTGTCACACACACACACACACACACACACACACACACACACACACACACACACACACACACACACACACACACACACACACACACACACACACACACACACACACACACACAAAGTTCAGCTGAGACCCACAATGAAGTACTCTCCAACATCTGGGTCGGTCTTGATGTTACACGCACACACATAGGCGCGCGCACTGACATCTTAGACCGTATCCAAAGAAAGGACATCCGAGTAACTGGTACGAATTCGCCCAGGACACTCAAATATCTTGCTCATAGACCTGCTGTCTACTCTCTCTGTATTTTCTACTACTACTATAGTGGTCTCGGCTCCTCCGATCTGGCTCGTTTCATTCCAACATCACTCAAGCACTTTTGCTTTACTCATCGCTTCTCTGGTTACCCATACTCTGTCACTACTAACATCTTGATGGAACCAGTCCTTCCTACACAGAATTTCGGATTTATGGAAAGTCCTTTCTACACATATTTTTTTTTTACTGCAACCATCGACTTACAATTGTTAAAGAGAAAAATTAACTGCGCCAATCTTACTGATTCCGGGTAATGATAGTTGCTAAAGGCATTGACAAAGGCCTTCCCTCCTCATCAAACCATTATATTTAATTACAAAAATGACGTTGGCAATGTTTCATTTGTATTAAACATTAATAGCATGTTACTATTGGTTCCGAAAAAAGGTATCTAGATAGAGGGGGTATCACTTGGAGGAGTTATATTTGGTATATAAGACGAGAAGTATATGGAAATTAAAAATGAAATGATTACTCTGTGGAAATGACATTTTAGCTATTTAAAAACACACAAATATATTTAACTTGACGTATACCATTTAATTCTTGGTATCAAAATGTTCGTTGTACTGTCTGCAACCTGGTCAGTTCTAATGGAATTAGTTCAGTGATCTGGTCACAGAGAGTGCGACGAAAATATTCAAAACTAAGATTTTTGTTGTATGTTTTTTTTTTAAAAATGACTGAAATGACTTTTCTGCGCGGAAATTGTTTTACATCCAACACGGCACCAGATCAAGTCATTTGGCATACAAATACAACTCCTAAAATTGAAATGACTTTATAGTGAATCGAAATTGCATTCAGAACAAGTCTTATGTAGAACTTAAAACGCAGAGCCATTCCACATCTTTTAAACCATGAATTTACTCAACATAGGTACATAACAACAGTCAACATGACCTACTCCTATTCACAACAAAGGGTAATTGATGATGTTTACTAGAGATATTTATTTATTTATTTTTTATTTTTCCTTTTTCCTATATTTTCTTCTGAACTTTCACTTTTCATTCAATTTCAAACTACACAAGCTTCCATAGAAACTGTTGAGTTTATACATTGTTTCATATCAATTAAAACTATTTTTATACATGTTTATGTGTGTTTATGTATGTTCTTTTGTTATCTTGTCGTTCTATTTAATCATTAATTTACTTTATTTTATATTTCCTTCTGAAATAGAATATGGTTTGTGTGAAACTATATTTATGATATTGCCAATATTACGAAATTGTGAATAAATTTTTCAATACAAAAATATTCCCTACTCGACGACAAAAAGAAACATCACCTTCCAGCAGCCGAATTCATGTATATATGTATACTCTTTTATACTGGATATATAATGTATATGTATGTATAATTAAATGCATGTATATCTGAATGTATTCTCTCCATCACACACACACTATATATATATATATATATATATATATATATATATATATATATATATATATAGAGAGAGAGAGAGAGAGAGAGAGAGAGAGAGAGAGAGAGAGAGAGAGAGAGAGTGTGTGTGTGAATGTGATACATAGAGACATACATGCATTTACTCATACATACATACATATACATTACATATCCAGTATAAGAGAATGCAATTAACGAACACTATAGCACAATAGCAGTATAGTTATGGCGTATTTTAATGTACATAAACTGATAACCATCTCTATGACAATTGAAATAATTCTACATTAAATATGATAATATGCTTTTAGAGATGTAATTATATCTAAATAATTAGCCATTCTTTTAAGATTTGGATAATTTAAAAAAAAAGGAAAAAAAGAAAGGAAAAAGGAGAGTTATAAAAAGTCTTTCAATGTTCATTAAAGTCAGTTGCATGCTATTAATCTTTAGATAATAGTTAACTGTTGGTTTGTAAACGTAAAACTTGTGTATGTTTGAGTCTGTCTATATATATTGTTACTCAGTATGAGTGTGTATGTGTGTGTATGTGTGTGCAAGTGTGTGAGTGCGAGTGTGTGTGTGAGTGTGTGTGTGTGCATGTGGGGGTGTATGTATGTGGGTGGGTGTATGTGTGTGCGAGTGTGTATGTGCGTGTACGTGTGTGCGTGTGCGTGTGCGTGTGTGTGTGCGAGTGTGTGTGTGTATATGTGTTTGTGTTTGTGTGTATGTGTGTGTGTGTGTGTGTGTGTGTGTGTATGTGTGTGCCCGCGTATGAGTGCTATATTTGGAGAATGAAGTAAATATTGCGTAACGTGTTCAGAATTATATATAATCATTTCTTCATTTACTGGTTTCATTGATAAACTATGACCATGACGGGAGAAGGGTTTAAGGTCGATTATCTAGACGCTAATTCTTGTATTCCAACTTTGATACTTATCTTGTTGATTTGTATTAGTTGAAACCCCAAGACAGACACAAATGTAAACACAGACACGTACACACACACATTATATTTATTTATTTATTTATTTTTGTCTTCTCTGCGCATGCGTTTGCGTGTGTGTATAGTGTTTGATGTGTGTTCGTGTTTGGGTGACTGTGTTTTGGTTATTGTATTCTATCTTAGTTTACTAGTGTGTTTGTTGTTATTGTGCTTGTGTATGTTATATGTGTATGTATTTATTTATTTATTTATACTTCTCTTAGGTCAGTATTATTTGTTTGGGTGTTGTAATTCCATTCATTTTTTCTGTTTAGCCTTGGCCTTCTAAGTTCTATTTCGCTGGCCTCTCTGATTTGCCTATCTGCTGGGTCATTTCTATGTTTAGATATTATTCTAATTTCTATGTTGTCTATGTTACCGTCGTGTTGTTGTCTGGCATGTTCGTATAGTACTGAACCGTTTTTTCGTCCTTTTAGTTCCCCCCAGTGTTGGTCTATCCTTTCACCTATGCTACGAGCTGTCTCGCCTATGTATGTTGTTGTTATGTTTCTGCAAGTACCCTCTGTACATCTTATGCTATAGACTACGTTTCTAGTTTTACAGTTTATCCGGGGGTTTACCTGACATATAATACATTTCCTATTAGTACAGTGGGTTGTCTTAAAAGGGTAGGTTTTGCTGATCAGGGATTTTATGGTGGTTCCTGGCTTTTCTACCACCTTAATCTTTAAGTGGGTCTTTCTCAGGGCCTTTCTACACTGGTTAGCTAATTTCCCTCCAGGGCTAACGTCCACGAACATGACACTCTGGTATCTCTGGTTGTCGTACGATGAGGTGGCTTTCCCTATCTTATGTTTAGCCCTATCTAAGCTATTCCATGATGTGCTCCTGTATAATGGCCAAATTCCTTTCATGTCCACTTCTATGAGGGTCTTTATATATATATATATATATATATATATATATATATATATATATATATATATAATGTGTATGTATGTATATGTGTGTGTATATATGATTAAAATAAGTAGGAACGAAGTGTCAGAGTATCATCATTAAGTTTATTCAGGTGTGACGCGCGTTTCGCTATTGATCAGCTCAAAGATCTTACTCGTCTCTGTAATCAAAAGCTCAAAAGACTCTTGGTTCGTTAATGATGGGAGACATACCCGGATATCTCCTGGTCGTTAAGTCACCGATCATATTGAACTATTCTTGATTGCCCTGACGAATTTGTTCATATGTGCCACCTCTCTACCGAATTCTGTAGCGATACCATCTGCATCTGTTTAACCCCAGGTAGCATAGCGTAGGGCAGTGACTGGCACAATAATGAAGGGCCATACATTGCGTGAATCACCTCGTGGTATTGCGATTTCATCAACTTATTAATATATATATGTGTGTGTGTGTGTGTTTGCGTGTGTAAGTATGTATGTATTGAACCATGGAAAACGTTTTGATAAACTAGATCTTAATTACCTCCACGACCCCCACACCTTTACAAGAAACTGTATATGTCAATCCATAGCGTCCGTCATCTACTACCGCTTGGCCGTCATGCCTTGTCCAGCCAAAACGCTCACCAAAATGGAGCGCGCGCTCTTCCAATTCCTTTGGAAGAAACGGGCTCCTTTGGTGAGAAGATCCATCTGCTGCCAACACCCTTCCAACAGAGGGCTGGGGATGCCGTGCCTGACGATGCGCAAACACGCGCTCAGGCTGCGGGAAATCCACGTATTCCTCACCGGACAACCGATGATGTTCGTGAGACGAGCCTTCCCACGACTCGTCTCGCTGACCGAGCTGCAGTCCTGAGTCAAGCAAAGACCGAGGAAAATGGGCGACTGGCACATAGAATGTACTCAGGCACTCACAGCCCTCTGGCAGGCGGACCCTGCGATCAGTGGAGACTCCACTTCCTCTTTCTATAGAGGGTTGGTCCGCAGCAAGTGCGACGACGCGCTCGGAGAAACTCTAGGCGTAGAGGAAGACGAACTGGCCAGTCTGTTCGGTAGGACCTTCCTCCCGGGACCGATGGTCAACTTCCAAAAGTCCCTGGCCTGGCAGTGCTACCGAGGAGCTCTACCAGTTCGAGACAAGCTCTACAGACACGGGTGCCCGGGCAGGAACCCTTCGAAAAAGATGTCCGAGATGCGTGCGAGACGAAGAAACCGTCGCACACGCATTCGTACACTGCCCGGGTGTAACCGACCTATGGGGCTATGTAGAACGACTATTGTTGCGGGTGGGACCAATCCGGTTGATCACCGAGTCCATTGTCATGATCAAACCGCCACCCTCCTTCAAAAACGAAGGAGAGGCGGTTTTCCTCTGTGTGATAGCTATGGTGAAAGAGGTTGTATGGTGGACGAGGTTAAAAGGGCTGAGGTCAGACACCTTTCTCCCCGGCCAACAACTGATTCTTTTTTTCAAATACCACTTTGGAAGAAGAATCAGGATGGAGAGAGAGGTGCTGTACCCCGGCAAGTTTTATAAAAGGTGGGTGAAAATGGCGAGAATGGCCCGAGTGAATGGGCCTTCTCTCTATATCAGCCTGTAGGTTGAGGAAAAAGAGGAAGAGAGGAAAGGGGTACTCACTCTTCGTACTCCTGGAGAGAAGGGTTGCACATTTTTTCGGGGGTATGTGTTACCCATATGTAATGTCTCCCCTTATTGGGGAAAATCGATTGTTTTTTAAATTGCATTTGTGATTGTATTTTACACGTTTTTATTGTATGTAAACTTCTCCCTTTGTATTTGTCCCCTTCTTTTTTGCCCCTGTGGCTAATAAAGAAACATATCTATGCCTCTAAATCCGACCACACAAAACAGCAAGCTTATTTATGACCGTCTGTACAGGGTGTTTAGATACGGCCTCTACACGTCAAGCCGTACGTCCACGCAAATCAATACAGTATTTTTATATTGCTTAAAGGGATCTCACTATCTACTATTGTATATTTGTATATATGCTGTTCTTATCATTTTTTATCTCATGCGTGTGTGTGTGCGTGTGTGTGTGTGTGTGTGTGTGTGTGATGTGTGTATAAAGAGAGAGAGTGAGAGAGAGTCTATTATTCCCAACTCCTTGTCTTTGTTATTAATAACACACACACACACACACACACACACACACACACACACACACACACACACACACACATATATATATATATATATAACAAAGAAAGTGTGGTCAGAAACCAGGTGGACCATAACACTGTTGAAACCAGCCGGAGCTCAGCCGTCGGGGTCCTGACTCTTTTCCTCTCTCTCTCTCTCTCTCTCTCTCTCTCTCTCTCTCTCTCTCTCTCTCTCTCTCTCTCTCTATATATATATATATATATATATATATATATATATATATATATATATATATATATATATATATATATAAATCAGGAAAGAAGAGTGACACGGTTTGCTATACAAAAAAGGTTTTTAATCTCATTGCTGACAATTGTTTCTCTGAACTGGTAGGTCTAGAGATCGCTACCCGCTTGTTTTCACGTCATTCGATCACCAATACATAGTTGTAACCAGTCAATTCATCAGAGCTTGCAAAAGGCAAACAAAGATAACAAAGCAAACGACATATTACAATGAATATATTAGTTTTACGCTTGATATGGTAAGAAAAAAGTCTTAACATTTCAGACGCTAATTAATCATCAGAAAAATAGAATGAGAAATTAAAAAAGAAATAGAAAGATAGAGTGGAAAGTGACAGAAACGAAACAAAATTTCTTTGAAAAAAAAACTGGTCTATTCAAGTAGCCACCTCTTGGAAAAGTGTTTTCTGGCGTTGATATATAAGAAAATCAGTTGGTCTTGTTTTAAAAGGCGGTGATCGATATGTATAGTTACAGAAGAAAGCTAAAATTGTTCGTTTATTTTACAGTGGAATGTTTCAGCTTCGCATCTGAAAAGAAGGCAGTAGCCCTGAATTATCAGGCCATAAACACAATAAAATATTACTTGGCTTTGTTTTGTTTTATTTACTATCATTTGCCCTTCGTATTTTCTACCGCTCATTTACTACTTATCTCACATTGCTTCGTATTAACTACACTACTCTCTCTCTCCCCACCCTCTCTCTCTCTCTTTTTATATATATACACACACACACACATGCACCCCCTCCCCATATATATATATGTATATACATATATATAATAAAATGTTATAGGTTTCTTGAAGTATTCTATATAATATATAACGTTGAAAGAGATAGAAAGCTAAACAATGCATTGTTTAGCCTTCTATCTCTTTCAACGTTATATATTATATAGAATGCTTCAAGAAACCTATAACATCTTATTATATACTAGCCGAATTACCCGTGCCTTGCTGCGTTTCACACATTTTTTTTTTGTAAGAAAATGATGATTGATTTTATATTAGTGATATAATTTATAATTTTACATACTTAAAAACTTAATTTATGAATGTAAAATTATAACTAGCACCAATTCCTTCACCTATTTTGGCT
>OZ024740.1:157702132-157734632 GCA_964016885.1 Eledone cirrhosa
ATGGTATAGAGAAAAGACGTGTGTTTTCTAGCCCATGGTGGTGGGAATAGACCAAAAGACTGCTAAAAACAGCAGCTCAGAACCATTCAACTTAAGAAGCTCTACTTAAATACAGAAATGAATTAGGAGCCAATACATCAAATTAAAAGCGGAGTTAAAGACTCACATTTATTCCCTATGATTTAATGAGCTCAAGGAATTGATTCTGGACTCTTTATAAACCAGCATATAGAGACTAGTAAAAGACTAAACTCAATTAAAAGAATATATTAGAGTGTTATAGTTATAATTAGATGGTTAGTACATTTTAATACATACTTTTAATTGATTTGTATTCACCATTCCTTCTGTAGTTAATATGTTCGTAACTCTGGTGGTTTTCTATCCCCTGTGATTGAACACATATCTCTATTTTACGTAAATAGATATATAATATTACATACATATATGTGTATTATATCATGTATATGCATATATATATATATATATATATATATATATATATATATATATATATATATATATATATATATATATATATATATATATATATACAAACTTACGTATTCTTAAATCTTACACACACACACATATATATATACACACACATATATATATATATACACATATATATATACACACACATATATATATATATATATATATAAATACATACACATATATACATTATTTCATGAAATAAAAGGTGGCAGTGTTATTGAAGTTTCGTCTGCAATGAGATTCTTCAGACTTCAAATTTGCAGTCTTAAAAGTTTCATTAAAAAGGGAAACTTCGATGTCCTTGGCATATTTTTCTCGGAAAAATAAAGCCTATAACATGTATTCTGTGTACATTCAGTAAATGATTATCATAGTCTATGTAAGTTTCACATAAAACACCTCATATAATATATCAATGTATACGCACGCACACACTCACACATGCACGAATGAATTGCACGAATGAAAAGCATGAGCTGCGCCAGCAGTGACAATTGTAGTTTCGCCTATGGATATTATCTCTGTGCAAAAAAGTGTTGAAATTTATTGTTTCACAGTACTTGTGCAACACGCGCGTAGACGATGCCAGCCGAACAACAGAGCTGCGATGGAGTTGTTCTGCATGGTTGTCTGTGTGTTTTCTAAATTTAAGACAGTAGGGAGGGTTGTGATATGGAGGAGAGTTAGCTGCTGTTTCTAGCAGGTTTACTGACCTGATAGAATATATGTTTTCTAAATTTAAGACAGTAGGGAGTGGTGTGATATATCGCTTGTTGTTGAATAAATGTATCTGTTGCTTTTGAATAATTGTCGTTTCGTATGAAATGTAATAATTTGAAGTATAAAAGAGAAAGTAGCAAAATGTGTGAGTGGTAGATAGAGGGAAGCAGATGATACGACAGAGTAATACGGACAGTATCACCATCAAGCTTGGAAAGAGAAAGTAGCAGAAAGTATGAAGTTGTATAGATTTTGAATGGTAGTGGAAAGAGTTTAGCAGTTTAAATGACAGAGAAAAATCGTAAAATATTGAGTTTTATCTATTTTTTGCGTAATTGTGAGTGAAATTGAAAAAATTATCTGCGTCAAGACGCAATCGAGACTATTTCGAATACTAAATGGTAAGTTTCAATTGAAGAAATTCTATATCGTAGATTTCTATAACGAAGGAGCTTGACCACACACTGAGCTTTATAGATTATGATTAATTTATATTAACTCATATTTCACGGCTCAGAAATGCTTCTTTCTTTGAGCTAATTAATTGTAAAAGACTGTTTGAGTTTATAACTCTAAATATAGTATATATATATATATATATATATATATATATATATATATATATATATATATATATATATATATACATATATATACTGTATATTATACATATAATATATACATATATATATATATTATATATATATACATATATATATATACATATATATATATATACATATATATAAATATTATATATATTAAATATATATATATATATATATATATATATATATATATATATATATATACATATATATCTTTAACTTTGTCGGATGGTAAGTATATAAGTTCCCTATTCCGTAGGTTCTTCAGGGCGAGTTGTTGTGTCCTGGAGAGGTTTGTAGCTATCTTCTTCTGTTTCCGTACGATGTTAAATACGGAATGTTTTAGCCTCGAGAGTTTTTCTTCAAACTCGCGGTTGGCAGGCGGTGGACAGAGTGGGCGATCCAGTTGGTATATCGGGAATCTGGGTTTGATAGATTCCGTAGTGTTGTTGCCGAGAGTCGGATAGAAACTAAGGAAAGAAACCTCGACAATCTTAGAATTAAGGAAGCACTAATTATAGATAAACACAACCACCAATCAATAATAGACTAGAACTCAACACCCAATTTATAACCTGATAAGCTTCTAGCCCCATATTTACACACACCCCACACACACACACGCACGCACACACACACACACACACACACGCTTACACCTCCACTTATTCTCTCTCACACATACACACACAAAACCAGTTCTAACACCAGATAACACCTATCCCCCACATTTACGAATAGACTTATCTTCTCACACTCACACACACACACTCACATACTTACACCTTCATGCATTCTCCCACACACTTAAACAGGCATGTATATAAAAAAAAAACCCCAAAACCCCAAAACAAATCCCTTTTAAAGGGAGACTACTCTTTATCCACCTAATTTTAACTCTTTGACATTAGAGATAGAACAGATACTCTATACCATTTCCTGTCAGCATGACTTGGCAAGCTATTTAGAACGCTGGTTTGAGACCTTTATTTCCCTCTGAAGAAGAGATATTATCTCAAAAATTAAGGACATTTAAATAAATCTAAGGTAAAAGACGAATTGTCAATAATATCTTTTGCAATTGCATTCTTTTTTCTATGTCCATACCTGCATTGTTTTGGCTTTATTATACATATTCAAACGTTTATACCTCATTACACAATGCTTCAAGTGAACTATAACCTCCTCCATATATATATATATATATATATATATATATATATATATATATATATATATAGACGGTTCATGGAGTAATAATAGCAAAAGAATGATGAATAACATGGTCGGCTGTATAATAGTGTTTATTTACAGTATTAACAATTGTTTCTGACGATTTGATATCGGGTATCGACTAGTTAAGGTCGAGTGACGTAACTTCTAACGATCACCGGCTTTTAGACTCACTCGATTAAAGAAACAATTGTTAAAACTGTAAATAAACCCTATTGTACAGCCAACCATGTTATTCTTCATTATTTTGTTATTATATATATAAAACGAGGAAGTTTCATTTACATGTGAAGAATATTTATTGCGTATCGACCTGTTCCGCGCGTTTCGCAGGGGATTAGTTCAAGGTGACCCATCGGAGCTATGAACCAGAAAGATATGTAAACGAAACTTCCTCGCTTTTTCTATTATATACACTCTGCCGGTTGATATAGTGCTTGATTTGGTACCAAAACCAGTATTTCACCGCATTACCTACACTATATATATATATATATATATATATATATATATAAACTAAACGGAATGACCAGTTCTATCCAGTTCTATCCAGTGGTAAACCACTAAACAAAATGATGTATGTATATATATATATATATATATATATATATATATATATATATATATATATATATATATATATGCATATTTGGTGGCTGCCAACTCGTTTTCGAGTACGGCCACTACTTTATATCTATGTAGTAGAACCCCTACCGATGCGCTTAACGAGTGTGACTTTTAGTCCAGCCAGCGACTTGAAAACTCTGGTACAAACACTACACTTGTGACAATTATTGACACATATTGCTGGGCCCATGGTACCATGTGACGACTAGTGCAGAGGGATCTCCAGATACAAAGCAATGCCTGTGCCGTGAAGCTTTTATAGTGAGCAAAGGCACTGCACAAAGCCAGTCCCACTCTCTTAACCAAGATGATATTTACCAAAAAGAAGAACAAGTCAACATCATTGGATACCATCAGGGTTGCAGGTGTTAGATCAGAGTTTTCCTTCTCCTAGAATTCTGCCTTGACAAAGGCTAAGGGGTCATCTCTCCCGATGATTTTGGATGGCCATTGACTCTTAAGAGCTCCTTTGCCCTTTGACAGGTTTTGTTTTAATCCTGCAGGATGTCCAAAGTCACCCTCCTCACCAAGAAACCTTGGTGGGGTTGCCTGTTTAGTCGCCAACGACCCGACCATGAGACAGTTTGTACTGGGATACATGTTACCAGTAGCACCAACTGGTGACCTGACATAAATCCATATATACATACATACATACATACATACATACATACATACATACATACATACATACATACATACATACATACATACATAGATACATACTTGAGATGAGCCATTTACATATATATGTGTTTGTATATTATAGCTATGTCCCTGGAATAATTTATGTGTACTTCAAGAAACCATCAATATGCTCGCTATCTGATGTGCTCTCTCATTCAGTCTGTTTCTCTCAACGGTTTGTCTAAGAATGCTTTCTTTAAACTATAGATAAACATTAATTGAATAATCGTATCATATTAATTATTTTGTTGTTTTCCCCTAAGGGAATTTGAATTTCTTTGCATCAAAACATTTGCCATCTATTCATTATTATACAGTATCCTATTTATATTCAATAGAAATCGTGTAAGGAAAAATTCGAAGCAAATTTGTACGTTTCTGAAGAATATATATAAAATATATAATATATTTATATATATGATATTATGTATTTATATATATCATATATTATATATATATATTGAGTGGTTAGATAATTGGATTCACAATCTTGAGGTTGTGAGTTCGATTTCCTGACCGGGAGATGCGTGATGTCCTTGACCGAGTCACTTTATTTCACATTGCTCCTTCTACCTGGAGCTGCGACCGATAGATAGTACTAGCAACTGAAAAGACCGACGGAAACATTGTATCCTCGGTCCGATTTGACGAAAGTCGATCGATTCTTTTATATATATATTTACTCCTTATCGAATGGAGTGCTGACACGGAACGCAGTGGAGAAGTTCACCAACACATTTTCACTGAAAGACATCCCGATTCCTTCCAACGAAACTTATTTAAAACTGTTGATCGAGAAAACCAATTCATTCACCCGTTGTATGAGGTGGCGAGCCTATCAATTTGATTCTTTATCCTTCAACCTTTAAACGCTATTCCCTCCCCAACACTCATAAAAACCCATTTATAAGTGTTTATGAAAACATATCGGCACATCTGTCAGCAGTTTAGATGTGTCTTTGCACATGTAAACACACATATCTGACAAGATGTCGAAAAAAGTCATCTTGATTGTACCCTGAGCTGATCGATATCGTAAAAATTGTAATATGCCAAAAACGTTTGTACATATTCTGCAACACTGACTTAGATTCCTCTTAATCTATAACACACACATACGCGCCCACACACACTAGGTAGAATTGGTCATTCTGCAATGTTAACCATTATGTAATAGTAGGAAAGCACTCGACGTTATGCAACTCATCCATCTTCGATGTTGACTCCTGCTGGCGGTGCGGGAAGAGAGTTAAGTGTTATATTATAGAGTAAAATGACAGGAGGCCGGACAGGTTGAATTCTTTCAATTATTTATTACTGCAAACATTATGCACATTTCAGTGGTCAGGTTGCATAAGATCCTAGTGGCATCATCAGGGGTATATTGAATAATAATTGTATACCAAAGGAATGATGGTAAACACATTCCAAGAGGCTTTAAGGAAAAAGCAAAGAAAAGAAAACAGAGAAGGAAAAAAATGTGTTTTTGTTTTTGACTCAGAGACGATCGTGGTAGTCTGTTGTCATTTTGGTTCGTTGTTTCTCTATATATATATCCGTGAAAAGTGAAAAATAGATCCAAATATGGAATATACATTTATTACCAAAATACTGTACTAATTTACATAATTACTCGAAAATCTGCCAGCAATATCTACTATAGTGTTTGATGTTATACACCAGTTATGTATTTTTTTCTGTCTGGGACTAAAAGGAACAAATTTAAGAAACAAGAAATACAATCATTGAAGAAGTGAGCTCGAATAAAATCTCATCTACCTAGGTACAAAACTGTGGTCTTCAACCTAGTACATACATATGTATACATATATATTACGCCAATATATTCTAATGTAGGGCAACACTAAATATAACTCTTATGGTGTTTTAAATAGCCATTATAATTTAGACCATGTAATTGTGTATATATTGGCTGTATAATATACCAATTTACAAGTCTCAGAATTAATGTTGTAATGCTAATTCGTATTGATTTATATAATATTATTCATATATCGGTGTATATATTTGTTAGAGTAGGTGTGTGTGTGTATGTATGTATGTATCTCTCTCTCTCTCTCTCATATATATATATATATATATATATATATATATATATATATATATATATATATATATACATAAATATATATATGTGTGTGTGTATTATTGTTTCATACAGTAGGTAAATCATCAATTTTATAAACTAAAGATAAGAAGATCATGTATTTGTTTACTAAACACACATTCCCTGTCAATATTATCTTTATAATTGGTGGGCTGCCGCAATATGTGTTCATTTTATTAATTTTTTATGTTATTGTTGCATTCCAGCAGTAGTGTATCTTGGACTACATTATGTATCTTTCTTTTTTCGGGCGGGGTGTTGGGATATGATAGATTTAGCTGGGGGTTTTTCTAGTTGGCCGAGCAACCACGCAGTTGGGGTATTCGTTGTTATGGTTGTTTATCCTTAGCTCCACTATCAGATATTTTTTCTTTCTTGTTTGATTATATAATTAAATAAATAATAAATATTTAATTAAACGATAAATATTCATCACAACGGAAGGTATATTAGAAGATCTAAGATGAATTTAATGTCGATATAATTTAGTTTCCTCTTAACCCTATAATTCTTTGCTTAAATATATATTATTTAACTAATTGCGCTGCTAATGAATGCGAGACATGCAAATTAGACTGGTTGCGTGAGTTAAATCTTATACTACGTCAGACATGAATAACAACTGTTATAAGCAATGGCTGTAAGCTGAATCACAGTTGTAGTTGTTTTCCGATGAATGGATAACAATCTAGGAAACGCGGAAAGGCAATCTGTTTGTTTGTTTTTGTGTATATGGAGTAAATGAAAAAAATATATATATATATTTGCTAACTTTTTTTATTAGCGGAGCCAATAATTTTTTTAAAATGTAGTTACATCTACATTAGATGCACGTCTTGGAAATTAAAACGGTCATTTCAGTTATGTTCCATAATGTATTTGACAGAAATACTGACTACTAAAAGCCTTCTCTGCAGGCAGAATCACAGGATCCCTCCCACCCCAGTGATTTTGTATAAGATGTTCTATATGTATTTACTTCTCCGAATGAGATTATTTTAGCAATCTCTTTTCATTGAGAAGCTATGTATATTCGTGGTAAATTTACGTATGTATAATACACACACACACAAATATATATATACATATATATATGTGTGTGCGCGCGCGTGCGTGTGTGCGTGCTTGTTCGTGTGAGTCTGTGTGTATGTGCAATAGATTCACGGGCTTGAGAAAGTACCAGATTGGTGATTGGCGCGAATAAGACCACCGAAACTGAAATATGGTGAAAGGTATAAACAGGCAGCACCAACTTTGGCGTGGGTTAACAAGGGATGCATTCAGGCCTTAGAGCTTGTTCGAACAATATATTGTATTCTCCATTTCATGCCGCAAAAACTGGCGATGGGCCCGCGAACTATACTGAGAGGTGTGGGATAGACGCACAAAGATTGTGTATCCCGGACCCCAAAGAGGGTTCGGAAGGGAGCAGGAACTAGTGGAGCAAGCTAAACACTACAGGCTACATATAGTTGGGGTTTCCTGATCAAAGTTACTTAGCACTGGTATTGTAGATTTGGATGGAGGATGGAAACTCCACTATACATGTGTGGTGCCAGAAATGACTGCACATATAGGAGTGGGGATACTTACAGGCCCCCGGTTGTCGGAATGAGTATTAGACTGGATCTCGAGGGGAGGAAGGATTTGCCTCTTGAAGCTTAGGATGAAAGATATGTCTCTGAGGGTGGTGAAAGTTTATGCACCAAACAAGCAGTCCAAGTGCAGATCCTTCCTTGATGAAGTCACTGAAGCGTTAGATGAATGCGTCACAAGTTCAGCAAATTAAATTCACCTTTAATCATAGTAGATATGAAGGAATGAATTAAATTAATTCAAGTTAGTTCGAGCAATAGCCGTAGAATGTGTATGTATATATACATATAATTAATTTCTACTTGTGTTGATCTTCATAAATGAATCAATTAATAACGGAAAAGTGAGGGAAAAGCAAGGGTTTTGGGGTCACAGAAGAATGGGAAGAGGAAGGGGAGGGTGATAGACTCTGGGCCTAGGGCGCAGCAGTTTTGTGGCTGCACTCTGCGGAGAAGACCACAAAAGCATTCCCGTGGACAATGGCCAGCGATACTCACTGCAAGAGCCACCGCACCTCGTAGGGTTCTTTCCTCAGGCGGGCTGCTGATGTTCCGATCTTACGGAGGAACTGGACAGTATAGGGTCCGAGGACGCCTGAGGTCTCTACAGTGATCCGTGAGAAGAGGACGCAGCCGGACAATCTCGGGTATTTGTTTTTCTTCTTTTTCTCTGCATTGCGGGCCGCAGTGCCGGGGTTTGTAACAAAAGCGACTATGTTGGAGGCGAAGAACGTATCACAACATGTGGCGTCCCAGATGAGGTGAGGGATGTTGGAGGCGAAGAACGTATCACAACATGTGGCGTCCCAGATGAGGTGAGGGATGTTGGAGGCGGAGAACGTATCACAACATGTGGCGTCCCAGATGTGGTGAGGGCTGTTGGAAGCGGAGAACGTATCACAACATGTGGCGTCCCAGATGTGGTGAGGGATGTTGGAGGCGGAGAACGTATCACAACATGTGGCGTCCCAGATGAGGTGAGGGATGTTGGAGGCGGAGAATGTATCACAACATGTGGCGTCCCAGATGTGGTGAGGGCTGTTGGAAGCGGAGAACGTATCACAACATGTGGCGTCCCAGATGTGGTGAGGGATGTTGGAGGCGGGGAACGTACCACAACATGTGGCGTCCCAGATGAGGTGAGGTATGTCGGAGGCGGAGAACGTATCACAACATGTGGCGTCCCAGATGTGGTGAGGGCTGTTGGAGGCGGAGAACGTATCACATGTGGCGTCCCATATGTGGTGAGGGATGTTGGAGGCGGAGAACGTATCACAACATGTGGCGTCCCAGATGTGGTGGGGGATCTACTTCATTCAAATGGGAAGAGGGTAATTCCTTTGGGGCGTTTGCCTACTGGTTCCAGTTCCGGAAGTATGAAAGCTGAAGTTGACTGCGGTGGGATTGGAATTCAACACGAAAAGAGCTTGAACAAATACCGGAAGTCATTTATCTAATCCTCTAATGATTTTGCCAAGCCACTACCATTTTTATCTGTAGATAATAAAAGATGTTGGTAAATATTTCATACTTTAGATTTCGCATACAACTTTCATATCCAAGTCGTATTACTCACTAAGAACATTTTTTTTTTTAAACTAAGAAAGAAAACGTTTGAGTTTTAGTATGGATTCACTAGGTTGGTAGTTATATTTCAGGACGTCCTTTCTTATGAATGGGGCAATTATCGATATAATCAATAGAGAGTTGGTCAATCGAAGTCAATATTTCAATATGATTAATTGCTAGCGTATTTCTTAATAAGTTTAAAATTCCCAAATTCCAGTCTTTGATTCCTTTTCCTACAACTAAGAAATCAATAATGGCTGAAGAGATTTTCACAAGTGTTTTTTTTTTTTTACCGGAATACATGGATACCATCTCGATATGATATGAGTAAATCGATAACTGAGGTTAAGTAATTGACAAAGTTCCGTTTGGGGAGTTTTGAATGTTAGATGGGTGGGGGAAATGGGAGAGAAGGTGGAGGAAGTAATATTTTCTACTTAGAGGGCGGCTGTTTGTTGATAAGTGAAATACGTGTTCACTGAACGTAAATACCCGGGAAACAGAAAACATTTAGAGATTGAGAATAGAAGAGAATGAAAAGATTGGAAGGAAAGATGGATAGACGGAAGAATTGGAGGATGGAATGAAGGAAGAAAGGTGTGGGAAAAGGGAAGAAGGTAAATAGGATAGGGTGATAAGCAAAAAAATATAAGAAAGAGGAAAAAGAAAGTGATGAAAAATGAATGAAAGGTGGGAATGGCGATATGAAGAATGAAAAAGAAAGAAGGAAGAAAAGAAGACAAAAAAGAATGGAGAAAAGCATGAAACAAGGGAGACAAGTAAAAATAGTAAGGAAATGAAGGATTGAAGGAAGGAGAGAAAAAAGATGGGAATAGAGAGAAAGAAAGAATGACAGATGTACGGATAGAAAGACATGAAGAGAGAGTGAAAGAAGAGAAGAATGAAGACAGAATGGAGAAATGGAAAGAAGGTAGGAGGAACATGTGGGAGGAAATAATGTATTGAGTGAGGACAAGAGGTGAAGCAAGGATGGAAAATGAAGGGGAAAGAAGGAAATAAAAACAAAATGGAAGGAATATATGAATGAAAAGGAAAGAATGAGATGACAGAGGAAATGAAATGATGTTTGAAGGAAAAAGTTATTACTAAAAATGGCGACACTATCGATGAGAGTTTCAACAGTAATACCGGTTATAGAGAATGGCAATGGGAATTTCAAGAGTTCTACTTAAGTTCAATGAGATCAATTGCCTGGGGATCGATATCGATATGAATTATAGATTTTTATTATTTCACGTATGTTACAGTTATTTATTGTTGGCCTGTATGTTTGTGTATATATTCAGGTATTCATTTATATTAGTTTATATGTATATGTATGTGTTTAAATGCATGTATGTATGTGCGTGTGTCTACGATTGTATATATATATATATATATATATATATATATATATATATACATATATATATATATATATATATATATTTATGATTGCATATTTATGTAGTTGTGTATGTATATAGATATGTATGCACATTTGTATGTATATATGTATGTATGTATGTATGTATGTATGTATGTATGTATGTATGTATGTATGTATGTATGTATGTATGTATGTAAAAATGTAGTTACTTCAGGGGAATTAATACAGAAAGACAGAGAGTGGGGAAAGAGACAGAGTGACAGAGACAGAAAGGGAGAGAAGCGTCTTTCAAACATGTTATATTAAAGACAACTGTATTCAAATTTAATGGCATATGTTTGAAAGTAAAACCATTCCCGATACACACACGCGCATATATATATATATATATATATATATATATATATATATATATATATATATATATATATATATATACACACACACATATTTATATATATAAAAGCTGATATATGTGATTATTTTTCAGATATATATATGTATATCTAAACATATACACACACACACACATATATATATATATATATGGGAAATAATTACATGTATCAGCTTTTGGGCTTTTTGTAGGCAGTTTCCAGTTATTCTATTGTAAATAGACGTCGTGTATAAAGCTCGAATTTTCGAAGTGCCAAGATAGTAAATTTATAAGAGGATGTAGGATACTCATAGCTTACAACAATTGCATAAAGATGCTTAGAGACATAAAAATGTTGTCAGCGGCTGCTACGAAAAATCGAATTCCGTATTTCCCAGATACCGGCAAGGTGTTCTAACCATTGAGCTAAGGGACACCTGAAATCATCTTACTGATTAAATTAAGGAGCTGAATCAAATAACTTTTGAAAATGTAAACAGACATCGTGTGTGTAACTCGAATTTTCGAAGCACCCGATAGAATATATTTAGAAGAGTAAGTAGGATGCTCAGACACAGAAAATAGCTACAATTACACTCAGTTGCTATGAAAATAGCTTATAAAAATCGGTTTAGTTGTGCTCGATGGAGTCAATTAGACTATACCTAATATTTATTAGTGTTAGTTGTGATAACAAGTAAGATGAAACAATTCAATATGGTTAATCCACGGAGCTTTTAAATATACGGTTAATAGAAAAACCAAAGCTCATATGCTGCGATTCAATGAATGACATATTGAATACTAGAATACTTTGCAGTTTTCAATAAATAATACATTGAATATCAGCATATGTGACGTGATATATATATATATATAGGTGTGTATATATATATATATGTATATATATACACACCTAGAGAGAGTGAGAGAGAGAGAGAGAGAGAGAGAGAGAGAGAGAGAGAGAGAGAGAGAGAGAGAGAGAGAGAGAGAGAGAGAGAGAGAGAGAGAGAGAGAGAGAGAGAGAGTTTGTTAGATGAATATGCTTATGTGGACATCAGCTGTTTCTAGTTTCATAACCTTACATCTTTTTAGCTGTAATAGCTGTTCAGTCTAGACGTGATTTTCCAACGAAAGAAAATTCATTAGAATTTTCTTGAAATAGCTATTAATTTGTCTACCTGAAGAACAATTATGCAGGGGAAATTATATTTTTACCTTTAAAATATGTTCTTAATAGTAATATAATTTAGTATTGTACCTAAATAAAATTATACCCTGTATAAAGCATATCCGAGCTGATTTATGGTATATGATTTACATTTTTATTTTAATCCCCTTTCATAAGATACATACACACACAGACACACACACACACACACACACACACCTATATATATATATATATATATAGGAACGAGTAGGACCCCGACGGCTGAGCTCAAGCCGTTTCGACGGCTAATTCTACCACGCCGTTACTCGTTCCTATTACCCACTCTACTACCCTAAGTATTGAGTACTTTGGTGCGTTATGGTCCATCTGGTTCCTTACCACATTTCCTTCGTTATATATATATATATAGTTATGTAATAAACAACATAAGATAATTATTTCATTTACCAGTGGTTTCTTGAAAGCAAATAAATCTGCTTTCAGTCGTTAGAATGAATAAAACATCGTGTTTTTATTAAATGTGGATTTGAAAACAAAAATATAAGAAATATGAAAGTGAGGCTGAAGAAACAACGAGCGAAAAAGAAGAAAAGGAATATATATATGTATATATACACACACACACACACACATATATATATATATATATACACACACACACATATATATATATATATACACACACACACACATATATATATATATACACACACACACACACACACACACATATATATATATATACACACATATATACGTTTAAAAATATCTTTAGAGGGTGTCATTGGAAAAATATAATGTAAGAATTAAAGAATTAAAAAATAAAATTAAAATTATATACATACACATATACATATATATAAATATTTATACATATATATATATTAAAAGAAATATTTGCTGAAAGGTGAAAATATTACAAATATTAGAGATATTACCATTTATAAATATTAATATATTAAAATATTAAACATTTAAATTGATAAAGAAGATCGGATCATTTTGAAGGTTTATAGGAATATTATAAATTACACATAGTTCTGAACGTGGAATTTTGGCGATATCTGCAAGAAGAAAATAATTCTGTCCTAAGATTAATATACCTCAACCTCATTTATATATTCATTTGCATACTCATCCTAACAATTTGGAAAAGTCCGTTCTTTAAATTCACTATCCAAGGAAAATTCAACTGATAAGGTATGTTGCTTGGTTATGTCAAAATTTATAAAAAACACTTTGTATTTTATCTGATGAAATCGTACCAAAGTTTTTGGTACTCTTGAAATATATATAGAATAAATATGGTTTTATAAATATAGTTTCCATTTATTTAATATCATTGAATATTTACTCCAGAAACTTGTCGAGTGCTCTGAATCAGTTATAAACATTTATATTTGTTGAACTACCAACAAATTGAATATCCCTTCTGCTTATATATATATATATATATATATATATATATATATGTATGTATATGTAAGCCAGTAAAACCTGGCGAATGGTCGGGTAGTCGGCGACTAAACCGGCAACCCTACCAAGTTTACTTGATGAGGAGAGTGATTTTGGACACCCTGCAGGACAAAAAACAAAACCTGACAAAGGGTGGAAGAACTCATAAGAGTCAACGGCCATCCAAAAATGTGTAAATATGTATATATGTATATGCAAGTATACATATGTATATATATACACGGAGACATAAAAATAATCGGGCTGGATACTCGATCGCGCGGTTAAACCAATGGGAGTAAAAGATCCCTGACCTTTGTCAGGGCATTCTTCTATGAGAAGGCAACTCAGAAATCTGGATAACTCCGATATAAAACCTGCGGCTCAGTAGTTACCGATGATGTTGATCTTTTCTTCTTTTCGGGTTATAGCTACTGTCGCACAAAGAGTGAGATTGGCTCAGTGCACAGTCTTTCCTCACTTTAAAAAAAATCTTCACCCACCGGCATTGCACGATAGCACTAATTGATAATTATTAATAATGTTATATCATGCAATGACCATACTCAATAACGGGGGGGGGGGGAGCCATCATCATATATATATTCATACTGGCGGGTTATGGTCGAGCTGGTTTTTACCACACCCTTTCTATATATATATGTTTGTATATATGTTTGTATATATATATATGTTTGTATAAATGTATATTTATATGAATATGTGTATGTATATATGTATGGAGTTGTGACCGATCCGATAGATAGTATTAGCAGTTGGAAAGATCATCGGAAACATTGTTTCCTCGGTCCGATTTGACGAAAGTCGATCGAATGTCGTTATACATATATATATGTATGTGTGTGTGTCGTGTATATATGTGTATGTATATATGTCTATGTATATACGTATGTATATATATATGTATGTATATATATATATATATATACGTATGTATATATATATATATAATATATATATATATAATATATATATAATATATATATAGTAATAATAATAAAATTGAAGACTAAAATATAATATATATATATTATATATATATATATATATATATATATATATATATATATATATATATATATATATATGTGTGTATATATATATGTATATATATATTCATATATATAAGTGGGGGTGCATGTGTGTGTGTATGTGTGTGTATCCCTGATTCATATTTATTTTTGTCCTTTTCATGATACTCTTTTTCCTGACTCATTCATGAAATATTGAACATTTGAATGAAATTGTCTTGGAATTCATATAAATAAATAATTGATAGTGAAAGGCAAAAACGAATGCTATTACCCTCCTGATCTTTTATTATAAAATTACAGTCACTGTATTGCAGGTATGGGGGAGGGGGGGATAGCCTTTTATCATTTACTTTGACACCAGTATATTTTGGTCTCATATATATTTTAATAACATCATTAAAGCGAGCCAACGAGGGAGACTGTACTTGGTTTCTCTAATTGCTATACATACATACATACATACATACATACATACATACATACTGTATATATATATATATAAGCTAACATCGTATTTGAAATTGAGTGACACTGTTTCTAGTGGTCAGCAATTTTTAAACAACTTAATCAGTGAAACAATTGTCAGACTGTAAATAAATCCCTTTTTTGTACTGTTGACCATGTTATTCTTCACTTTTTCAATTTTATATATATATATATATATATATATATGCTACCAATTTAGCCCGGCGTTGCTCGGGTTTGTTCATTTGCTATGAAAAGTTACAAACAGGTAAACGTGGCTTGAAAGCGAATAAGCTTATCAATTAAGTGCATAAAGCAGTTGAACCGGTTATTAAAAGTTACGAACCAATTAGCATTTTGGACAATCAATGATGGGTTAATAATCTTCCAATAGCGAATGTAGCAGACCAAAGTTGCAAGATGGTGGCCCTGATGCCGCTGGGTGTCAGATCTTTCCGCGATGGGTGACCCTACCAGGAAATAGTTTTCCAGACGGCATAGCTCCAACACCTCCAACACCTGCCAACATCTATAGCACCTCTTTGTAGACGATATTGCGTGGCATCCCTTGAGGAGTGTAAGCAAAATGTCCATTCCTGCTCTCTACGCGGGAACAGGCAACATAAAGTTGGTCATGGGAGAAGCATGGCTCCTCCAAATGGATGCCCGCCACCGACAATGTTTTCCCTTGTGACTTGTCAATGGACATGGCAAAACATGGTCTCACCGGGAATTGGGATCGCAGGAATTCGAACGGGATATCTGACGCCGAGGGGAAAAGGTTCATCCTTGGCAGTGTATTCGGCAGAATTGCCAGAAGTACAACACTATGGGTGTTGTCATATTAATATTTAACCAATGAAAGTCGTAAAAAATAAATAATTTAAACATTCCGATTCATATGTCTATAGCATTAATCTGTTATATGAAGTGTTATTTTGCGGGTTGTTATTTGCAATAAGCCGATTTAAAATACCCCAGAAAAGCCGTATGTCAATGACTCCCCCAGCAGTTAAATTATAGAGAGGGGGAATAATCTATTATAGAGAGAGGAAAGAGCGATGGAGAGAGTAATGCTGAGAGTAAAGCAGTTAATTATAGAGAGGGGGAATGATCTATTATAGAGAGAGGGAGGAGCGGCGGAGAGAGCGTTATGACTATGTTTGTTGTATAAAAAGATGTGTTGCTTAGTTTTCAAAGTTTATGTCGCGTTCCTGAACGAAGTTTTGTCGCTGTTGGGTAGTAGAGAGAGTGAATAAGCGTGTAAGAGAGAGGCATACAGCATGTATTTAGTTTTATCGATTTTTTTCATAGAAGAGGGAAATTTTTGGCAAAGTTTATTACGCGTTGACCATCATTGGTAAAGTTGGAGCACATTGGAAAAGAAGATCATCAAAATTGGTAGAGAAATGTAGAAATGCATAAAAATCCTACACACACACACACACACACACACACACACAGACAGACATCTTCCGTTTTATATATATAGAGAGATATAGAGATTATCTCTATCTCTATCTCTATATATATAAAACGGTAGATGTCTGTCTGTGTGTATGTATGATTTTTATGCATTTCCACATTTCTCTACCGAATTTGATGATTTCTTTACCAGGGAAGGTCAAAGCGTAATTACTTTTGCCTAAAATGTCCTGCTTCTATGAAAACAATCGATAAAACTAAATACATGCTGTAACCCTCTCTCTTACACGCTTCATTCCTCTCACTACCCTCAATCTCCTCCGCAACTCTCTTTAAAATGTCACTGTCTCCGTCTCTGAAGGAACCTGACACAAACTTTGATAAACCTCTCTCTTACACGCTTCATTCCTCTCACTACCCTCAATCTCCTCCGCAACTCTCTTTAAAAGGTTACTGCCTACGTCTCTGAAGGAACGCGACACAAACTTTGATAACCCTCTCTCTTACACGCTTCATTCCTCTCACTACCCTCAATCTCCTCTGCAACTCTCTTTAAAAGGTTACTGCCTCCGTCTCTATTACAGTTTAGAACAACGACAAAACTTCTCTCTCTCTATAATAGATCATTCACCCTCTTTGTTCGTCATACATCAAATATCAAAATTTAAAAAGCCGATAACATTAAATACATACTGCTCTCTCAACGTTACATTTTACGTCAAATAACAAATATTCAAAAGCAACAGATGAATTTATAAAACAACAAACGTAACAATAACGACGATTAAGCGTTCATTTACCTGAATCTCAACAAAGACATTATATTTTATTATTTTCCTTTTTGTAATTTTTCTTTCTTTGTTTTTCTCAATATGAGACAAAAAATTAATGAGAAAACTTTTTTAACGAACGTCCGATTTCGATGATTTATTTTCCAGTGTGCTCCAAAATAACGTCCCTGTTTACGCTCTTTTGTGCTATACCTCAGACAGGCTTGGCTTACAGGTTTGACCTATTATTTGACGTGCATTCTTCATAGATCTTACTTAGTACTCACTTTCCACTTACTCACCATTCAATTGAAAGTTTTGGCTACTCCCCCTTTCATGCTCCATTACCTGCATAAATATTTACGTCTTCGGTCCTGCTACAATATAGTACTCACTTTAAACTAAGTCAAAGTTCATTTGAAAATTTTCGCTACCAAACACATTCTTTGAATCTACGGTCATGCCACCCAAAAAGAGACCACGACTTAGTCGCCAAACTAAAGCTGCTTCTGCTGCCAAACGAAGAAGAGCTACAGAGTTGTCTGTAGAAAAATTGACTCGGTTGTCACAAAATGCAACTCGAAATGCAATTACCCGAGCAACCGAGACAGAAAACAAGAGGAGCATCCGCCTTTCCGGAAATGCATTTGTAACTGCAGTTGCACGTGCAGCGCAAACTGATGAACAACATTCTCGACGACGAAGCAAAAATGCGGCCTCCGCCGCTGCGGCATGTGCTGCCGAGGACGTAGGGCAACGTTCCAGACGTCAACGTACGGACGCTGCTTCAACAGCTTCCGTTCGCGCATCAGAGACTGCGCAAATTCAATTACAAAGGCTAAACGCCAACGCACTCCGCAGGAGTGCTAAACGAGGTACACAGAGGATCAGTTGCACTCAGTGGTCTCATAGGGCTTTCCACTATGACTCAACAGTAAACTATGCACTGATGCCAGAAATTCAGATTGGATCCATGTCTGTCATTTGCCAATATTGTCGGGCAAAAAAATGGCCTGGGGAGACTTCAGGGATGTGCTGCTCTGACGGCAAAGTGAAACTGCCTCTTCTACAGGAACCACCACAACCTTTGAAGTCTCTACTGACCGGTGCTACAGCGGAGTCGGAACACTTCCTTCGATGTTCCAGGAGATACAACGCTGCTTTATAAATGACCTTTTTCGGAGCTAACATCATACACGAGGACGGCTTCATGCCTACCTTTAAAGTTCAATGACAAATTTACCACAGAATCGGTTGCTACTGCCCACGACAGACAGACAACCCCAGTTCCTACAGCTATACTTTGTCACTGACTATTTGGACCAAGCGGAACGACGCGCTTCAATTTCGCCTGGCACAGACATGAAAATTCTGTTGCAACTCGAGAGAATGCTGCACGAAAACAACAACTACATTCGCAGTTTTAAATGCGCATTGGAGGCTGCTCCGTTGCCAAATTTTGCTGTTATAATCGACACTGACAGGAAACCACCAGGCACCCACGCCGGACGTTTTAACACTCCCACGTGCAATGAAATAGCTGTGCTTCTTCATGGAGAACAGTACAAGCGGGATATCATACTTCAGTGTAGGGACAATAGTCTGCAACGGATCAGCGAGACGTATAGGTCCTACGACGCATTCCAATATCCCCTACTTTTCCCATTCGGTGACGACGGATACCACTTTGGAATTCCTTTGTGCAACAGAAACAAAACTGTTTCCTCTATGCAATTCTACACCTACCGATTCATGGTCCGCGAATGCTGCTTTAACCAACTCCACCGTGCAAGAGTACTCTTCAACCAGCTTGCTGTATACGCATGCGCAAAGATGGAATCTGAAAGGCTGTGCTACATAAGGAACAATCAAGTATGCCTTCGTTCGGACAGCTACATTCACTTACGGGATGGAGTAAGGAATGACGTCGATCCCGAGAACCTAGGAAAACATTGTATCCTTCCGTCGACCTTCATTGGGAGTCCCCGATACATGAGTGAACGCACACAGGATGCTAAGACGTACGTGCGTCTCTACGGGAGACCGGATCTCTTCATCACTTCAACATGCAACCCTAAGTGGAATGAAATTACCGCGGAATTATTCCCCGGACAAAGGGCGTCAGACAGACACGATCTTACGGCACGAGTCTTTCACTTGAAGTTGACAAAACTTATTGAACTCCTAAAATCAGGTAAGGCCTTTGGACCTGTTAGGTGCCACGTATACACCGTTGAGTGGCAAAAGAGAGGCCTGCCACACGCTCACCTACTCATTTGGCTGATAACGAAAATCAACGCAAGCAGCATTGACAGCATCATTTCAGCAGAAATACCCGACCCGAAATTGGACAGAGAACTCCACAACATTGTCACTGCTCACATGGTTCATGGGCCATGCGGAAACGGTTTCAACATGAATTCTGCATGCATTAAAGAAAGAAGGTGCACCAAGAGGTATCCTAGGCCATTCCTCCGAGAAACTCGGACAGGTGGCGACGGTTATCCATTATACCGCCGCAGGGAGCCAGCGGACGGAGGGATTTTTGCGAAAACACCACATCACAACGTCAACAACCGGTGGATTGTAACCTACTTCCCACTTCTGCTTAAATTGTTTAACGCCCACATTAACGTTGAATACTGCCACTCCGTCAAATCGATAAAGTACGTCTGCAAGTATATCAATAAGGGGTCCGATGCTGCGTCCTTTGATCTTACAATGGAGAACAACCGAGACGAAGTAACTCGATACCAGGTCGGCCGATACACCAGCAGCAATGAAGCGTTCTGGCGATTCTTCCACTTTGCAATAAGCCATAACTACCCCCACCCCCAATTAAACAGTTGGCGGTGCACCTTGAAAACGGTCAAAGAGTCTACTTCACCGCCTCCACCGCTGCTGAGATAGCAGAGGAACCCAATAACACCACACTTACGGCATTTTTTAAGTCATGCCGAAACGATCCCTTCGCCAAGATCATCTTCTACTCTCAGGTGCCATCATACTACACATGGAACACAGACAACAGAATTTGGTTAAGAAGGGTGAAAGGACAACCCGTCGAGGGACATCCAGACATTAAAATGTTCCCTACCCTTGGGAGAGTGTACACCATTCATCCTAACCAACAGGAATGCTTTTATCTCCGCCTTCTACTGCATGACGTGGAAGGACCGACATCTTTCGACGATCTGAAAACAATCAACGGATAGCTTTGTACTTCATTCCGTGCAGCCTGCCTTAGGCGGAGTCTACTGGAAGATGGCGCTCAGTGGGATGCGACATTGGCGGAGGCAGCTACAATACGCTCAGCTCGAACTCTTCGGCAACTCTTTGCGGTGCTACTGCAGACATGCGAGTTAAGCGACCCTGCATCCTTATGGGACAAATACAAAGAGGTCCTTTCCGATGACTACATACACCAAGGACAACTGCTACTCCCTCATTCCGACGTACGACTCAGCGACGAATTCTTCAACAAAGCTCTCATTGACATCGAGGACAAAATCCTAACTGCCGACAGAAATGACCTTCCATTCTATGGACTGCCAAAAGTTAAGCGAACGGGCTCCGACAAACTTCCGACGGGAATAATTCAGGAAACTGCCTACGACGTCCACGCACTCGAACTGTTCATCAACAAAAACGAGCCGAAATGGTTGCAGGACCAACGGCGGGCGTATGACATAGTTTGCACTTCCATTCGTCAACGCAGAGGAGGTATCTTCTTTTTGGACGCCCCAGGAGGAACTGGTAAAACATTCGTCCATAAAACCCTCCTCGCCAAAGTGCGACAGCAGAAAGGAATCGCCCTGGCTGTGGCTTCTGGCATTGCCGTAACTCTGTTGACCGGATGTGGGACAGCTCATTCCGCATTTAAACTGCCATTAAACACGACTTCAGACGACACAATAACCTGCAACATCACCAAGGACTCTGACAAAGCTGAAGTCTTGAAAAGATGCCACCTAATTGTGTTGTTCGAATGCACAATGGCCCATAAAGGGTCTCTTGAGGCGTTAGACAGGACCCTACGAGACATCAGGGAATGCAACCGGCCGATGGGAGGAGTACCTCTACTGCTGTCTGGCGATTTTCGACAAACTCTTCTTGTTGTTCCAAAAGCCACCAGGGCCGACACTGTGGGGCTTGCATTAAGTCATCTCCCCTGTGGCAGGAAGAGACAATCCTGACCCTCACAACAAACATGAGAGCCCAACTGCTCGGCGACCACTCAGCAGCCGACTTCTCAAAGGACCTCTTAACAGTTGGTGACGGCACTGCAACTTCAGATGCAGCTGGAGAAATGACAGTCTCGCAAGTAGGCACTGTTGTCGACACTGTTGACGACCTCACAGCCTCTGTCTTTCCCGATATGGCGACCAACTACAAAAACACGAGTTGGCTGTGCGATAGAGCCATATTGGCTCCCCAAAATGTCTCAGTTGCAAAACTCAACGAGGACCTTCTGCAACACATTCCTGGAAACCTCCGTACCTACAAATCTGTGGATAAAGTTGTGGACAAAGATGAGGTTGACGATTTTCCAACAGAATTCCTCAGTTCCTTGGACCTCTCTGGACTGCCACCTCATGAACTGCGCGTCAAAGTTGGGACTCCAGTCATGCTGTTGAGGAACCTGGAACCACCACGTCTCTGCAATGGAACACGGTTAGTGGTAAGAAACCTCCTGCCGCATGTAATTGAGGCCACAATTCTCACGGGCTGCGGCGCTGGAGAAAACGTCTTCATACCCAGAATACCATTAACTCCATCAGGTATGGAATGCCCCTGTACTCTGCGCCGACTTCAATTCCCAGTTAAACTTTGCTTCGCGATGTCAATCAACAAGTCCCAAGGCCAAACGCTATCAATGGCAGGCCTGCATTTAGCCCAGCCGTGCTTCTCACACGGCCAATTATACGTCGCATGCTCAAGAGTGGGATGCAAGCAGAACTTATTCATACTTGCGCCCAAAGGCAGAACAAAAAATGTGGTCTACATAGAGGTGTGGTGACTCCTCTATTCAGCACCACTGCAGTTTTGCCGGTCTGACATATACTGAGTAGATGCTATTGTTGTATATTTTCAAACTTACCCGTATTTACTTTCAATGCCTCAGTATTCATAATTGAGTGGAATCATTAAAAGTACTTTAAAGCAATTAAACTCCGAGCAGCGTCGGGCACTTCTGCTAGTTATATATATAAAGTTGTAGTTCCTGTCTGTTTGTTCACGAACTCCTCCTATGGTTTTGGAGATAGACCCCCATAACTATATATATATTCTGAAACTACATTGCCCAGGGTACTTGGATAAGTATATTCCATTTTAATGAAAGGATTCCTCGGGGGCACAAACCCCAGCTGAAAACCCCCGCTGAAAATGTTTTCGCTTCGATTTATATAAAATTTAAACCATAGGTAAATGACAAGATATGATGCTTATTCACAAAATTTCAGCTAATTTTAATAATATTAAGATACCCTAATGGGGGTTAAACCCCTATAGTGAAAATTTTGGTCAATAAATGGAACAAGATGTGTTGTAACAAGATTGCATGAGAACTTAATTGAAGCAACTATTATATTCGGGGCTTACAAAGGTCAAGCTCTTCTCATTCCGAGGATTCCACTTATACCAAGTGATAGTGAGTTGCCTTTTACATTTAAGAGGCTGCAGTTCCCAGTGAGGCCATGCTTTGCCATGAGCATCAATAAGAGTCAAGGTCAAACTTTCAAAACTATTGGTATAGATCTGACAAACCCATGTTTCAGTCATGGCATGTTTTATGTGGCTGTTCCAAGGAGTGGAACTTCAAAAAATTTTAGCCAATCAAAGAAAGACAAGAAATGTTGTTTACCCAGAAGTTCTTCATTGGGATAAAATATGAAATATATTTTCATGTATTTATTATGTTAAAAAATAAATAATTAAACTTTGAATTTCTAATTTGAAAAAAATGCTTTAATTCAAAAATGAAATGTTAAAGTTTTGAATTGATATTTTAAAAAAAATTATTTACAAGAAACAAAATGAGAATAAGATTTAACAATGTAATTTTGATTTGATATATTACAAAAAATAATGTTTTCCAATTTTTCATGCATTACATTTTACATTGAGTAATATTGAAATGCAGAGTTTTTCTCCATAAATTATATCACTGATTTAAAATCAATCATCATTTTCTTACAAAAAAAATGTGTGAAACGCAGCAAGGCGCGGGTAATTCGGCTAGTACACACACACACACACATATATATATATAACAAAAAAACAAAGAAGGTGTGGTAAGATACCAGGTAGACCATAACAAAAGATCTCTCTCTCTCTCTCTCTCTCTCTCTCTCTCTCTCTCTCTCTCTCTCTCTCTCTCTCTCTCTCTCTCTCTCTCTCTCTCTCTCTCTCTCTCTCTCTCTCTCTCTCTCTCTCTCTCTCTCTCTCTCTCTCTCTCTCTATATATATATAGTAATAATAAAGTTGAAGACTAAAATCCAAAGAGGACTAGATAAGGATAAATATATATCAAATATATAAGAACCGTAGAGCAAATATTTATTAAAATAACAGATTAAAGTTTAAGCAAAGAATCGCTGCTTTCACCCTTAACGGGATCTTCTGAAACTAAAAAAGTCAATCTGTGAACGCAGAAGTAAATATTTCAAAAAACGTTGCAACCGAAGGAAGACAGGAAGACGATACTTTGGTTCGTGGAAACGTTCCCTGGCAAAGAACGAAAAAAAACGAAGATAATACGTCATTATTTGGAGCGGTGAACACTATTACGCGTTTATGGTATAAATGAAGTCGTAGGCTAATATTCTATTGGGAGGTTCATGAAGACGCTCTCTGGCAATGAACGGGAAAAACGAAGAAAGTACGTCATTATGTGGAGCGGGGAGAACAATTATACGCAAAGACAAAACCACGTAAATGGTATAACTGAAGTCGTAGACTAAAATTCTATTTAGGAAACCGAATGATTCTCGGCTTCAGAGTTAAGAATAAAGTAAAAGGGTGAAAGCAGCGATTCTTTGCTTAGACTTTAATCTGTTATTTTTATATATATATATATATATATATATACATACAACGACATATATCCATACATACACATATGCATACCTATATATATATATACATATATATATATATATAAAAACGAATCGAACATTATTATTAATGTTTGATATAATACATACGTACATATGTATATGTATATATGTGTGTGTGTGTGTGTATATATATATATATATATATATTTCGTTTCTGAATTTGTTTAGCAAGATTCTTTATCTGAAAACGTGTGTTGAAACCGATATTGTTATACTTTGGGAGGGTCATGTTGTCAATAAGAAACACACGCACCAGTTGCTTTCACTTCAATTTATTATAAATTAAATTTAGAAATTTAGAAATTTCCGGTTGGTTGGTTGGTTCCACAACCAGACGATTGTTCATATATTGTCAAAGTTCTTTCGTCACAAATTCTGTGAACTCTTCAGTGACTGGGGATTCTTTTCTTTGTTTTTGTGCCTCTCCTTTGTTCTGTCCTACGCCATCTTGTGTTTGTGTGTGTTGTGTGCTTAGTTTGCGCATGTGTTACATCCGGGTGTCTGTGTGTGTTTATATTTGTTTATTTATTTGTTTATTTACATGTTACTGGTTGGTTGTTTGTTCTATGTGTGTGTGTGTGTTTTCATTTTGTCCTTAATTGTAAGTTGCGATGTTGCTATTCCATTTATGCTTTCTATTTAATTTGGTTGGAGTTCATTTATGTTTATTGCCTCTGTAATATACCATGATATTAAATAAATGGAAACTATATTTATAAAACCATATTTATTTTATTTTATTTATTTTATCATATATATTTCAAGGGCAACCAAGCCAACCTTGGTGCGCTTTCATCAGATGAAATACGAAATTTGTATCCAGTGAATTTCCGACCGATAAGGTTGAATCTTCATAGGGTCACCTGCCGTATTGTTTTGTCCGTAAAATCAGTTCAGCTATTCTTTCCTGAAACATTCTAATAACGAATTATTGGAGCTGTGATCTCTGAATTCGGAGAAGTAACGGCTCTCCCTTGCGTGACACTTTGATCTCCGAGCTCCGCATTCTATCGAGTAACGTTAGTCCAAAAACCCTTCGGAGGAACCCCATTTCGACCGCTGTCTATTCTCCATCGTATTTTTCCTGTCATTACCCAAGATTCAGGATCACAGGTACGGGCTGGCACGAATATCGAATTGAAGATAGCGAATGTGGCTTTTACACCTTCCCTACTTTTGACTACCGAATCCATAATAATCAGGACTGTCAAAGAGGTAAATGACAACTGGAACTTCAGAAAGTAGAAAGACAAATCGACTTAGGTCCAATTTTAAATCAGAATGTAAAATGACTAACACATTGGAAGAAATGAATTACACATTGGAAAATGTATCCCAGATAAAAAAGTACGTTTGATGTGGATTGAATATCTTTGATCATAGCTCTGCTGGATCAGTCTGACCTGGAGCTAAACAAAAATAGAACAGTAATTTAAATAAAACCTACACAGAAATTTCTCACTGGCTTAACTACACAGTTTTTTCAATGGTAATTGTCAGCAAAGATGTATCGTTAGAGCATCGGATAGAATGTCTTGTAGTATTCGTTCCAGCTTTCCGCCCTCTGATTTCAAATTCCACCAAAGTCACATTTTACCTATCATCATTTCGGGTTTAATAAATAAGGTGCCAGCCAGTTCAGAGCGCCGAGTGGCGAATTTATTGTAGTATCAAATTAGACTCTTTTCTGTTCCGAGTTTAAATTCCTCTTAGATATCAATCACCCGAATACGGGAGTACTCCGTCCATCCAGCAATTGTTCAGACAGCAGCAGTAGAGAAAAAACCGGCCAAATGGAATAAAAATGTGTTACCATTGAGTAAACGAGAATTACATGCTATTGTTTTAGACTAAATAAATCGGAGGATACATTTTATAATATAGTACATTACGATTCTGTTTAAATATATGATATGGTAATGTCCGGAGTTATTTTCATCATAGATCTGTTTAATTAGGGTTGAGATCGGAGGATAAAGAGTGACAATAATCTTAACATCGGCTAATGATTATTTTATACCTAATCTAATTGTTATTGTTAGTGTTGGTAATAGCACGTATATCTTAGCCTAGTCGCATAAGAACAAATCAACTCCAACCAACTGACAAACAAAGCACTATGTAGGTGTTGTGTGTTGTTAAACTTCGAGTCAGCTCTAATCGAGGCCTGTAATAAAAAAAATGATCTCCATGTAACCATATTCATATTTTCCGCCATAGTGTGTCTATAACTATATTATATAATATGCTTTTCCCTTCTATTTTTAAAGCAACACAATGTGGGTGACTTTGTAGAGGATCACTGGTTAGCTTGCCTAGCCTCAGATCGAGCAAACGAAGAAAGGTTATGTAGGGGCTAATTCTATATAGCAGCTGGGAAACATGTTTTGAGTGACAAAATTGGTGAAGTACCGGGGAAAATGCCTTTCGGTATTTACTTGCGCCTTTTTTGGTTCTGTTTCTAAATCGCGCCATAACATCTTTCTGTTTCATCTTCCACTGGTCGATTGAACAAATTTCAGTCAAAAAGAGGAAGTTAAAATGATCGACTAATCCATCACACCCTCACAAAAAATTGGGTGAATTTTCTCACTGTGTAATAAGTTGATTTCTAACATGGACACAAGTTATGAAATACGGGGAACAAGTATAGCTAATTAAATCGACTCCAGTCCTTCAAAAAAATAAAAAACAAAGCTGGGTTCGGACAGTTTTGACTTCAGATGATAAAGAACTGTAAATAATTATTATTATTGTGAATTGGCAGTAACGGTAGAGGGTCGGATGCCATGCTTTGCAGCATAGAGTTACGGCCCTTTATGATCTGAGTTCAAATCCCGCCGAGGTTAACTTTGCCTTTCATCCTTACGGGGTCGATAAAATAAAGTACCAGTAATACACTGGGGTAATTGCTGGCCTGGTGGCAAAAGTAGAAACAATTAATATTACATTGCGGATGGATTGGTAGAATCAGTCGAGCGTCAGGCAAAAGGCAGATCTCTTATGAAAGGCAGATCTCTTATGAAAGGCACCTCTGTATCGGCACTCAAGCTGCAAGAAACTGCGACTAATTCTCACTCGAATGTCTTAAACAAAATAATATATAAGTCTACATTGGATAAAGTGATACTAGATACACAATACCAGAACAATAAAGATGCAATGAACATGACTGGAACGCCTTTCATCATACGCTTTCTCAATCAAGGCTGAACTTGGGCTAAACAATGACACCAGCATCCACACTTTTCCACCTCAGAAAAAAAATTGTGCGTCGAACCAAATATCTTGAAATATATAATTACTTTCTATGCTTTGAGTTCGACACCTATGAAGTCGAATGTGTCTTTTATCTCTCTGAGGAGTCGGTAAAAACGGTATATCGTTCCATTAAATATCTGTAGCATTTCATCAATGTATGAAGTAAATATATAGTACGCTATAGACTCTCGGCTGCTGTTTTCTTCCATACAAAATTCCGTCTTGCGTCTAAATACGGAAATCTATATTTATTGAGATTCAGGTTTTATGGGCTGTAAAGGAGAGGGTGGAGTATAAAGAGAAGACCCTTAATGCATGACAATAGATCGCTGAAACCTTTTTACCATAAAAGCATCTCGTCAGGTCTCTCATCTCTGCATCAATTCACCCATCAATGGGAAATTTTTCGATTATGCTCTCCATAAATAACTTGTGATTCATAGAATGTGATTGAATATATCACCAACTTGGCGTTAAAGTCAGTGCAGGGTTTGAAGAAGTGGCTGAGATACTAATACATCTATGCAACGGCAGAGCAGAATGCTATATAGCTTTATTGTTGGGGATGTAACAACATATAGTGATATATATATATATATATATATATATATATATATATATATATATATATATATATATATATATACGTATATATATATACGTATATATATATATATACGTATATATATATACGTATATATATACGTATATATATATATATATATATATACGTATATATATACATACACATATTTATGCACAAGCACGCACACACACACACACACACACATATATATATATATATACACATACGTACACACACACATACATACATACATACATACATACATACATACATACATACATACATACATACATACATACATACATACATACATACATACATACATATATATATATATATGTAAAGAGAGAAGAGGAAGACATTGATATGCTAGCAGATTCCCGGAATGCTTTATGTATGTAGTGTACAACAACAAAAGAACTATTCAAAATATAAACCAGGCATTAAGTACTTTCTCAGTTAGTGTTTTACTGTTTTGATGTATGCCCATACATAAAACTCACTTTAATCCCCATTTCCACCACAATCGTCACCATACTCATGCTGCGTCTCTGGAACTAGTGCATTTTTCTATTGATCTTCATAGCGATTAGCAGGGTTGTGCAGTGGTTTACTTGACAATGTGGAGAAAAATATCAAGTTTTAATAATAAAGACCCGATTTCTTTTTTTTATTTTTTTTATTTTAAATAAAAAGCTTGTGACCCTCTAATTATGATGACAATAATTGGGATTATAATAAACAAGTTCCTATACACAAATGCACCAATACAAACATCCCAAACTAAATTTAATAGATCCACTACTGCCATACTATTGTGGCGTTTCCATAGCTGAAACAGTTTTCGTTTGATCCCCGTATATACCATAGTGATTGTGCAGCGATTTACTTGAAAGTTTCGATAGCAGTATCCAGAGATTTTATTCTAATACGCGAACAATGTTTGATTAGTTTTAAATAAAGACTTTCGGGTTCACTAATGTTGATAACATTATACGTGATTATGTAAGGATCTTGGAGTTTTCAACTCAGGGCAACTGCGGTTTTCTACAATTATTACAATGATGATCTATTCTCCAACCAATTGAGCGCTCGACTTGATAAATTAACACGTAAGTGGCTGAGTATCCCGTAAATACGTGTACCATTAAAATAATTCCTCAGCTGAATCAGCGCAACACTATATTGACGGTACTAGAACTTTGAATTACAGGTGTAATCCATCCAACAGGCTTCCACATAGTTTCCATGAAACCAATTTCACTCAAAAGGCTTCGAGCCGACCCCATGTTATGGTAAAGAGGCAGTGAAATCAAATCCAAGACCTGATGATTGCGAAGCAACTTTCTTAACTTTCTTAACAACTCAGCCATGCCTGCGTCTATGTAGCACAGAGGTTTTCAAACTTTATATATAATAAATAATATAATATATACTATGTATGAATAAACATTATATATTTTTATTTTACTATATTTATATATAATGTGTATCATTTGATATTTAATATACTATTATATTATCTCCACCACTCCCTTAGACCCCAACGCACTCTGGACCTTTCCAACGCCCCCCCCCCATCTGGGGGGGGGGGGGGGGGGGGGCTGTAGCACCCATTTTGAGAACCTCTGATGTAGCACGTACTTTCAATTCCAAAGGGACACCTAATAATAATTGTTTCTACTTTTGGCACAAGGCCAGCAGTTATCCCAGTGCATTACTGGTACTTTATTTTATCGACCCCGTAAGGATAAAAGGCAAAGTTAGCTTCGGCAGGATTTGAACTCAGATCAGAAAGGGGCGTAACTCTGTGCTGCAAAGCATGTTGTCCGACCCTCTACCGATACTGCCAAACCACAATAATGATGACATAACATAGAACTTTCTATCTCATTATTACGAAGCGAACCTCTTAACCACCCAATCATGTTTACATCCGCACATACTATAAACAGATAAGTCAGATAATGTTTTAAGTGCCTTTCACTAAAGGAAACGACACAACACTTTATGTAGGTTTCGAAATCGTGACTAACTACGATTATCTAAATCTTTACGGCACAAGCTCACGTACAATATCATAATCCACTCAAGGCAATTGCATCTAAAACATTTATCAGATTCGCCACTATTCACTAATATTTCTTATTTACACTAGCTATGGCCTGTCTTTTGACAACAAAAGATGCAATATTCTATCCTATTCCGCCATGACTGTCTTGCTTTCAAAGTGTTGAGTAAATATGAATCTTGCGTATCACTTTCAAAGACATTTCTTCTTGTGAAAACTTTCTCGCCTATTTACAGTTTGATTTGTTTCCCTGCCTACCAGCGATCTTTATAGAGGATATTTATTGATTTATTGTATGTACGTTCGCATGTATGTATGTATGTATATATGTATCTATGTATGCATGCATGCATGTATGCATGTATGCGTGCATGCATGTATGTATGTATGTGTGCATGCATATATGTATGTATGTATGTATGTATGTATGTATGTATGTATGTATGTATGTATGTGTGCATGAATGTATATATATCTATATATGCATGTATGTTCGTTCTACCGATCATATTTTTCAAATTTCTCTCCAATGCTTCTAACCTAGAAGCAAGACTCATTAATTGGAATTTAGACATCAACTGATTATTACTATAGTTATGCCTGTATGAAGATGTAAAGGCGGTGATTGGAAAAAGCGTTAAGCAACGTACAAAATGTTTTGTGATACTTATTCCGGCTCTTTGTGTTCTAAGTTCATATCCTGACGAGCTCAACTTCGCTTTTCACCCTTTCGGGGCCGATAAATATAGTACACATGTAGAGTGGTAAACCAGTAGAATAGCTAACGCGCCTTATGCTGCTTACCCCATCATTTTCTATTCATGTCACCATTCTCAGAGGGAAGAGCAATGTTCACAACTTCCTCATATTGAATATCTTGTCCGAATGCTTGCGAAAGGATCAACTTTGCTAAAGAAAACTAAGAGCTAGATGGTGGTATTAAATCTGCGATGGGTTAAGTATAACTCTCATGTGAGATACAACGGGATTTACACACAAAACCCACACGCATACATACGTACATACATGATGACTGCCCCCTCATTATAGAGTATGGCCATTGCACGATATAACATTATCAATAATTATCAATTAAGCTATCGTGCAATGCCTGTGCGTGAAGATTTTTTTTAAAGTGAGGAAAGACTGTGCACTGAACCAATCCCACTCTCTGAGCAACAGTAGCTATAACCCCAAAAGAAGAAAGGATCAACATCAACGGTAACTACTAAACCGCAGGTTTTATGTCGGAGTTATCCCAGTTTCCCGAGTTGCCTTCACCTAGACGAATGCCCTGACAAAGGCTAGGGTCCTTCACTCCCAGTGGTTTAACATATACACATACATACATGGCTTAGATGACAAGAAGCCATGCAAGCATCCGAGATGTCATCGTTTCCGTAAACTGTCACCTACATTGCTTGTCGTGTTCATAACGTCAGTGTTCAGTACACTCTCTATTAATCCACCGAACTATGTCGATGTCGGTTGCGGGATAGAAGCATGTTCCAAATCCCAGCAACACTATGAAATAAGTGTTTTAGTAACTTAGTTTATGAAGTTGAGCAAAATGTTTTTTCTGGTGTTGTTGTTGTTTGAGTTTAAGTCAAGATTATGGGTAAAAACATTCTAGATTCGAGAATTACGTTTATAAAGGATTAAATAATACAATCTACCTATCCC
>OZ024740.1:157739632-157742132 GCA_964016885.1 Eledone cirrhosa
GTCCGACTTCCACACCGATCTCAAGCTGTGCACGCCGCCCAGGCCTTGCTCTTCCTCTCAACCACATCATCTTCCGTATTCCCAATCTTTGCTTCCAAATGCAGGAAGTCCTCAACCAATTCCAGTGGCTTCCCGACATCCAGAGTTGACATTGCACTCAGTGCTCCTGTGGGAGCCCCTACATGGACACACTAGAAGAGGAAGACCAAGGTTAACGTATGTTGATGCCCTAAGGACAGAAACTGGTCTGTTGGAGACGCAGGACATGGCAGCGATAATGAGGGACAGAGACCGCTGGAGAGAACTCGTCCATGGATCTCGGAATTTTACCCGCCTTAGATATATATATATATATATATATATATATATATATATATATATATATATATATATATATATATATAGAGAGAGAGAGAGAGAGAGAGAGAGAGAGAGAGAGAGAGAGAGAGAAAGCGAGAGAGGCACATGGTTTAGGGGTTAGAGTGTTTGGCTTGCAATTGAGAGATTGTGAGTTCGATTTTCGGACTGAGTGATGCGTTGTGTCCTTGAGTAAGACACTTTGTTTCACGTTATTCCAGTTCACTCAGCTGTAGAAATGAATTTCGGCAACAGGCATGCATGGTCTTCCACAACAAACCACAACAAAATTTTGTCCAGACTTGTGCCTCGGAAGGAAACCGATAGGGGCCTTAAAAAAATATACATGTATATATTAATTTGATGGTTGCACTTGATACTTAATCATGAACAGCTATTTTGCGTGAGGAAAGGCTTTGAACGGAACCAATCATGATCTCTGAACATCGAATGCATTTTCCGAAACGAAGTCGCAGGTTTTATATGAGGGAACCTTCTAGAGAGATGTCTCTCTCCTAGAGAGATGTCTTTTAAGAAAACATACTTTGTTGTTCATCCCGCAGGGTGTCCAAAATCAAGCCTGGTGGGGTTGCCGGTTTAGTTAGGTTGTATTGGGTTACATGCCACAAGTATATATTCGCATACATGCATACATGCATACATACGAGAAGGTGTTAGAGAGTGTGGTATATAGATTATATATCAACATGACACGAAAGATCACTACAAATACACACAAAAGTCTGTCTCAAGCCAGAACGCTCGGTTTCGTGGCGTGAGGCGACTTAAAATACACGACTTTCCCCTGAAAAGCTATTGCTGGCACCCATTTTCGGCTGAGAATACTGGAGCAACGTATTTTGTTCAAGAACACAACCCAGCGCAGGAATCAAACCCATGATATTACGATCATAAGCCCAACACCCTTACCACTAGGCTACGCGCCTCCACGACAAATAAACACACAAACATAAATTAACTTTCTTATACTTCTCCCTCCTTCACAAAACCAACTATTCCTGCTGCAAGTCTTCGCCTTCTCCATTCTGTCCATCGAGGCTGTGGGGAGGCCACCAATATGATTGACTGACATGATGTTTGGATGCGAAACGTGGACATTACACAAGAGCCAAATCCATCCACCACCACTGTCCGTCACCACCAAGTCTTTGACGGACTGTTCTCGTAAAATAAGAATTATTGAATTGACAAGGTGAAGGATGAAATAAAATTGTTACATTATATGTACAAATTTCATGTATAAATTTCATTTATTCCAGGTCGATAAAGATAAAATAAAGTATGAGACTAAATCGTTCGATTGGAGAAATTATTGAGTGCTTTGTTGTATTTGTTCCAGCTCTTTGAATTCTGAGCTCAATTCCCACTGCGGCTTTCTTGGGTGGGAGACCTCACCTATCGCCTGGTTTAACACCACCACAAAAGCTTAGGGTGCCTTTAGCAGTGTCTACTTTGTGAGAATACCTTTCTCTATGCCTTCTCATCAGACGTTGAAAATGTTTATAGGCACTGTCCTTCTTTACTAGTCAAATATATATATATATATATTTATATATAGAGATTCGTTGACGAGTATATTAATGTGCACAGACACGCAGATATATTGCCCTTGGTATGAGAGTGTGGTTTTAGCTCAATGTAGGATAACTAGTATACTACAGAGCCGCTATAAGTTTAGAAATACATTGTTTTATTTGCTAACAGTGTTTCATCCATACCCTATGGCAGGAATAATCAGAGCTTATAAACAAAAATATATCAGAGGTTGCAGACTCCATCAAGCTCAGTCACCAGAACAAGGATAAAGGACAAGTAGGGGGTCCCAAGGCCAGCGCTATATAGAAAAACACACAATACATGACGCACATGTCATAAAATGGTGTAACTAAATTAAAAAAACTAATTATAATAGTATGTAAAATATAAGTGTCAGGTGTATATTAATTAGGTTTATAATATTTGAAGGTTCTTCTAATTCTATGATTGCAAGATATAATTAATTCTTAATATTATAAACCTAATTAATATACACCTTAGACTTATATTTTACATATTATTATAATTAGTTTTTTTAATTTAGTTAACCTATAATTAGTACTTTACTACAGAGAACTTCATAATT
>OZ024740.1:157747132-157772132 GCA_964016885.1 Eledone cirrhosa
GGCAAAGTGATGAGCCTTGTTATTCTGGAATGTCATATTTTGGGTTTTAAACTTCATATGACACGAAATAATAATGATAATAATAAAACATTATTTAGAAGAATTTGGTAGTATCGGCAGAGCGCGGATAAAATGTTTTGCGGTATTCAGGGACGACGTTCTACGTTCTGAGTTCAAATTCCGCCATGATCAACTTTGCCTTTCAACCATCCGAGTCGTCCGATACTATAAACTACCTTTCACGTACTGGTGTCGACCTAATTGACTTTCCCTTTTCATAATTTATTGGCCTTGTACCTAAATTAGAAATAATTTGTTCCTATTTTAAACTTTGTTCTAGATTTGATAAGTCATCAATATATATGTGGATTCAGTTAGCAAGTCTTTACTCCCTTTATGTTTTCAAGCCGTTTTGCTATAGGTCCAAGATTACTGGATATATAAGAGGTCTAAAATGCACTAAGTATATTTTATCTACTAATGGACATCTACCGCCAATAATGACGGTCATGGTGTTGAATATAATTTCGGGAATCTAAGATTTGTAGACCATATACACCAGAGTTACTGGTTATATGGACAATTATACAAATTGGGGAATTGACGTTAGTCTATATTTTAAGTTGATTATTGACACATGAAAGCGATTAAATATAAGAATGATATTTTAATAAATCATTTCTAGATACATAGATGTTTAGCACACACACACACACACATATATATATATATTTAATATATAAAGGGCTTCTATAGGACTAGAGCTGTTTCATTCGGGAGAAATCATCAGGAAAAAGCCTATATATATATATATATATATATATACGGCTAATTCTGGACCTATATATATATATATATAGGTCCAGAATTAGCCGTCGAAATGGCTTGAGCTCAGCCGTCAGGGTCTTACTCGTTCCTATATATATATATATATATATATATATATATATATATTACAAATGGTATATAAGATTAAATATATGATGAGTAACTTTGGAGAAATAACTATTTACATGATGAAATGTAAAGTTAGAATCCAGGAGCTTGTGACTGGAAAGCGACACAGACGAAAATAAATATATATAAACATACAAACACACGTGGCATATCATTGTGTTCGATTACATTAAGTAATAAATGAGGCAAAGTCGATCAAGATGAGCTACGAACCAGGCACATGGAGGAAAAAGCCATAAAATAGTTGTGTTGTGGTTCAGCTAACGATCTACCAATGCCATTAACTCAGCAACTTTTTTTAGAAACTAAGTGAAAAATCATTTATTTAGTAGTAGTAGTAGTAGTAGTAGTAAAAGGGATGGTAGTCACCTCTGGCATGTCTTTTGATCATGGGTTTGTTTAACCAGAGTTGATGTGGGCGACTAAACAATAACAACTAGCGTTGAGGGTGTGTGTCCGGGAAATATACATATACACCAGGTCCGAACAAAAAGAATCAAACTCCCACTGTCACTGCTTCCGTCTCACCCGCTCACCCCCATTTCTCCACTATTATGAGTAAATGGGGGGGGGGGGGGCACGGCCTCGGCAGACAGGATAGAGAAGGCGTTTCTCCGGAGGATGAGGGAGACACAGTGGAAGAGCCATACCATCTCGCGAGGGTCACACCTGTAGGTAGTCAACCCTGTGCCGATGGTGGTAAGCAGGGAGGTGGCCCTAGGACCAAGGACACCAGGTAGTAGTAGTAAGTGTTGTTGCTGTTTCGTTCTGGTTATTTGTTTCTATTGGTGTTTCCTTATAGTTGTTTGTTGCTGTTTGAAAGTTTTTTCCAACCTTGACCATCCCACTTTTCTTTTTATGAAGTAGCATATCTAGGATTAAATTATCAAATCTATTCCTTTTTTATATACGAATGGGAGTTGTGATTTGAGTGTGGATTTGTTTGCTATTTTTAGCAGATCTGTATCGACCCTCTATAGGAGTATTATTATTATTAGTAGTAGTTATTTTTAAGGCCCAGATCAACCACACTCAAGCAGAGATATGTTGAAAGGTATTTCAGTCGTTATTAGCCTGGTATAATGTACGTGAACTATATTATCCGATGTGTCCTTTCATTCTTTTTATAATTTTTCATTTTTTTATCTAACATTTTTAAGATGTTAAAGTATGATGTGACGGAAACTTGGTTACTATCTTCAGTATATCAAGTAACCACGTAGTGACTTTCTTGAAGTTGTTGCTGCTTGTAGTTGTTGGTAATGCTTTGCGTCAAATGTTCTGATTCTTTACGTTCTGAGTTCAATTCTTCTTGAGGTCAACTTTACCTTTTATCCCTGTATCGATAAAATAAAGTACCAGACAAGTTTTGGTGTCGATATAATCAACTTTGCCCATCCACAAATTGCTGGATTTGTGCCTAAACCATGGATCATTTAGTAGTGCACGTACAGAAGTTTGATCAAGGGTGTTCTAGTTGGGATCATCGTGTTTTCCGTCATTATCACGTGTTGTCTGTTCTCGTTAGTTTAAATGCTATGGATGGCTCAAATGCTATCCGCAGTTAACTATGGATGCATATATGGTGAGGCGCCAATATTCTTTATAATGGCTGGTAGGCCACGGTGGGATTTGAACTCAGAGTACAAAAGTCTGTAAGAAATACCGTAAGCTATCCTGTCCGGCACTTTAACAATTGTGCCAGTTCACTGCCCTCGCCTGACACTTTCTTTATCAACTCCTAAAGGACAAAAGACAAAATTGACCTCGGTGCGGCTTGAATTTAGAACATAAAAAGCCGAAATAAATACCGTAGAAATTTCTTACCGTTTTCACATAGTGTGAAAGTTATACATACACACACGCACACACACACACACACACACACACACACACATATCAGAATGAATGCAGTAGAAACCAGTTTGATCATTACTCACCAGAGCAGGAGCTCAGCCATCAGGGTCACGAACCCTTCTTATGTATATGCACACACACACACACATATATATACATATGTACATATATATATATATATATATATATATATATATATAGTATAACTTGGACACCATTATCTTATTGAAGATGACATGGTTTAATTCGACGAAAAGTTTGGTTGCTATTTGTAACAAGCTACATTACTATTAAGAGATCTCCTGGCTGTGATAACGAGGTCATCTATTTTATGTGTGTGTAGGTGAGGGTGTTTTTTATTGTTTATTTTCTGTTGTTGTTAAAGGTAGTGTATAAAATGGGACTTACCTGTGTATGAAATACCAATAATACTCCGAATAGCACAAGGCAGAAGTTCGACATGGCTGTATGAATACTGTCACTTTTAAGAACCATTTTTGTTATTTAAACGTAAATAAAACCCGAAATTTTGGTTTTCCGGCTATGAATCTATGTATGTTTATATATGTATGTATCAACGTATGTATATATATATATTTATATATATATATATATATCCGTTGTTTGTTTTGGTAGTTATTGTAATTTTTAAATTCTTCGCTTTCCGTATTAGTTATCTTCTTCCACTTATTTCTTCTTTCCTTGTGTCCTTTATTAACTACTGTATATATATATATATATATTTATATTTATGTATGTATTTCAATTGTCTATTGCCGGATGAGCGTGCTTGTTCTTCTACACGTGTAGGAAACTCTGAGTTACAAAACAATGAATAAGTGACAAATTTCCTAATAAATGTAAACTCTGTGACGTGGTTGGGTTCGCTTTTTTGCTATTTAGATTGTAAACAATAACGCGAATATATATGTATATATATACACACAGGTTTGTATATTTTTTCTTTCTCACTCGTTTTTTTTTTTTTAATCAGTCCTTTTTAGCAAAAGAGATATATATATGTGTATGCTATGATAACAACAATTATAAAATTGCGTGCTAATGATATCAATTAACAATTAATAACACTTATCACTTATATTAATGAAATAAAATTGTTGTGTTTGCTGTTTTTCCTTTGTCACGACACTTGTTATTACTGTTGATGGTAATGTTGATATTGTTCTAGTTGGCTTATTAAGTTGACATGATGATGGTATGGATGGTGTGTCTTATGGCGATGGTCGTACCGATAGTTCGATTCCAGTTCAAGTTCTTTGTTCGTGTTCAACAGCAATGCTGTTGGTAGTGGTGACGTTGTTGTTGGTGTTATTGTTATTGTTTTCCAAAATATTCTTGTGCTTCCTTGCAATCTCGCATGAAGAGAGAATAGTATTCGAAGAAAGTGTGTTTCCTCCTTTATATATATATATGTATATATATATATATATATATATACACACTCACATATATACACACTCAAAACTTTTTTGAATGCTGACGTAGGGAAATCTATTTACATATATATATATATGTGCGTCTGTGAGTGTGTATATGTGTGTATATGTATATATTATTTCATTTTATTTTTGATGATGTTGCTATAGTTGAGACGGATGTTTCAATATTTGTAGTTCTTCTTATGGGCTTTGTTATGTTATTGTTATTTGTGATGATGGTGGTTGAGCTTTATGAGAGAGGAATACCGAGAGAGACAGTGAGAGAGAGAGAAAGAAGGAGGCAAAGAGGGGGACGGAGGTGTTTTCCAAAGACCATGAAGCATGCTTCAATGAGGACGGACGGTGGGTTTTTTGTATTGATAATGTTTAACTGAGAAATGATGGCGTTGTTGGTTCCGTTGTTGTAACTGTTGTTGTTGTTGAATTAGCTACTGTAGTTTGTTGTTGTTGTTGTTGTTGTTGTTGTTGTTGTTGTTGTTTCATGTTTAAACAGTGATGATGTTAGTGTTGCTGGTTGTTGTGGTGTTAATGGTAAGGCTGTTCCGTTACACGGAAATGGTTTGCATGCTAGTGGTGGTGGTGGAGGTTGTTTGGACCAAGTTGTAGTATGGAGATGGAGGTGGAGGTGGGAAACAATGTGAGTAGGTTTAAACAGGCATTGATAGTACTTGCTGATATTCCTGTTGTTGTTGTTGTTGTTGTAGTTGTTGTTGTTGTTGTTCTTGGTGGTGGTGGTGGTGTTAGTGGTGGTGCTTGTGGAAGAAGTTGTAGTAGATATAGGAGGAAGAGGTGAGATGGTTTAAACAGGCGTTGGTAGCACTTGCTGATAATGTTGTTGGTATTGTTGTTGTTGTTGTCATTGGTGTTCTTGGGGAGGGGGAGGGCGGGGTAGAGGTGATAGTAGTGATGTTGATGGTGGTAGTGGTAGTGGTGGAAGAAGTTGTAGTATATAAAGAGGAGGTGTGAGTTGGTTTAAACTGACATTGGTCGTATCTGCTAATATTCTTCTTCTTCTTGTTATTGCTGTTGTTGCTGTTGTTGTTGTTGTGGTGGTGGTGGTGGTGTAGGTGGTAGTGGTGTGGGGTGTGTGTGATAGTAGTGTATGCTTGTTTTTAGTAGTGTTAGTTTCATTTTTTTTTTCTTTTGGCCGCCGTTGCGGCTGCTGCCGCTAACACCACTGTTGCTGCTACTACTGCTACTGCTGTTGCAAATGCTGCTACTATTGCTGCTGCTACTGCTACTACTGCTGCTGCTGCTGCTGCTGCTACTATTGCAGTTGCTGTTGTTGCTGATGTTGCCGGTACTGCTACTGTTGCTGTTATTGTGGAAGCCGGCAATTGTGCTGAATGTGCTGATAGTGATTAGGATGAGGAAGATGGTGGTGATGATGTTGATGTTGATGATGATGATAGTGACGATGAGAGTGTTGGTGTTGATAGTGGTGGCGATGATGATGATGATGATGACGATGACGATGAGAAGGAGGAGGTAGAGGGAGAGGAGAAGGGGGAGGATGAGGAGGAGGAAGATGGGAGAAGGAGGATGAGGGGAAGAATAGGAGGAGGGGGAGGATGGTAATGATCACGGGGCGTTGTGTGGCAGTGTCGACGATGGTGATTGTGGTAGTGGTGGTGGTGGTGGTGGTGGTGTTTCTTATGTTGACAGCAATTATTATGGTGCAGGTGGTGGTAGTGGTAGTGGTGGTAGTTGTAGTATTTCAAGGGTGTTGGTGTTGGTTGTGATAACGGTAGTAGCGGTGGTGGTGATAAAAGTGGTGGCGATTTTGATAGTGTTGGTGTTGTTGTTGTTGTTGGAGATAGTGGTGGCGATGACAGTGTTATTATTATTGATGTTGATGATGTTTGTGGTACTAATAATGGTGGTGGTGGTGGTGGTGGTGGTGGTGGTGGCGGTGGTGGTGGTGGCGGTGCTGGTAGTGTTATGATATTGCTATTTATTTCACACCTAAATCAAACCGATGAAGCAGACCTATGTTCCAAAGCATTCCAGCCATGACTGTCTCATCTAGTCTATCACGGACCGTGTGTTCTATTTTAAATGTTACTAGGGTGTCATTTGAGGGGTATTTGATTGCTATTTCTAGCAGGTTTAGTGACCACAAAGAGGAATCCCTCTGTAGTATTGTCTACAGACGTGGCGATGTGGTGTATAGGAAGTGATTGTGTGTTTGTAGTACTGGTAGTAGTAGCAGCCGTAGTGGCTGTGGTAGTGTTTGAATGTGTGTGTATTGGGGGTGAGGGGGGGGGGGGGGGGGGTAGTCACCATTGATAGTATTAGTAATGGTTGTGTTGATATTATTATTGATGGTTGTGGTAATGTTGATAACGGTGATGGTTGCTATAGTGGACATGATGGTAACGGTAACAGTAGCGGTGAAGATAGTAATGGTAATAGTGATGGCGGTGATGATGACGATGAAGAAGATGATGACGATGATGATGATGATGATGATGGTGATGGTATTGCTGCTGTTGTTGTTGTTGTTGTTGTTGGTGGTGGTGGTGGTGGTGGTAGTGGTTGGCTTGGTTGTTTAATGGTGATATTTGCTTATTGCAATTATGTAGTTAGCAGTCGGTTATCAGTGTCGGGTGTTGTTTGTATTGATGTTAGTGATGATGATGATGATGATCTTGGTATTGGTGATAATGATGGTGTTAGTTTTGGTGTTCGTTTGGGTGTAGATGGCTATCGATGTTGAATACAACATCTCCAATATCAACAGTGATAGCCACCAACAACACCGATATATTTGAAAAGGAGGGGGGGTAAAGGGAGGTTGTAATCGAAAGTATCGATTAATTGCACCTGCCTAGTCATTATTTTAACAATCTTAAAAAGATAAATTAAAAAGTTGACACGGGAAGAATTTGAACTCTAGAACATTGAATTACTATGATATATTTACGTCAGTCATTTCAGCGACCACACAGCCTTAAAAGTATTATATTAAATACTATCATTTCTTTATTGGCCACAAGGGCCGAAACATAATACAAAATACAGAGCCTTGGGGATTTACAAAAAGAGGAAAAAATGCAAAACGTGTAAACAAATAAAACACATAATAAACAACAAAATTATAACAATAAAAATTTACCAATAGGGGGAGCACTACCCATGAGTAATTTACAAACCCCACAGACTCAAAACCACCCTACTCCCCAAGAGCTCTTTAGGCGGGTGCTACTCTTCTCATTAAACTCCCTAACCTACAGAGGCATGGTCAGAGTAGGCGCATTCACTCGTGCCATTCTCGCTACATTCACCCACCTTTCAACAACAGTACTGGGGAGAAGCATCACGACTCTCTCCACCCTCACATAGCTTTCCATGTGGAACTTGGAAAAATTGGCCGAAGAGGAATGTATCTGTCTTCAGTCCTTTCAGAAGTGTCCACCATACAATATATTTCGCTACAACCACCACATAGAGGAAAACTACTTGCCGTTCCCAACAAAAAGATGTCGGTGGGCTGATCTTCGCGTTACACTTAGTCGATAGTCGGATTCGTCCTGCATGCGATAATAACTGTTCGATAAACTTTCTCAAGTCAGCAATGCTCAGGCACAGGATGAGTGCGTGCAGAACGGTTTCATCGCCCTGCGCACATCTCAGACATGTCTGTCTGACTGTACTTCCCTACCTGTAGGGTTTGTCTCGAACTGGCTGTGCACCCCCCACCCCACCCACCCCAATATAACTGTCAAGCTAAGGATTTATGAAATTTGCCCATAATCCCCGGCATGAAAGTTCTTCTGAATAAATTGGTTCGATTTCATGGATGTTCAGAGTTTCTCTGAGAACGTCGTCGCACTTATCCACCACTAGTTCTCTATAGGACGCAAGAGTGGAGTTTTCACAAATAAGGACCACATATGTTCACCGTTTAGGAATATCTGGAGGTGCCGTAGCTTCAGTGCATGTGTGTGCATCATTAGCCACAGCATGTCTAGCCCTCCGCGTAGAGGGTAATGGCAGTAGACGCACCACCTTAGCAGTGAAAGCCGTCCCTCCTATTTGAAGAGCAGGCGCTCCAATTTGGTGAAAAGTGAGTCTAGTCAAGGCACGACGGCCAGTTGGTAATAGATGATGGACTCGATGTAAGCGTTTTCCACCTCCACCAACTCCACCCGACATTTCAAGGATTGCTTTCTCTCACCCAATTTCTGGGTGAGAGTGGCCAACCAGCTCGTTACTTCGTCCTAACTCTTATCAACCTGGGTGTCGACGACGACGCTGCTGAAAGGCATGGGTTTTCCTCTCCTGGTGCTGAGCTACAAACTAACCGACGATCCCATGCCACCTACGTTTATACATTCTACTCTTATACATGCTACTCTTATACATTCTACTCTTATACATGCTACTCTTATAGTTATGTTTGCTGGTTAGAGTTGAGAGTACAGAGATAGATCTACTTACTCTCCGATTGCTGTTGGAGGTTGGTGGTTCGATTTTCATGTCCGGTTCGTGTTCCTTTGGAAATCCCTATAAAAGCCTATTTGTCGCTCTTACATTGGGCGTTCCCACATCATGCGTGTAGCTCTCTTTAATGTTTTGATATATCTGTGATACCATTTGCACCATCATCAGCGTCTTGGCCCTTTGAACCCCCCCCCCCCCATCTCTGCCTCTCTCTCTCTTTATTGTGTGCTATGAGGGCCATAAATTCTTGGTTGGTTCTTCTTTCTAGCACGAGGTTTAGTGTCTGTGTGGTTAATTGTTGTTTTCCGTATTTTCGATTGTTTGGTTATGCTGCTGGTGATAGCGGTGGTAGTGTTGGCGGATGTGGTGTTGGTGTTGTTGTGGATGTGTCTGTATTTGTTGAAGGTGTGTTGTTGTGTGTTGGAGTGCAGCAGGATGTTTTTGTTGTTGTTGTTTTTGTTTGTTTGTTTATTATGGTATTTTGTGGGGGTCCTACCTCTCTTCCTTCCTGCGAGAAGATGAGATTTCTGTATCTGAGCCATTTGACTCTGATAGGTGTTGTAGTGTGTGTATGTGTTTTGAAGAGGGGGGGGGGGTATGTGGGAATACACCTGGATGGTTTTAAAGTTTCTTGTAGTTGTTATTAATGGTGATGGTTCTTTTTCTACTTTTGGTGTTATTGGTGGTTTTTCTGTTGCTGCTGTTGGCGGTGTTGCTGATGAAGCAGTTACTGTTGTTGTTGTGGCTTTGATGGGGGTCTTCGTGTTTTTCTGTCTTCTGTTGGGGGAGGGGGTGGGGGTGTAAAAATCTCTCAAGTGACCTGTTTTTCCCACACAGATGGCAACGAGGTCGTCTGTTCTCAACTATTGCCTACAGATCTACCTTTCCTGGAAGACGAATGAGGTTTGGGATCTTGTGGATATCATCTGGTTTGATGTGGAGTAGTGCCTCCACAATGATCCAGGACCAATTTTCTCGTCTAGTTTTATTCATCCAGGAGTGTGTTACTTCCTTCTATGACGATGCAGGCATATCCACCAGATATTCACATCCGGTGGGATCCCTGAGATCTTTGACCATTACCGTCATTCTTCCTAAATATGATGGGTAGAGCACATATTTCTCGCTCCGACCGAGTAGCATGGAGTGTTTAACAGCAAGAGCGTCACTTTAAAAACATTGAAATGCTCGCATACTGCCTGGCCCTCGCAATATGCTGAACATTGGATATTACCTCTTAAACTGACCATTCAAAGTCTGTCTGATTTTCTGGCTCTGGCTGTTTCATGGTTGTAGAAATGCATTTGTAGATCATAGTTTCTTTTTTGGTGGGGGAGGGGCATCTGCCAACACCTGGCTATGTCAGTCTATGGTTTCTCTACTGTCATTAGTTTGGTCGCTTGGGTCAATCATGTCACATTTTCTATAATATTCATGACGAATGCTTCAATTGCTTTGGCAGCCATTGCTGCAAATGTAAATGTTGTTGTTATTGCTGTTGTTGTTTTTGGTGTTGCCATTGTTGTTATTATTACTGATGTTGCTATATTCGTTTTTATTGTTGTCGTCATTTGTGTTGTTGTTATTTGTATTACGGTTACTTTTCTTTTTTGTTTTATGATATGTTTTGCTGTTGCAGTGGTGGTGGTTATGGTGGTGTTAGTGACGTTGTGTTTGTTTTAGTTGTGTTTGTTTTAGTTACTCTTGTGAATGTGGTGTTAATGTTTTTAAAGGCGGGAAGTTCGCCTCGTAATTCTCCTGTTCAGAGCTCGTTATTGCTGCTGCTCTCGTTCTTTGAACTTTGGCTGTTTCATCTTGTAGACAGCTCGGTGTTTCTCTTGTTGGTACTGTAACTGTGGTTACTGCTGCTGCTGTTGTTGTTGTTTTCGGTGTCTGTAGTGGTGGTGGTGGTGACAGTGGGGACGCTGGTCGACACGTGGCTGTTCTGACCTGCAGAAAGATCACTTTTAAATACGGAGGAGGAATTTTTGTTGTCCGCTATAAATTTTGAAAAAATACTGAAGGGTGTGTTCGGAAAACGAACACAGGTTTAGCCACTAATAGAAACAAATAGAAAACAAATTAACCAGCTCACGAAGATCCTAGTTAGTTTATCTATGAAACAGTAACAAATATTGAACATATGAGGGTAAGTCAAAAATTATCTACACTTTCACCATAAAATACCTTTAGATTTGTCACACTGCTTTCTGCACCGTGCGGGCTTATAGGTGGTACTATTGTGGTCACGTGATCACGCCATTTCCCACGCTGCTGTTACAGTGTAGACGTGTATTTTGCGTGTAATAATGATTTCTAGTATAGGCACAAGGCCAGTAATTTGGGACGGAGGGGAAAGTCGATTAAATCGACGCCAGTACATTACTGGTGCTTTATTTTATCGACCTCGTAAGGATGAAAGGCAAGGTTCACCTCGGCAGGATTTAACTTAGACCGTAGAGGACCGTAACTCTATGCTGCAAAGCATAGTGTCCGACTCTCTACCGATACTGCCAATCTACCGCCCTGATTTTGCGTGTAATAATAATTGTTTTTACTTTTGGCATAAGACCAGCAATTACCCAGAACATTACTGGTACTTTATTTTAACGACCCCGTAAGGATAAACGGTAAAGTTAACCCCGGCGGGATTTAAACTCAGTCCGTAAAGGGACGTAACTATGCTGCAAAACATGGCGTCCGGCCCTCTACCGATACTGCCAATCAACCACCCTAAAACATAATTCCAGCATAGACACAAGACCATAAATTAGGGGTAGGAGTCAGTTGATCCTAATTTTTAACTGGTAGTTTAATTTATCGATCTTGTGAGGATGAAAGAGAAGGTTGAGCTAAATGCAGAATGAATTCAGAACGTAAAAAGACAGATACAGCATATCATTTCTAGAACATTCTAATCCTTTCATTTATCTACCAACAAAAGGTTAGAAAAGGCAACAATATACATGTGCATATACACATCATTTTGGGGAGGTAAATATGGAAAAGAATATCTGAAAACATTAAGAATTAGACAATATACAGAAATAAATAGATAATCTATTAATATAAATACAAATAAAAACAAGAAATAAGAAGTAAGAGCTGGAATGGCTCTTCCAACGCATCTCCCTTACCATCCTCCAGGGCTGTGGGGGAAGCCAGCACGTGGGACCCCATTTGCTCACCATACAGAGAGATGGGGAGGGCGAGAGAGATGGAGGTGGTGACAGTGGGAGTTAGACTCTTCCGTGTTCGGACCATATCCTTGTGGTTGTGTTTAGCATAGTGAAGTAAGAGTAACCCCTTTTTCAGGTGAGAAGCCACTAGCTGGGATGGATCAGGGCACAATACGACCCTAGCAACATTTTACTCCGAGTACCGAAACCTATCAATTTTAATAGTACCCATGAGTATCTTAGGAGTTAAGTTAGTATTCTACTTGGTCCTCTTTTTTTTTGTTCGAACATATCTGATGACTCCCAGCGTTGTTTTCATCAACAATATAACATTCAAGTAGTCTACCAAATCAGACACCATCTTCCCAATGAGCAAATTGTTGCTTTCTTCTTCAGTCGGATTGTTCATTATCCCCATAAGACCATCGTTAGGAATTCAAAGAAATATGAATTTCATACAGCCTTTGTGAGAGATTCACATCTCATGTGATTGGTGTTTGGCTTCGGGTTTGACTAGGTCTTTTTTTTTCTGTTTTCTTTCTTTCTTTCTTTTATTATTATTTTTATTTTTTTGCTGTGCCCCATACTTTCTCATCTCCCGCTTTTGATATTTCCCCCATTGTGATGCGACGATGAGGAGATACAACTGACTGTGACCTCTGACCGGCTTTGTACAGGAACAGCTTCCTCCTCCCAGCTTGCTTCAACAACAACAGCAATAATAATAAATCTCTACTTAGGTATAAAGCCAGAGAACAATCAATTCTATTGACTTGAATGGTAGTTTATATTACCAACCTCGTAATAATAATAGGCAAAGTCAATCCAGTGGGATCTGAATTCAGATAGCAAACTGATTTGACTCAATTGATGAATAGCGGTTTAAGATGACTGGTGAGTTGGGTGATGGTATGTCTATACTTATATTAAAGTCGACTAGGATGGTGGGTTGGCAGTATCGGTAGAGCGCCGGACAACTTGCGTTACAGCCCTTTACGTTCTGAGTTCAAATCCCGCCGAGGTTATCTTTGTCTTTCATCCTTATGGGGTCGATAAAAACAAGCGCCAGTAATTGCTGGCCTTGTGTCTATAGTAAAAATCCTTATATCAAAGTCGGCTCCTTTGGTGGTAAATGTTATCCGTCGCCAGATTTAACACCACCATTCAAAATACTGCTGCAAGTATTTAGATTAAGACTGATTGGGAATACTTTCTGCCCTCCTTCCTACAATTTTGATGGCCTTCAAACTTGTTATGTGCACTATCCTCCGATCCCAGTAAAAAACAACAAAATGTGTCCTGACCATTCTGCTATTCTCTCTAACTTTATATTCAACAATTTTAAAGACGGTTGGATAATAGTTGAGGAAGATTTAGCTGCAATTTCTTGCAGAACAAGCGATATCATGCAGGGCTCTTTGAAAGTAGCTCATGGTTGGTGGTAGTGGTGATGATAATGGTTGTTTTTATTTGATAGGCATTGTATGTATGTATGTTTGAGCATACAAGCATATATCTGTGTAGATCGATATATAGATAAATAGATAATATTGTGCCCATGTGTATTTGGAGCATATAGATCCAGTCAGCCATTCATACATTCATACATATATGCACATGCAGGAAACACACACACACACACACACATACTTACATATGTATATATATATATATATATATATATATATATATATATATATATATATAATATACTTACATATATATATATATATATATATATATATATATATATAATATACTTACATATATATATATATGTATATATATATGTATATATATGTATACTTAAATACGCGTGTCTGTTTATATATTTGATGTAATGTATACAATTGGTGGTGCCTAACTCTTTTGTGTCTAGTGGAGGAGTCCATATCTATATGCGCCTGTGTTTGCGTATATGTATATGTGTATAAATAAATATATATATATATATATATATATATATATATATATATATATATATATATATATAGGAACGAGTAGGACCCCGACGGCTGAGCTCAAGCCGTTTCGACGGCTAATTCTGGACTAGCCGTCGAATTAGCCGTCGAAATGGCTTGAGCTCAACCGTCGGGGTCCTACTCGTTCCTATTACCCACTCTACTACCCTAAATATTGAGTACTTTGGTGCGTTATGGTCCATCTGGTTCCTTACCACATTTCCTTCGTTATATATATATGAGCTTCCAACCGACATGGTCGCATTCTTTAAGGGTATGTCAATATTTGTTTATAAAACTGATCTAGGCAGTATCGGTAGAGGGTTGGACGCCATGTTTTCTAACATAGTTACGTCCCTTTACAGTCTGAGTTCAAATACCGCCGAGGTTAACTTTGCCTTTCATCCTTACGGGGTCGATAAAATAAAGTAGCAGTAATGTACTGGGTAATTGCTGGCCTTGTGCCTAAAGTAGAAACAATTATATTTTATCTGATGAAAGCGCACCATAATTTGCTTTGGTGTCCTTGAAATATGTATAATGAAATAAATATCGTTTTATAAATATAGTTTCCATTTGTTAATATACTATATATATATATATATATATATATACATGTTTCACTGATTTTTCGTTTTCCATTCTCTCTCACTCTATATATATATATATGAATTCGTGTGTATATATTTTGTTTTCGTTTGGTTTTCTTTTCTTTTTGTTTGTTATGCTGGAAGTGTTGCTAGACCTTTGGTTAAAGAAGTATTGAATAATGAACGCTGCGACCTAGGAGTCTAATACAATCAGTTCCTTGCTTATCTCAATCACTGAACAACTTCTGCTAAGGTCTAGCGAGTGATTGCCTTACTCTAGACATCCTCCCCTCTCTCTCTCTCTATCTATATCTATATCTATCTATATATATATATATATATAGTAGATAGATAGATAGATAGATAAATAGATAGAAAGATGGATATATATATATATATCACGCTCTCTCTGTCTCTCTCTCTCTGTATCTCTCTTCCAGTATCTCTCTCCCTGCATCTCCTCCCCCCTCTCTCTCTCTATATATATATATATTTATATATATCATCACACATCTTACTTTATTATCTCCCCTCTTTCTCTCTCTCCCTGTCTCTCTATCTATCGCCTTTCCCTCTTACATATGTATATTATATCTGGTCGTTTATTTTATCTGTCTGACTATTTATTCATTCAATCAATCATTTCTATCCTAACTTTGAATCTATCTATTCAACCATCGATCCAACCATTGAAGCATCCATCCATTGATTCATCGATCCATCGATCTATCAAATCTGTCTCTTTATCTATATCGTTCTTCCTTTTTGTCTAGTTGGATCTTTGAATTATGACCACAAACGATAGTATATTCAATGCATATGTATAACAAGCGATAGCATTCATTTACTTCCAACACCCACACACACCCACACCCCACACATACACACACACAAACTCACATGCACACACACACAGCTACATAGACATGCACACACAAACTCACAAAGAAGTGGGAAAGTATATTCATATACATTTATGCATCACACACAAATAGACACACGCTCTTACTATTTACTTTCAATGAAGATTTCTTTACAGCATGGGATTGAAAACTACCTCTCTCTCTCTCTCTCTCTCTCTCTCCATCTCTCTCTCACATACACACACACGTGTACACAGAGACATACACACACACTTTCATACAGTTGCCACCCTTTTCCAGCGTGACTGATGTTTTACACGAAATCTATATTCCTTCTTTATAGCATATATATATTCCTTCTTTATAGCATATATACTCCACCTTTACATTACGTCCACTTTAGATTATATAAACATTCTAAACTGTGTATGATACTTTACTGTGTCTCTGATGATCTCTAGATGTGTCACAAAAATGTCACATCTGATCAAGGTTTACGACTATTTTGGAAGTAACGTATATTTGAGATCTAATAATCCTGCGGAGAATTTGACTTTTAAATTATTCAACAAAGAAAGAAAAAAATTATAAATACCATAATTATAGATGATTATACGGTTACAATTTAAGATAGATAGTTTAATGTATATTAATTCTTGTGACTCATGATAGGTGGAATGACATTTATTATTTAGTTCATTAATTTCTTTTCGCCAGTAAAACCTAATTTGTGTGTCGTGAAAAATCGAATTTTTTAAAAACGTTTCACTAATGTGAAAGGTGTAATCTCGCCTCACGCTGTAGAGACAGGAGATCGATTGCTCCAGTCGAAAACAGCCCTCACCCACTGTATTTTCCGCGCTAACTTGTTCTCTCATGCCCGCGATCATTTCTTCTTAGCCAGTCTGTTCGCCCCGAGGAAGAATAACGGAGGCGTCCGCCTCATCACAATGGGCAACGTCTTCCGACAACTTGCAGTCAAGATAGCTTGCAAGTCAGTCAAAGACGACCGGAGTGAGGTGCTAAGCCCTGTCCAGCTCGGTGTGGGAATCAAGTGCAGATGTAAGGCTGCAGCTCATGTGGCCAGACATTTTATAGAGCACGTGTTTCCTTCGTCACCCCACCTCCTTGTGAAGTTGGACATGAGAAACATCTTCAACAGCGTTTGGCAGGATCACGTCCTAGAGACGCGTCTCGGGCCTTCCCCCTCCATTTACCCTCTCACACACTTCTCGAACAGAAGACCCAGCTTTCTCATTACCACTGACAACAGGGTTACTTCCTCTACGACTATCTAGCAACGAAACACATTCGGCCCACTCCTCTTTATGCTTGCAGATGACGACGTTGACCACTCGGTCCGGGCGCCCATCAAAGTTTGGGACCTGGACGACGTGACCCTGGGTGGCTCGGCTGAGACAGTAGTTGAGGACCTTTGGCTAATTATCCCAACTCTAAAGTTCTTCAGACGCGAGATCAACCCATTCAAATCCGAGGTGATAAACGCTAGCTACGGAGAGGTCGAATTCTATCCTTTCTTGTTCGGGGCTTGGCTAACACCCAAAGACGCCGCCTGCATTTTTAGCTCTCCAATTCTCTCGAAAGCCATAAGAGAGTGCCTGTAGATCAAGCTCGCAGACCTGTTCCGAATGGCAGAGAAGCTGCGTCTCATTGACGCTCACCCGGCGCTCTTCCTTTGAGGAACTAATTCACTCTCCCCAAATTCTTATTCACGCTGCGCGGTGCACCTTGTCAACTCCACGCAGATCATCTTGGTGAACTCGACGCCACCATCCGACGCTGTGCAGAACTCATCTGCAATGTCAGTTTCGACAGCATGGGCTGGCAACAGGCGAAGCTCCCAGCGAGGTTCGGTGGCATCAACTTCCGATCCGCTTCAGATCTGGTACTACCGGCCTACATTTCCTCTATCTCCCCTTGTCGCACTCTCGTCAGCAAGGTCTTCAGCAAGACGGCCGAATCTGAGTGACCTCAGAGCTTGAACAGGCTCTGGCCGACTGGAGAGGGGAAGGACTCTCTGTCCCCCAGTATAGAAATATCCAAATGTCCAACGTAACTGGGGTAACATCAAATGCTAGTTTTCCTTCAGACGGATCGAGTCTGGCGGCTTGGAACAACACCGCCTCCCCTGCCTCCAGTCTGCATCGCGGCCAAATCCCGATGCATGGCTCAATGCTGTGCCCTCCTCATCAACCGGCACCTCGTTGATGGCGAATGCACTGGCATCGGAGTGGCCGAACGGCTTTTGCGAGTGTGAACCAAACAAATTCCATTGTAGAGCTGTCGTTGACAAGTTTGGCCTTCCCCCATGTCATGCTGCCAGAGGACAGACCGGTTCCCCCGTCGTGCCGCTCTCAACGACATATTGAGAAGGAGCCTAGATGCAGCTGACTTCCTATCACAACTGGAGCCAGCAGACCTCGACCGCAGAGACGGCAAGCGCCCCGACGGAATTGCCCTCTTCCCATTCGAACGAGGTGTATCCTTCATCTGGGGCTTCACATGTTGTGACACGTTCTCCGCCTCTAAATTATGCTCTTCGGCCACAAACCCGGATACTGCATCGCGCAATGCACAGAACAGGAAGACAAAAAAATATGAGGATTGTCCGGCCGCGTCTTCTTCACACCGGTTGTTGTCGAGACCTCAGACACCTTCAGACCTCGTACTGCCGAGCTCCTCCACAGGATCGGCACCTCAGCAGTCCGTCAGTGGAAGGAGCCCAGCAAGGTGGGGTGGCTGCTGCAGTGGGTGTCACTGGCCATTATCCGCAGAACTGCCTTTGCAGTTTTCTCCGCGGGGCACAGTTCCAACAATACTGCGCCCTAGGCCCAATGCCCATAACCCTCTCCCCTTATCCCTCCTTTTTCTGTGGCCTTAGAGTCCTTGCTTTTTCCATCCTTTTCCTCTCTTTTATGGCATTTATAGTCCTTCCTCTACTTTCCCATACAACCATATCTGGCCATCTTTACCACTTCTCCCTCTTCTCATTACTTAATTTTGTTTTTAATCTATCTTTTTCATATTTATCTAACCATCAATGGTTTTTAAGCCATCTTTATGAATAAAAGTCTCATGTTTGATAAGAAAAAAATTAATCGCTTAAAATTCTGCCAGCGAAGAAAACTCCGGATGAAGTTTTTTTATCTACCATATGCACTAGCTATTGCCCCTCATATCATCATCTTGGGTGCCATTTCTACAGTGTGGAATATGTCTTTATGGTTTAACCATTTAATAGGTGTTCTACAAATATGACAAAGATATACCATACTTTCATCGATTTACTGTTCAAGGTTTATACTGGTAGTGAAATGTCTTCATACAATTAAACAGATTACTGGTGTCACCTGGTATGATATTTAATTATTTAATTATTTATTTTGTTTAAATTCTTTGGTAGTACACTAATTAGTTACTTAATTATTGTGCCGTGAAAGATTTAATTTTTAAAACGTGTGTCAGCAATGTGGGCAGTTTGGAAAGCTCTGTTGTAAATATCTCTCATTTATTTTAACTTAACTATTTAGTCAAAGAAGAAAGGGTGGTGACAATGACCCTATTCATGACATTCGAAACTTGAAGGGAAAAAAACTGGAGATCTGGCTATGTAGTGGCGTTAAACCAGGCAAAGGATTAATCTATGAAGTGTCTCTGTGTCAATTAGTCTTTTGAAATTAATGAAACTTCAGATGTTTTCTTTGCTCTATTATTGATACCGTTATGGAATTGTCTTTGAAGGGTATAACCGGCTTTTGTACACGTTTCTACAGATTTTCTAGTTACCACTGACCACGTCACAATTAGGAAATTCTGTCATCTGATATACCCACAAGCATGGCTGATCAATAAAAGTACATGCAACTGAATAATTGTTAATTACAATATCAGCTTAATTATATTTTACTCCTCTGTATATCCTTATTAGTGTATATCAGAAAAGAAATCGATTAGCAGTACCAAAATAGCTATGCAGCACGTAGTTACGGTCCTTGACATTCAGAGTTCAAATCTCGCCGAGATTATCTTTACTTTTCATCCTTACGGCGTCGATAAAATAAAATACCAGTAACGCAATGGTGTCGATTAAATCGATTTTCACCTCCTCCCAAATATTGGCCTTGAGCCTAAATCAGAAACGACTATTATAAAGGACGGTGGGTTGGTAGTATTGGTAGAGTTTTGTACAAAATGTTTTGCAACAAATATTTACGGTGGCTTACGTTCTGCGTTCAAATTTTACGCCCTCAAGCGTCTTTTTTTTAAATAGAGACAATATGCCCCCAATTTACAACCAAAGCAGCAGTTCTGTGAGTCGAAGCGTAGTAACGTTGATGAGGAAAGACAAGAACGCGAAGGACGTTTTAGATGACTCCACGCTCATAACTCTGCTAAACACAGAGTTTAAGATTTTGGCCAAGGTGCTAGCAAAGAGGCTGGTGCTTGGCCTTGTAAGAGAGGTGTAGACGTGCGCAATCCCGACAAGGTTCATGACAAGAACCTCCCCCTTGTGTGATACATCAGAGAGGGAGAGAGGGTAAACTTTGATTCGGTGGGGCTCTGATCCATTTGGACGAATCTAAGGCAGCCGGCTTCGGTCACGTCTTCAGAGGCTGGGTCGCTGTAATGCATAGCGGCACCTGCTCGGTGCTCAAGTAATTTCCCACCTATTGGAACTGTTTCGGACTGTGCGCTCGGTCCGTCAACGATGTCCTTACTCTTCCCTTCTGAACGTAGTAACTCTCGAGCCATTACTGCGAAAGCTGGAGCTGTTGCAGGGTATCCCGCTCGAACCGGAGCTTGGAAGGGCTGCGTCGGCATACTCGGCTGATGTCACCATGATGGTGTCGAATACCTCGAAATGGAGGTGGTCGGCAACTTCTTACAGGAATATGAATATTTGAGGGGAGAAAAAATCAACGCGGAAAAGTCGGTGGGTTTCCAGCTCAGCACCTGGAGAGGCAAAATCCATGCCGTTCAACAACGTCGTCGGACGCTGGTCGGACGGACCGGTCGAGATGTCTGTATACATTATTTTGCTTGATTGTGTTGTATCATTTCACGTTTGGCAGTAACTTTAGTGTTTATTTTACTTGTTGCATAATACACAGCATGGCAGTATAACTAAGAACTTCGTTTCACAAACCTAAATCCTGAGTTCGATTCTACAGCGTGGCATCTTGACAAACATCTTTCACTATAAACTCGAATCGGCCCTAGCCTTTTCAGTGGAAACAAAAACTGTAAGGCAATTCGGTTCATCAAACAACCGATATATTCATCGTCTAAACCACCGCAGATCCACTCTTCTTTGACTTATATCACGTGATGAATTCTCCCTCCAGAGAAATATTCACTTTATAACGATCAGGTCAGGAAACAGTTCACAAAATCAGGGGTCTCCTTGATGAGTCGACAGCCTCACAGCGTTGGTGCACTTTTCTAGTGCACCAGTACTACCCACCAGTCGATGAAACTGCAGTAGGGACTTTTAAGAAAAAATAGGTAATTCTTTGTATACTCTTTCCTCGCATTTATAATGTGATTTATATATATATATATTTAGGTTTGTTGGTTCACCACTGGATAGAATTGGTCATTCCGTATGGTCAATCTTGATGTAATATTATGGAGAGTACTCAACGTAATATATATAAGAAACGCCAAGGGTAAATCGTGTGACAAACCTGGGCTTCGCTACTTGCAATGTGCAGAGGAGAGGAAGATAGTTAAATACTGGAAATCGACCACTTCCTCTGTTGTCCTTGGTCCTCGCACTGCTGATTTCCTCCGCAAAATTGGAAGGATAGCGACCCGCTTGAAGAAGGAGCCCCATGAGGTGGGGTGACTGTTGCAGCGGATGTCTCTAGCCATTCTCCGCGGTAACCTCTTTATCATTTCATCCGCAGGACGGGGCTGTGGCACCGCTCTGACTGGGGCCTTGTGTCTGTCCCCTCCTCTCTCTCTTTCTTTCGCTGCTTGATTCTTTTTTTTCTTTTTCTTCTTTTCATTTCCGCTTTTTCTTTCTCTTTTGTTCCCTTTAAAAGTGTTTTTTTTTTTTGTATAAACAGCTTTTAAAATTTGTAATGTTATAGTTTTCAATAAAGAGCTAACTAACTAACTATATATATGTGAGAGAGAGAGAGATAGAGAGAGAGAGAGAGAGAGGGAGAGAGAGAGAGAGAGAGAGAGAGAGAGAGAGAGAGAGAGAGAGAGAGAGAGAGGGAGAGAGAGAGAGAGAGGGAGAGAGAGAGAGAGAGAGAGGGAGAGAGAGAGAGAGAGAGGGAGAGAGAGAGAGAGAGAAGTCTGTGTGTGTGAACATAAAATTAATTACACATATATATATATGTATGATAATATATGTGTGTGTATGTGTGCGTGTGTGTGTATGTTCGTGTGTGTGCTTATGTTATTTGTTAATTATCTACTACTTCTTGTTTATTATCCTTCTAAGAACAGCGGTACTTTGAGAGTGTTGGTATTAGGGGTGGCGGTGGTGGTCAAGGTGGTGCTTATGGTAGTGGTTGCGGTGGTGGTGATGGTGGTGGTGGTGACCGAATGGTGGTGGTGGTGGTAGTGGTTGCGGTGGTGGTGGTGGTGGTGGTGGTGGTGGTGGTAGTTGGGCTGAAGTAAACAGTGTCAGCCAGGTCGGTCACTGAACTAGAAGAGCCGAGAATAAAACAACTCAGATATATGATACATAATTTTATATATTTTTATTAATATAGACAGAGTTGGCTTTTAACAGAAACAAGACTCTCTTATTGGAATTTAGACACCAACTAGGTAAATATGTACGTGTGTGTGTGTGTGTGTGCAGGTATGGTTGTTTATGTTTGTGTGGATGCGGATGTTTTGAGTTGTACGTGTGCATGTGCATATGCTTTGTATCTGTACATATGTATGTGCCATTATTACATACAGAATTTTTAGAATGTTTTACAAATTTTTACTGTTCCATTAATGTAATTTCCTAACTAGTTTTTTTCTGTTTCTGTGAAGCTCGGCTTCTCAAGATTTGAGGCAGTTACTAACATATCCCAGTGCCCCAATAATCACAGATGTAAATCTGAAGGTATAGTCAGAGGGGAGTATCTGCAGATTCTCATTAGTTCTGCATAGATATTATCCTTAATCTAATCTTTAATATATTGGCATCTGCTGGGCAGCTAACTTCCACTACTGTGCATGCCTTCTTTTCCATGTCTCATATCATTATATCAGGTCTGTTATGCTTGCGTCTTATTGGAGTTTTGACTGGAACATTCCACCAGTACTCTTTCATATTATATGTATGTCTTCCACATTGCTGTAACTTTAAATACGTTTGTTGCAAGGGCTATCTTTTCTATGGATTGCATTGTACAGTGTTTTGTTTACTACATCATGCGTCATAGGTAAATAGTACCGTGATGACATGAGTGACATCATCGATGTTAATTCTGCAGATTCTGCATTTGTTGTCACGTCTAGGTGTTTTGCCTGCATCCCTATCTCTTTTGTGAATCAGGTATTTTGTATTGATTTCCTGTTCTTGGATTTCAAAACCATATCCTTCAAATATAGCCAATATAGCGGTTGTTGGTCCAAGATAAACTACCTTGCTTATCTATATTACACTCAATCTGGAGTCTCTTGGCAACATATCCACGCATGATATTTTGCTGATAAGCATGCAGTTTTTCGTCCATGGATTCACTGCTGTATTGCTGGGCAATTTCCCTGTGTGTGAGTTTTTTTATTATCATGCAGGGAGTATCTTTCAAGGAGTTCCTTCCCAACTCTCATGATCTTATCTGTCTCGTGCAGATAGACTTGCTCAATAAATGGGCTTCTATACTTGGAGGTTAGTAGATGTTGTTGGAAGGATATGATGCAACATTCAAATACTGTCTGGACCTCTGCCTCCCTGCTTCCGTTTCAAGCAGAGGCGGTCTATGTCACTGTCGATGTGGAAGTTTCCGGTGTTGTTTAGGATTTTGGGGGTTTTAACATCAATAGCTCGGATTTCATCTGTCGTCCAATCGAGTTAGACCATTGATGAAAATGTTGCTAGATTGGCTTTTAGGCTGTCTCCACTTTACAATCATATATAAACATTTATCTTGGCCCAAACTCCATTCCTATATTCTTTGAGAACGTCTTAAACAGATCAAGGTATTTCTTCATTTCATTTATGTTTTTGTATAGTCTCGGGTCTGTATTTATGTCCTCTTGTGAGCCTATGGCTCATTAAAATTGCTAAGGTAAAATTCTACCGTTCTCACACTTTTCTCAATTCTTTTGTCATATGTCTCTAATCCCTATTACCTTGGCACTTATAATCTCACACACATTGTCGGGCTTCCAAATAATTAAAATTATTTTTTTTTTCCCAGTTATTTGTATTTTTTTAATTCCACAATGCTTCAAGCAAACTACAACATTTTGTTATTTATTCTATGTTTATTTTTTTGTTTTCGGTTATAATATTCCACCCTACTCCCATTCACAGTTATATCCTCTTCCCCCCACATAACTTTAATGGTTTGGTGGGATCACTGGGTTGGGAGAATATGGCTGTCGCTATAACTATAACAACCACAGCCTGACAGAGAGGAACGGGGACCGGCTACTTGTAAAATTCGTTCCTACTTAAATGCACACATGCACTTGATAAGACAATGATAGTTTTCTTCCATATTTTCTTTACTCGTTATCAAACATGTCCACTAGATTACGATAACTTTATTCTAACTATCTACTCCTCTACTTACTTAGATGACTTGCTAGTTTCGACATTTGGCGGTTGTGGCGTAGGACATGGACTGACTCGCATATCCGCCACAGCGCTAGGGGTTCATACAGGAGTCGGCTGGCATAGAAACAACACCAACACATTCTGCCATCCACTGAATCACGAAATGAAAACATTTTTTTCGAGGAAGATTTTGTAATCTTTTGGGGGAATTTTTTAAAATATTTTTAGGTTTTTCAAGTTGTGCGAAATTATTTTAAAGTTTTCTATACCGTTTGACAAGCTCAGGCTATAAGAATTGGTAGAATGAAAACTATCTAGCCGTATCCCTTGGCGAAATATGTATCACGGAGAAAGAAATTGACGGCTGAGAGAAAAGAGTACTCAATACCGAAGTAGAGATTTTATATTCATTTTATTAAGGCTAAATATATTTATATGTGAAGGCGCATGGCTTAGTGGTTAGAGCTTTGGGCTGGTGCCAAGCTCTATCGGCCTTTGCCTTTCTCTTGGACAATATCAGTGGCATGGAGAAGGGAGACTGGTATGCATGAGTGACAGCTGGTCTTCCACAAACAACCTTCCCCGGACTTGTGCCTCGGAGGGAAACTTTCTAGGTGCAAATCCCTTTGCACCTATATATATATATATATATATATATGAATGACGTAAAATAAGAAAATTATAAAAATTAACTTACTTACTAAAATTTCACTCCAACTAATTAGTTTCTGAAAGGGAATAAACATGGTTTCCAAATGGAAAGCATGGAGAAGCCGTTTCGTCATCAGGAAGTCTGTTCTCAGCTAAGATACCTGGCGATGCTTGGACACAGGGAACTTATACAAAAATAATTCAGTGGATAGAAAAAAGCAAGCGTGGACTAAATTCCAAGACATTGAAAAAATCACTGCCTACTTGGTCGGTGG
>OZ024740.1:157777132-157817132 GCA_964016885.1 Eledone cirrhosa
ATCCTCTTGGTGTAGCTTCGCTGGATTGCCTCAAGCTCTGTGCTTAGTTTGACACTATGAGGAGACCACAACTGGGAGCAATAGTGCAGGTGGCTTAGGACAAATGTCCTCCATAGTGTCAACATGGTTTCTCGGTCTCTTGTCCGGAAAGTCCTCAAGATCCAGCCAGCGAGACGTCTGCACATTGTCGCCACTTTCATGATGTGTGAGGGAAAAGATGCACCGTCGCTCATGTCTATTCCCAGGTCTCGTATCGATTTCGACACGTGAATTTCGGAAATGTTGTACTATATTTGTGTTTGCGGGTTTGTATTGTAGGACTTGAAATTTTCCAGCATTAAACCGCATGTTGTTGTCTTTAGCCCATTTGTATATAGCATCCAGATCTTGTTGTAAAAGGGCAGCATCTATATGTATATATATATATATATATATATATATATATATTTATATATATATATATGAAAATGTTCAAGACCCTGACAGCAGAGCTCAAGCCGTTTCGACGGCTATTTCTGGACTAAATTAGATTTTTAGCGTGGTAATAAATAGCCGAACTTTTTAAGGGGCAATTCCTTATATGGGAAGATTGTAGTTGTCAAAAGGATTGGTCAAAATTTCTTGTAAACACAATCAAATATTTCATGGTGATGGGTGGGAGGTGGGGTGGCTGACTTGCCTGTAGAACAATGAGGGAGTGGGTGGAGCCGGTCAAGCGTTGAAAGTGAATGGTTTTTCTCTATCAACGTATTGTGTACCTAATTTAACTGTGGGCTTTTTTTCAACAATCTTTGGAAAACCATCTTTAATGTTATATACATATATACACCCATGATAATACACACTTACACACAATCGTAGACACTCACATACATAGAAACTATAGAAAATTCCCCACACACACTCCACAGAGTCAACGGTCATCCACCCCAAATATGGGTTAAATAGCCTCACCAACCTGCTTGGCCAAGCGTGGGGAGTACGGTTACACCCCCTAGAGAGGTTAAATTCCATGACAGTAACGCATGCGATACTCATAACTGTTGTGTTATCTTGCCTTGACTTGTCACTGGACACATAGCTGCGGGGATGGATTGGGTGCTATGTGTGCAGCACAATCACGTAGCGTTGCCATTTTATGTTCAGATATTTCTTCACAAGTCCCACAGTGGTGGAGGAGTGGCAACATGTGCAGACTCGACCAGTTAGAAGCAGATAGTCACAAATCTACACATGCGCGGCTCAAGTCTTATCCTAATGTCGCTGCACTGTTAACCTGAACAGCAACATGTTTCGGTGGAGTCTTGAGTGTCTGAGCAGCCCTTTTTAGGGACGCACTGCCCACCCACCCCACATGGGAGGGATCTAGCAAAGGTGACAGATACGAGGCGTGTTTAGTCATGAAACTGACCAGCAACCTGCAGTTGGCGGTAGTTCATAACAGCAGGGAATTCGTTGAAGAGACAGTCGTCTTCTGTAGAGAAATGGCAGCCATCATATATATATATATATATATATATATATCCAAAATTAAATTAAGTGTGTCATGTCCGATATATATATGTTGATATATATATATAGCTCAAGGTTCAGTATTGTTTCTCAAATATTGACGTAGATTTAATCATTGGGACTCGATATGATTTCTAACTTCACTTATGACTATAATTCAACAGCTGGAATCCATGTTTGTCAACATGGATGGACAAGCAAAATATGAAGTAATATTGCAAAAGATTAGCTTTGGAGGCGTCATTTTGCTTCTACATCATAAATTCCTTTTTTCAGCAAAGCTATTTCTATTGAAATAAGGAAACGTTATCGTAAGAGCATGCTAAGAAATTCTATTTGTTGTTGTTCGTCTTACGTAGCTATGATTTGCGATCTCGTTTAAGTTAACCTTTAGCTTTTTCTTTCAACTCTTTCCTTATTGCTTTATGTTACATATCCTGTTAAGCGGTTCTTAATATAACAAATATTTATGAATGAATTCTATAATCTTTTATGAAGAAGAGATGAGCAACCCCCAAAAATCAGTCTAAACCATTTTGGTTTCTACAGCTTGTAATTCTAACTCTAGGGGCGAATTGACAGTTATTATAACATCGAATATATTTGCGGTATTCGTTCCGGCTCTCTGCACTTTGCGTTCAAAATCTGTCGAGACCAACTTGCCTTTTGCCTTTTCGAGATCTATATAAAATTTACAAGTCCAGAACTGGAGTCGATTCTCTCTCTCTCTCTCTCTCTCTCTCTCTCTCTCTCTCTCTCTCTCTCTCTCTCTCTCTCTCTCTCTCTCTCTCTCTCTCTCTCTCTCTCTCTCTCTCTCTCTCTCTCCTTTATTCTTTTGAAGAAATCGAATGTGTTTAGACCTGGAAAGGGGAAGGGATCTGCCAGGTTTAAAATGCCTGACAGACGCAGTATATTATGACAATGCTTCTATGATTCCACCAGGAGTTGCGGGTGCATACAATCACTGAAAGCTCAGATATCTCGGTTGTACAATAGTGACGAGATGACCACTGCATAATACGTTTTCAGTTTAGTGTACTAATGTATTCTACAAAACGTTTCTAGAGGCTGTTTCCAAGTACTTAGTTAGTGTTTTTATACTTTGTACCATCTGTTTATTAAGTGAGCTCACGCTATCAAAATAATTAGTTCTCAATAATGTATAATCTTAAATTAAGGACTACCTATAAGTACTGCTATGACGAAGCAGAGTTTGGCACAGGTTTCAGAAGGACCATTATTTCATAAGGATTAAACATAAGCACGAATGCTTTTAATATGCCTGGAGACTCTATTAATATTTTGTAAGGAAAATGTTTAATGTTATGATATTTTAAAGTTGGCATCTTGCTTTAAATAAATATTCTTCAAACGCTATCTGATGATTGTCAAATCTAGGGTCATAATTTTACTTCCAAGATATCTTAGCTATACCCATGCAAACTATGTTCATTTTTATTTTATTCGATGTTCTATATCATAGTATTTGAAGCAAGTTGACAAATATTTCTGCACTTTGTATTTATTCTCACTTAACTTGCAAATGCTCAGCTTTCTTTATTTGTTTGTAATATTACATCATTAACATGCTGCATTGAATCATAATTTATTCTATTAGATTTAACTATTTGAAGCCCAATTTTTTTTAAACGCAGTATTTCATTAATAAAAATAAGCCATTTCATTGCTGTCATTAATAAAAAGCCAATTGCTGAAACCTAAACAAATAGCTGTAACTCGTTAATCCTCAACATATATTTGCATTCATAACTATTCTATGGCGTCATGTTATGCGTCATATTGTGCGTCATCTTGTACAAACATGCAAATTATCGTTCAGCCAGCAGTGGCAATTCATCTAATGATTGTATCAGTGATGACAGAAATGACAGAAAAGTTCGTAACTATTCTAGCGTTGTTGACAGCATTAGCAGTAATGTCGGCAACGATTCGTATCAGAGATGACAGCAGGCGCCCAGTATTCTCAAGATATGATGATAAATGTCAAATATCATTTGGTTACTCGAGGCTCATATGTTCAGTTTAGTTAATGTTCTTTTTAAGAGTTAAGGTTCTGATAGGTTGTTTAATGTTCTAATTATAATGATAAACGGTTTCTTTGAATTTCTTCACTGTAGTGGAGGTGATTTTAATATTCACAAAATTACAAAAGCAAAGTCAATAATGTTGATTATCCTTAAAAAGACACCAATTTCGCGAGATTGACAAATCTTCGAAACACGTTATTTTCATAAGTATATTTTTACTCGATATATTTTTGTCACATATACATGTAATCTAAACTACACAGATAACTAGTTACGAAAACATAACTACTGTTAACAGTGTGGAAAACTCATTGAGAAGCTATAGAAACATATATTGAATAGAAAAATATTCACGATGAAATCCTTAGGGAAACATTCACAAAATATAGATATAAACAACAATATTGTGAACTTTCAATGTATCTATTCATCTAAAGGCAAATAATATTATCAGAGAATTCCTATTACGACTTAGATCAAAGTCTAGACAAACAAACAAGATATTATCTTTGGTGACGAAATTATGCTTTAAAAAAATATCAGAAAACAACAGAATTATTTGCTCTGGTTCTGCGCTTTGAGTCCAAATACCATCGAAGTCAACTTTACCCTCCATTGTTTCAGAGTTGATAGAAAAAGTATTAGTCGAGGGTAGAGGACTGGCAGAATTGATAGGGTGTTGCACAAGATGTATTGCGATCTCTGTTCTTAATACTTTGTCTGGTTTCATGACCACCTGGCGCTTGTATGTCTTTCGTAGAGTCCATTCTGCAATAATTCGGATCAGGTATGCTGTATGAGGGTAATTTTCTCCCCTATACCGACCTGTCATGAAACCCTGAAAAAAAAAATGGTCACTCTGTTAACTGTGCTTAATGAATATTCCACAAAAAACGTTTTAGAAACGGGTAAATAAGCAACCATCGTTTTGATCGTTCATAGCACGCCGTATAGACGCAAGGACAAATAGTAGTAGTAGTAGTAATAATAATAATAATAATAATAATAATAATAATAATAATAATGATAATGATAATGATAATAATAATAATGATAATAAAAGAAGAAGAAGAAGAAGAAGAAGAAGAAGAAGAAGTTGCTGGGCAGGAGTATGGGGTCCTGGGAGACAGAGTTGACATCAACTGGAGTATCCTTGGGAAGCGTGAAGATCAAGAGAGGTATCTTCCAGGGAGATAGCCTGTCCCCTCTGTTGTTTGTCCTTGCCCTGATGCCCTTGACCATTATGCTGCGAAAAGTGAGAGCAGGATACAAGTTGGGAAGGGGAGAGCTTACCATCAATCACCTCCTCTTCATGGACGATCTTAAGCTCTTCGGGAAAAGTGAGAAGGAGTTGGATGTGCTTGTTGACACTGTCCGTATTTTCAGCAGTGATATATGTATGCAGTTTGGTATTGGTAAATGTGGAGTCATTGTGATGAGGAGGGGTAGGTTGAGCAGAAGTAACGGGATCCAGATACCAACAGGTGAGATGATAAAGGAAATTGACTCTGAGGAAGGATACAAGTATTTGGGCGTTCTGGAGGCTGATGGCATAAAGAACAAAAAAATGAAGGAATTGTTAAGAACTGAATACATTCGGAGAGTAAGGAGCGTATTGAAGTCACATCTGAACAGCAGAAATGCCATAAGCGCAGTAAATTCCCGAGCTGTGTCTATTATTAGGTACAGTGCGGGAATTCTGAGATGGAATGTTGCTGAACAAAAAGAAATGGATAGGAAGACTAGGAAGCTATTGACTATCTACAACATGTTCCACAAGAGGAGTGATGTCGATAGACTCTACCTAAGGAGATCTGAGGGTGGAAGAGGTCTTATCAGCATAGAGGACTGTGTTCAGATGGAGAAAAACAACCTATACAAATACGTGACCTATAGTAAGGAGCCAATGCTCAGAGCTGTACTGAAGGAGGGGACAGTAGGCCAGGGGATACCCAAGGAGGAAATAACATCAAGGAGGAAGAGCAGCCTTAAGGGAAAATCCCTTCATAGTACCTTCTTTGAGAAAACTGAATTTAGAGATCCACAGACATGGAACTGGTTGAGAAGAGGAGACCTCAAAAAGGCTACAGAAGGAATGCTAATGGCTGCGCAGGAGCAGGCCCTCAAAACGAAGTGGTTGAAGCACCATATCTACAAGGAGGAGGCTAGCCCACTGTGCAGGATCTGTGGAGAGAGAGAGGAGACTGTGGCTCACATTGTGTCCGAGTGTAAACACCTAGCCCAGACCCACTATAAGGGCTGGAGACACGATGTGATGGGCAGGGTGATCCACTGGCACCTGTGCAAAGTAAACAATCTACCACATTCTGAGAAATGGTATGAGCATAGGCCAGAGGCGGTGATGGAGAACAGTCAGGTGAAGGTGCTGTGGGATTTTAGGATACAGACGGACAAAAAACTGGAACACAATAGACCTGACCTGGTGGTTGTGGACAAAGAAAAAAGATCGTGCCTGATTGTGGATGTGGCCTGCCCGTTCGACACGAGAGTGCAAGAGAAGGAGAGGGAGAAAATTAACCGATACCAGGACCTAAAGTGGGAGGTGAAAAGGATTTGGAACTGCCATGAAGTCAAAGTGATCCCGATTGTCATAGGCGCACTGGGGACTATCTCCAAAGGTTTCCAGGGATGGTTAAAGAAAATCGGCCCCTTCACGCTTTTTGGAACGCTTCAAAAGGCATGCTTGCTTGGAACGGCAAGAACCCTCCGATACGTCCTGAATATCTGAGGCTGCAGGTAGTGGCTTGATATTCAATCCAACGGACTTTCCAGTTAACCAACATCAATGACTGAGATTCAAGGAATAACAATGGCAATGATAATAATAATAATGATAATAAAAGAAGAAGAAGAAGAAGAAGAAGAAGAAGAAGAAGACCAACAACAACAACAAAAATATTAAAAGACCTAGCTTTGTTTGTCATTTTGCTTTAATATGTTTGGCAGCTTCTATATTGATTCTGTTTATTCATATTTCGTTTACAAAAGATTAATCTTGATTAAATAACCATCTTGCTAATTATTCCATTTCATTATCTTCCATTTGTTCCTGTATTCTTTCATTCCTTCACTTTCTTTTCGTTTGTTTGTTTGTTTGTTGTTGTTTTGTTTTGTTTTTTGTGAATTCTTCAATCACTGCTTAATTTTTATACATTTTTTTGTTTTCACTCATATTTCCATGGTGTTGCTTTTTGTTTTCTTTTCTTTCGGTCCTATTATTTTTCCATTTAAAACAAAAAAAATGTTATTCTTTCTACCTTTTTTCTGTTTCCTTCTCATCTCTCTCTCTTTCCCTCTCTCTCTCTCTCTCTCTATATATATATATATATATATATATATATATATATATATATATATATATATACATATATATATATATATATATATGCTTCTATCTTTTTTCTATCTCTGATTGTTTCTTTCTCACTTCTTTATATATTTCTCTCCCCTGGTATTTTTGTATTTTGTGCAACACACCTTTCTTTTTTTTCTAACACAGTCTGTCTATTTTTTCTTTCGTCTATATTATATAGTGTTTTATTCTCTGTCTTTATCCCGCTTATTCTCGTTCTTTCACTCGAATTTTAATTCTCACAATTTTTCAGATGTCCCCTTGAGAATGCATTCTCTCTCTCTCTCTCTCTCTCTCTCTCTCTCTCTCTCTCTCTCTCTCTCTCTCTCTCTCTCTCCCTCTCTCTCTTTCTCTTTCTCTCTCTCTCTCTATATATATATATATATATATATATCTTGTTATTTATTAATGTTAAAGTTATACGATTTTTATGTAAAACCCCCGCCGTCAAGTCTTGTAATGTCCCATTTCTTGTACGCACTTGTGGCAAATAAAGAACGATATCTATCTATCTATCTCGCATAGTATAGACGCGTACAACATCGGCTCCTGCCTTTTTGAATTTTTACCTATTGACAGTAAGTGTTTTTTTCTTTATTGTGTTGTCTTCGTGTCTTTTGACCACCCGGCTAGGTCTGTAGACGGGTGGTCATCGTATTTTTACCCCTTTTGGGGGTAAATACTACTCCTAAAAATTTTTTGCTGACTCACATGGTAAAAAATTGACGCCATGTCTGTAGCACGTGTGAACGAAAACGCCACGCTCACTAAGGAAGAAGAGAGAAAGAAGCAAGCGGTACAAAGCGCTTTGCTTTCCCGCGTCAACGTTTTAAAAGACATTGTAAAAAGCGATATGCCGGACAAACAAGTAAATACGGGTGCAAACCCAATTAATTACAACGAAAGCACTAACAATGACAAAACCAACACACCAAATGAGAAAGACAACAACAACAAAAATAAAAATAACTCAAATTACGAGAAACAGAACAACTCAAACACCAACAACGAAAACAAAATATCTTTTGCACAGACTGCTAAAATATCAGTCACCTATGTGCTTGAGTATATAACGAATGCTAAAGAAATGCTTGAAAAAGCAAAAAAATATGTATCTTTTGGCGAAAATAGATCTTTTTCCATCAATTCGCCCCCAGTACTAAAAAAACAGACAGAATTACGAACTGTTGTATTCCGTACAATTGCCAACAAAACAAGAAAACCAGCACAACCATCTCAAGCTGAAATTCAGTTGGTCCTGAAAGAGGCTATGAAAGATATAATTTTCATACAAAAGTATAAACTCTATGGGAGTTTATCCATATTGATGAAAGACGAATTGGCGGCGAAAAAATACTCTGTGCCGCCAATTCGCTCCACGCATTACACATTTTTTCCAACCTACATGGGTAAAAAACCCCAAAGAATTTGGATAACCACCATCACCCCAAACATAATCTACTGGTGGTTACTAACCGGTTTCCTCAACTTGGACGAGGACAACCTTATATCAATAGGGAAGGCATCCGGCGACGCGTTCAATGGAACGAGCATTGAAGTTCTGACCCAAATAAGGCCAGAATGTATCGCCCAAATCCCTGAACGCGTCATGCTGGATGACCGTACCCACCTCAACATTATTGTGGAGGGTAGGTGTCCCTCCTGTTACCTCTGTGGCAACAGAGGTCACCTGAGGGCTGCCTCTCCCCAGTTCACACCGAAAAATCCATTGCTACCAACACCCCAGCAACAACATCAAAAACAACCAACACCACCACCACCCCAACAACAACAACAAAACAACCACAACAACAACAACAAAAACCAACAACACCACCACAACAATAACAAACACGAGAAAAAACAACACAGAACACTGTCCCACCCAACCCCTCCCCACCCAAAACAAATACAAAAACACACACACCGCAAACACTACCAGAAAATATACCCCTCCCACCCAACAAGGAAGATGAACCCCTTTCGTCGCAAGACGAAAAAGATCCCTTCCAAATAGTAAACAGAAAGAATAGGAGGCGCTCCACAGACACACTTGTTAACATAAACCCTCCCCAAGAGAAAACAAACTATATACAAACCCCCTCCCCTTCACACAACACTAACTGCTACGCAATACAAACAAGAACACAAACAACAAAGAACTAATGAATACAATTTCGTCAAACCCTTTGGTCCAAACTGAAGGGCCTAACTTTCTAACTGCTGTGGGACTACCTCATTTAAAAATGGTTAAAGTCCCAATGAACTTATTCAAAACAGTGAAAATAAATTTCATGGAGGACGTGCCTCCCCCCCCCCCCCATGCACCAAGCCAATCAACCGCATCCTCCTAAAACATTTCCCCACCCAGACACCCACTCAACTACAAACACCCCAACCCCACAACACACTGAAGCCCCTACACTTCCACAAACCACCACCCACCCAACAACCCATCCCCCTCCCTCATGGAAATTGAGCGGCCCGCTCCCCGGGACGCAGAGAGGTAAGTGCTTTTTCTCCTTACCACCAGCATGGCTGTGTTGAGAGTAGGGTGTCTAAATGCGCGTGGCCTGGGCTCACATTGGAAGCAAACAATGCTTCTAAATGACCTCAGGTCACGATCCATAAATGTGATGGTTATCTACGAGGCCCGGATCAGCAGTGTGCGACAGTTGGCCCCCACCTTTGATGACTTTGAGATGCACGCATCTCTCTGTCAGCCCGGAGGTGGGGGTGGGGTTGTCGTTCTGCTGCAAAAACATCTGGGTCTCGCCACAGAGATAGTTCACTTGGACCAAGGGGGTCGACTGGTGGTGCTGGACCTTGGCAGTGGTGAAGGTGGAGCCTTTAGGATGGTAGCCGCATATGCCCCTTTTGGGACAGAGCGGCCCGACTTCTTCCAGCGTCTGGAGTCTTTTCTAGGGACGTCCCGTTCCCTGCTTTTAGTGGGGACTGGAATGGTATCCTGGATGCACGTTGGGACTATGCAGGGGCATGTCCCAATAGAGAGGGGTGTAACAGCCTCAAGGAGTTGCTCGGCCGATTTGACCTGGCCGATAGATTTCGACTAGATTTTCCGACTGTGCCAACCTCGTCTTGGACAAATCGCAGTGGTCAATCTAGATCGTACCTAGATAGGTTCTTAGTTAGAAATAAGGACAGGGACTTTTTAAGTTGTCCAGAAATGCTCATGGTTGGCTATTCAGACCACAAGTTAGTGACCTGCATGGTCAACCTTGATAGAACGCAAAGACAGGGTCCCGTTTACTGAAAGCTGAACTTGTCCTTACCGGCAAGTAAAGCTTACAGGGACCGGATTAGTACGTTAGTTAAGGAGCGGTTGACTGGAGCGATCGTCAACAGCAGGTGGTGGGTATCTCTAAAGAGAGAGATTAGATTAGTCTCGATAGAATTTAGTAAGGTTCTAGCTGCGGATAGGAATAGGAAGGAAAGGGAGCTGATAGATAGAGTAGAAGAGGCAATTAGAAGCGGCGACGTGGCCAGAGTGCTAGCGTCGAGAACGGCTTTGAGCCAGTTTTTCGACGCGAAGCACGAAGGCTGCGCGGTCCGAAGTAAAATACGTGCTCTAGGGAACGAGGGGACCAAAGCTGTTAGCTGGGCCCGCGTGACAGAAGCCGAGAGGGGAACTAAATCCACCATCCGGTCTTTGCGAGACCAGGATGGACGGGCGATCCTTGAACCTAAGCAGATGTGTGAGGCCTTTTAAAGGCACTTTGCCCGATTGTTCGGAAGGGGCGGGGAGCCGGTTGGGGAAGTGGACTTCGGTCAATACCTCGACGGCCTGCCGCGTCTTTCGGACGAGGAGGCGAAGTCCTGCGACGAGCAGATTTCACCCGCTGAGATAGAGGACGTGCTGAGCCAATGCGGCAAACGCAAATCCCCGGGTCTCGATGGTCTTCCATACGAACTATATCTAGCTATGCCGGACTTGTTCCCCGATCTCCTCGAGGCGGTCTACTGCAACTGGCAATAGAACGGGAGAATTCCCTGTTCTGTGACCAAGGGCGTAGTGGGGAAGGACGAGAACAAGGGGGATGAAATAAGTAACTTCAGGCCCATAACTCTGCTAAATACAGAGTTACAGATTTTGGCCAACATGCTAGCAAAGAGGTTGGCGCTTGTCGTGGGAAACCTGGTGGGAGATGCGCAGACATGTGCTATCCCGTCCAGGTGCATCCACGACAACCTCCACCTCATGCGATACATCATAGAGAGGGTTGGGAACGAACCCGGCTTTGGTGGGGCCCTGATAAACTTGGATCAATCTAAGGCGTTCGATAGGGTCGACCATGGTTACCTGGATGCGATGCTAGCGGCGGCAGGGTTAGGACCTGTTTTCAGGGGCTGGATCACTGCCTTACAAAGCAGCCGCATCTGCTCTAGGGTCAACGTGAACGGCTACCTCTCGGAGCCGTTCGAAATCGCGCGGTCCATCCGACAAGGGTGCCCTCTCTCCTCCCTTCTGTATGTATTGACTCTCGAGCCACTACTGCAGAAGTTGGAGTTGTTGCAGGGCATCCCTTTGGAACCGTGATTGCTGAAAGCGGTGTCGGCCTACGCCGATGACGTTACAGTAATGGTGCCGACGGCCTCCGAAATCGGGGCGATCGGTACCTTACTGGAGGAGTACGAAAGGTTCACAGGGGCTAAGCTGAACCGGGACAAGTCGATCGGTTTGCAACTCGGCACGTGGATGGGAAAACCGATGCCCTCCGATGGCGTCGTCGGACGCTGGACGGAGGGCCCGGTGAAGTTGCTCGGGGTCTGGTTCGGACCAGACCTCCAGGTAGAGAAGAACTGGGATGAGGTTACGAACAGGGTGTTTGCACTGACCCAGAAGTGGGCCAGTTGCAAACTATCCCTGAAAGGTCGGGCGGAGGTGGCGAAAACTTATATAGCGTCCGTCATCTACTACTGCATGACCGTCGTGGGAAACCCTCGCCAAGATGGAGCGCACACTTTTCCAATTCCTTTGGAAGAAGCGGTCTCCTTTGGTGAGGCGATCTATCCGCTGTCAACACCCTTCGAAAGGAGGGCTGGGGATGCCGTGGCTAATGATGCGTAAACACGCATTAAGGCTACGGCACCTCCACGTATTCCTCATCGGTCAACCGGTGTGGGCCCCGTTTGTGAGACGAACCTTTCCCAGACACGTCTCACTCACCGAGCTGCAATCCTGGGTCAAGCAAAGACCGAGAAAACTGGGCGCCTGGCACACTGAGTGTGCCCAGGCGCTCACAGCCCTCTGGCAGGCGGACCCGGTTATCAGTGGAGACTCCACCACGACATTCTATAGAGGGCTGGTACGCAGCAGGTGCGACGACGCCCTCGGAGAAGCCCTAGACATGGAGGAAGACGAACTGGCCAGCCTGTTCGGTAGGACATTCAGCCCGGGACCTATGGACAACTTCCAGAAGTCCCTGGCCTCGCAGTGCTACCGAGGGGCTCTACCCATTCGAGAAAAGCTCTACAGACACGGGCGCCCGGGTAGGGACCCCGCCAAAAAGATCTGTCCCAGATGCGTGTGCGACGAGGAAACCGTTGCACACGCATTCGTACATTCTCGGGCGTAGCTGATCTGTGGGGCTATGTCGAACGACTGCTATCACGGGTGGGACCGATCCGGTTGACAAGCGAGGCCATTGTAACGATTAAGCCGCCTCCCTCCTTCAAAATAGCCATGTGCGTAATAGCCATGATGAAAGAGGTTGTATGGTGGACGCGTCTGAAAGGACTCAGATCAGGCACCTTTCTCTCTGGCCAACAACTGATCCGTTTCTTCCGATATCATTTCGGAAGAAGGATCAGGATGGAGAGAGAGATGCTCAATCCCAGTCGTTTTTATGAAAGGTGGGTGAAAGTGGCGAGAATGGCCCGTGTGAATGGGCCTTCTCTCTACATCAGCCTGTAGGTGGAAAAGAGGAAGGAACGAGGGAACACCCTCTCCCTGTGCTCCTGAGGAGAAGGGGTTGCACACTTTTTTCGGGGGTGTGTGCGACCCCCCAAACGCCCCCTCCCTATTGAGGACTTTATTGTTAATTTTATATTTGTTAATTCTTTTCTTTACTCACCTTTTTGTGTAAACTCCTCCCTTGTATTTGTCCCCTTCTTTTGCGCCCTAGTGGCAATAAATAGAAATCTATCTATCTATCTATCTATCTATCTATCTATTTATCTGACGCCATAATCTAGCTGTCGTCTGTTCTACAGTGTGGATGTAATTCACTTCGCGCAGAAGTTTTGTTCAAATTTATTGCAGAAATTTTGTGAGTTCAAATTTAATTTTGATACAATTGTGTAGCTTGACCCCCCGTCTGAACTGTCAGGTGGTGGGTCAGCTCATCTTTACCCCTCCTAGAGGTGAAAAACCTGTTAAAAAAAATTTTGTGGCAAAAAAATTTCAATCGTCTAACAGAAATGTTAAACGCAGCGAACGAAAATAGTGGTGGGGGGACAGCGGTAAGAGTTGTAAGCTCGCACGCTTTAGTCCCCCTTCCTTCCCAACTAACGTCATAGAGAAGGAAGGAAAAATTAAAATAAAAACAGACGAATCTGCGGAGAAAAAAAATGACGAAAACACAAATCTGGACATGGATTCAACAATGAAAAAAAAAAATTTGAAAAATTGCATGACAATACTAATAACACAAACAAAGACACAACAAACACAAAAATAACATTTGAAAATAACACCATAACAGAAAGCAAAGCAGACGACAAGATTTCATTTGCACAGACAACAAAGAAATCCTTGACTTATATACCCGAAAATATTTCAGATGTGGCACGAAGAATCACAGACGCCAAACAATACATAAGTGAAGGAGAGAATGGTATTTTATCGGTAAAAATGCCTCAAGAATTCACCAAAGACATTGAAAGCCGAACGGTCAAGTTCCGCACCATCAACAACAGTACAAAAAAACCTGAACAGCCTTCTCAAGCAGATATCAAAACAGTACTCACAGAAGTACTTAATGAAACCACTTTCATAAGAAAAGACAGACTGTATGGAAGCCTAGCAATTATCATGAAGAACGAATCGGCGGCAAAAAAATGTGCTTTGTCACCGATTCGTTCGAAAAATTTTACCTTTTATCCATCTTATATGGGTAAAAGAACTCAACGCATATGGCTGGATGCAATGATGCCAGATGTGGACTACTGCTGGCTCATAGCTGGCTTCATCGATCCAGTGAATGACAACGTGATTTCCATTGGGAAAACCACAGGCAATGCGTTCAGTGGAACAGGTATAGAGCTGGTAGTGCAAATGAAGCCTGAACGCATCGCCCAAATACCCGACAGAATCCTATTAGAGGGCCACGGGTATATAAACATTAGCGTGGAGGGGAGAAGGCCGTCCTGCCATATCTGTTGAGGCATAGGGCACCTGAAGGCCGCTTGTCCCCAACTCAACAAAAAGAAAATCCTGCTACCAACACCAGCTCCACCACCACCACCACAACAGATAAACAAACAACAAAACTCAGTCCCACCCAACCCGTCCCTCAGTAAAACCACACCACCACCACAACACAAACAGTCACAACACATTACCCCAAAACAAAATACAGGCCCACCCAACCTCTCACTCAATAAAACAACACAACCACCGCAGACACACAACACAGTCTAACATAGTGACATCCATCTCCCCCACAAAGAAAACCAACACGGAAACATTACCAGCAAACATACCTCTTCCCTCCAACACTGAAGATAACCCAACGAATTCGGAGGAAGAAACGGAGTCCTTCAGACAGATTAAAAGGAAAAAAAGAAAACATGTGCAAAACACACAAGGCCAAACAACCCCCACCCAAATCTCAACACAATCCAACAAAACAGAAAACACCCCTCCAGCAACAAACAAAACCAAACCTGCCCCTCCCCTCTTCGAAACACTCACACCATCCGAAAAAAAGACATTACACTATACTTACATCAACAGAAACAATAATAAATTAAATGAACTCATAAACAATAATCCTTCGGTACAAACCGAAGGTGTAAACTTTGTTTCTTCAGAAAACTACCCACATTTAAAATTAATAAAGATCCCAATGAACCTCTACCAAAAACTAAAAAAGGATTTTAAGGAGGACATAGGACCACCCTCTGTCAAACCCATAAACCACGTCCTACTAAAAAGCTTTCCCCCTCCCCCTCCCCTCCCCAACACAACTCCAAACACCCCAACCCCACCACACACTGACGACCCCACACCACCACAAGACACCCCTTCACCCAACACCCCCGACCCCATGGAAGTCGTGCAACCCGAACCCCGGGAAGCGGAAAGGTAGGTCTCTACACTCATACTCTGGCTCTGCCGCCCACATGGATGTATTAAGAGTAGGATGTTTGAATGCACGTGGCCTGGGCTCAACTTGGAAGCAAGCAAAGCTTCTAAATGACCTCAGGTCATGTAGTATAAATGTAATGGTTATCTGTGAGACTCGAATCAGCGTCGTGCGGCAGCTGGCCCCCACCTTCGATGACTTTGAGGTGCATGCATCTCTCTGTCAACCTGGAGGTGGGGGTGGAGTTGTCGTACTGCTGCAAAAACACCTGGGTCTTGCCGTACAGGTTGTGCACTCGGACCCGGAGGGTCGTTTGTTGGTGCTAGACGTTGGCAGTAGTGAAAGTGCGGCCTTGAGACTGGTCGCCGTCTACTCCCCTTTCGGAGCTGAACGGCCCGACTTCTTCCAGCGTTTGGAGACTTTTCTGGGAACGTCGCGTTCCCTGCTTCTAGCGGGGCATTGGAATGACATCCTAGATGCACGTTGGGACTATGCAGGAGCATGTCCTAATAGAGGGGGGTGTAACAGCCTCAAGGGGTTACTCGACCGTTTTAACTTGGTCGATAGATATCGACTAGATTTTCCAACTGTGCCTACCTGGACTTGGAGAAACCACAGTGGTCAATCTAGATCGTACTTAGATAGATTCTTAGTTAGAAGTAAGGATAGGGACATATTAAGCTGTCCAGAAATGCGTACGGTTGGCTACACGGATCACAAATTAGTGACCTGCGTAGTCAATCTCGAGAAAACACATAAACAGGGTCCCGGTTACTGGAAACTTAATTTGTCTTTACCAGCAAAAGAGACTTACAGAAACCGGATTAGCAGATTAGTTAAGGAGAGGTTGACGGGTGCAATCGTCAACAACCGATGGTGGGCATCTCTCAAAAGAGAGATTAGAACAGAATCAATAAGTTATAGCAAGATGTTAGCTGCCGATAGGAATAGAAACGAGAAAGAATTAACAGGTAAATTAGAAGAGGCAATCAAGAGCGAAGATGTGGCCAGAGTGCTGGCATCGAGGACGGCCTTGAACCAGTTTTTCGATGCAAAGCACGAAGGCTGCGTCATTCGAAGTAAAATACGTGCTCTAGGTAATGAGGGGGCCAAAGCCGTTGGCTGGGCCCGCGTGACAGAAGCTAAGAGTGGAAATCGATCCACCATGCGGTCGTTGCAAGACGAAGATGGACGGGTGATCCGGGAGCCTAAGCAGATGTGCGAGGCCTTTCAAAGGCACTTTGCCCGATTGTTCGGGGAAGGCGAGGGTCCGGGCGGGGGCGTGGATTTCAGTCCATACCTCGACTGCCTGCCGCGTCTCTCGAGCGAAGAGGCAGAGTCCTGCGAGGGATCAATCTCGGCTGATGAGATCGGAGATGCGCTGAGCCAATGCAGCAGACGCAAATCTCCAGGTCTCGATGGTATACCTTACGAACTTTATTTAGCAATGCCGGTCTTCTTCTCCGAAATCCTCGAAGCGGTTACTGCAATTGGCAGCAGAACGGGAGAATTCCTTGTTCTGTAGCCAAAGGCGTAGTCACGCTGGTGAGGAAGGACGAGAACAAGGGAGATAGTATAAATAATTTTCGGCCCATAACCCTGCTAAACACAGAGTTAAAGTTTTTGGCCAAGGTGTTAGCAAAGAGGTTGGCGCTTGTCGTGGGTGGCCTGGTGGGAGATGCGCAGACATGTGCTATCCCATCCAGGTCCATTCACGATAACCTCCACCTCATGCGATACATCATAGAGAGGGTTGGCAACAAACCCGGCTTCGGTGGGGCCCTGATCAACTTGGATCAGTCTAAGGCCTTCGATAGGGTCGACCATGGTTACCTGGATGCGGTGCTAGCGGCGGCTGGATTCGGTCCTGTTTTCAAAGGCTGGATCACTGCCTTACAAAGCAACCACATCTGTTCTAGGATCAAGGTGAACGGCTACCTTTCGAAGCCGTTCGAAATCACACGATCCATTCGACAGGGGTTCCCTCTCTCCTCCCTTCTGTACGTATTGACTCTCGAGCCTTTACTGAGGAAGTTGGAGTTGTTGCAGGGTATCCCCCTGGAACCAGGATTGAGCAAAGCGGTGTCGGCCTACGCCAATGACGTAACAGTAATGGTATCGACCGACTCGGAGATCGAGGCGATCGGTACCTTACTGGAGGATTACGAAAGGTTGTCAGGAGCGAAACTGAACCGGGAAAAATCCATCGGGCTGCAACTCGGAACGTGGAGAGGCAGACCGATGCCTCCTGACGGTGTCGTCGGACACTGGACGGAGGGCCCGGTAAAGTTGCTTGGGGTCTGGTTTGGACCGGACCTCCAGGTGGAAAAGAACTGGAACGAGGTTATGAACAAGGTGTTTGCACTAACCCAGAAATGGGCCAAGTGTAAGCTGTCCCTAAAAGGCCGGGCGGAGGCGGCGAACATTTACATAGCGTCCGTCACCTACTACCGCCTGACTGTCGTGCCTTGCCCTAAGGAAACACTCACCACCATGGAACGCATGCTCTTCCAATTTCTTTGGAAGAAGCGCCCTCCTATGGTGAGAAGATCCATCTGCTGCCAACAACCTTCGAAAGGAGGGCTGGGGATGCCGTGGTTGATGATGCGTAGGCACGCATTAAGGCTACGGCACCTACAGGTATTCCTCACTGGTCAACCGGTGTGGGCTCCGTTCGTGAAACGAGCCTTTCCGAGACTCGTCTCGCTCACCGAGCTACAGTCCTGGATCAAGCAAAGATCCGGAAAACTGGGAGACTGGCACACTGAGTGTGCTAAGGCGCTCAGGGCCCTCTGGCAAGCGGGCCAGGCCATCGGTGGAGAATCCACCTCATCATTCTATAGAGGGCTGGTGGCTAGCAGGGGCGATGACACCCTTGGAGAGTCGCTGGACATGGAAGAAGACGAACTGGCCAGCCTGTTCGGTAGGACTTTCGGCCCAGGACCAATGGACAACTTCAAGAAGTCACTGGCCTGGCAGTGCTACCGGGGCGCTCTACCCGTTCGAGAGAGGCTCTACAGACACGGGCGCCCGGGCAGGGATCCCTCAAAAAAGATTTGCCCTAGATGCGTGCGTCACGAAGAAACCGTTGCGCACGCATTGGTGCAATGTCCGGGCGTGGCTGATCTGTGGGGCTACGCCGAACGACTGCTGTCGCGGGTGGCGCCGATTAAATTGACCGCCGAGTCCGTGATGACAATCAAACCGCCTCCCCTCTTCACAAAGGAAGCAAAGGCGGTTTTTCTGTGCGTAATAGCCATGTTGAAAGAGGTTGTTTGGTGGACACGATTGAAAGGTCTGAGGTCAGGCAACTTCCTCTCTGGCCATAGTCTGGTCTACTTCTTCCGATATCACTTCGGAAGAAGGATAAGAATGGAGAGAGAGGTGCTTGGCCACGGGCAGTTTTATGAAAGGTGGGTGATAGTGGCGAGAATGGCTCGTGTAAATGGGCCTTCTCTGTATACCATCCTGTAGGTAAAGAAGTAAAGGAGAGGGGAGCACCTTCTCCATGTGCTCCCCGGGCAAAGGATTGCACACTTTTTCGGGGGGGGGGTGCAACCCCCATCACGTCCCCTCCCTTTTGAGGTTATTTTCGATTATTTTCATGTTACACCCTTTTTACTCGATTATATGTAAACTCCCCCTTTGTATTTGTCCCTTCTTTTTATGCCTTTATGGTAAATAAAGAAATATATCTATTTATCTGACGCCTTGCATACTAGTCTCTCTTCTCTACGCAACCGATGCTGCCCAAGGGAAAGGCAAATGCCGGTACAACTTGGCACCAGTGACGTCACAACTCGTTTTTATAGCTGAGTGAAATGGAGCAACGTGAAATGCAGTCTCTTGCTCAGGAATAAACATTCCATGTACAATCCCATGGTTTTCTACAGCGAGATGCCCTTCATGTCGGTTACCACCTTACAGGTTGTACCGGATGCATTTCGTGGCACCGTCAATATAGAGGTTGTTAGTTATAGTCCCAACTGAAGAGGCTTTTCTGCTCTGTGGGGTTGGCAGGGGTGGGGAGCGGGGGAGAAGGGAGATAGGTATAAAGTTAATGAGTCTGACATATTGAACAAGACCACTTTCCTGATGGCATCTGGCACCTATCCCTCTTCCTAATTATTAAGACATTTTTGCTAAATACACTTCTAAGCCTTTCAACTCTATGTTCTTCCATACTTAAAATGTTGCCTTAAACTTTCCTACGTATTCACCTATAAGGACTAGCTCACCAGCGTATATGAATTCCCACGGAGTGCCATTTTTAAACTCTTCAGTGATTGACTGAAGGACAATGATAAACAAAAGTGGACTAAGGACTGAACCCTGGTGGACCCGCACTTCCATTTCAAATACATCACTGTACTCATTTCCAATTCTAATTTTGCTAGTTACCCCTTTAAACATAGCTGGCATAGCCCTCACGAGCCATTCGTCTACACCTATTTCCCTAAGTGCCTACAAGATTACAGAGCGTAGGACCCTGCCAAGGCCTTCTCCATATCTACTACTACTACTACTACTACTACTACTACTACTACTACTACCACACACACATACTCACACACAGACACACACATGCGCGCACACACACACATATATATGTAGTAGCAGCAGCAGTAGTAGTAGTAGTAGTAGATATGGAGAAGGCCTTTGGCAGGGTCCTACGCTCTGTAATCTTGTAGACACTTAGGGAGCTAGGTGTGTATATATATATATATATACAGAGAGATAGCGAAAGAGAGAGAGATAGAGAGAGAGAGAGATCAGATAGGGTGTGGTAAAAAGCCAGGTGGACCATAACCCGCCACAATTCTCGATATTTGGGGTAGTAGAGTGCGTAGTATGAAAAGATTCAGGACCCCGACGGCTGAGCTCCGGCTATTTCGACAGCTAGATCCAAACGTTCAGATCTAACTGTGAGACGGCCGAAGCTCAGCTGTCGGGGTCCTGAATCTTTTCATATATATATATATGTGTGTGTGTGTGTGTGTGTGTGTGTGTGTGTGTGTGTGTGTGTGTGTGTGTGTAGCGAAATCTGTCCACGCCTTTAACCTTGGGTAACACCTAAAGGTAAAATTCTAGGTCACCACCCTTTTGGTATGAACAGGTTGATGCGTTGGCTATCCCCTCAAGGTGGGAGACAGGAAGCGACAGGTATGTAAAGCCTGTATCATCCTACTTTAGTCAGAGACATCGGAGCACCCCACTACAGAACAAGCTATGTGAAAGATTCACCACTATCAACAGACCCCAGTGGTCTACAGAGATAGAGAGATCAGAGCCCTACTACTACAGACCCGCTATGTGAAAGATATTCCGCTATCTAGAAGCCACAGTGGTCTACAATCAATTACAGACCATTACTATCTCTCACTCACTATGGTCTCAGACTCACGACGAAAACTACTATGACGACTGCAACAATCTTTAACCACCAACAAACATTATCTCGTCGCTCGCTGTTTTCATATCAACAACAAAATAACATTGTCAACCTTCGCAACTCTTGGTAACTGTTTTATTGTACATTTTAATTGATTCACGTGAAGTAAACCATATATAAACTAAAATCATTTATTCTTATTATTTATGTTATTACATCTAACAACTTTGTTATAATCATTTCTAACAATCGTGTTAATCCATCTAAATAATTCATATTTATACCCTTCGTTAAATATATACGTATACATATATATATACATCACGGGCGCTCTATCTCAAAATTATTTTTGAAAAGCATTAGAAATGCGCAACCGGTAAAAGCTTAAAACTAAAACTGAATACTAACCAATACTTATTACTAATTTATACTTATTCCTAATTAAATTATTTTTCACTGGGAAAAACTTGTCAGCATTTTCTTTTCCTTTTACTATATATATATATATATATATATATATATATATATATATATATATATATATATATATATATATATATATGAAGAATAGAAATGGCTGTGTAGTTGCTATTTAAGGTAACTTAAAATGCAGTGGGAATATGAAGAAACCAGGAAGGGGGGGGGGGTCTTCATCAGTTGTCTACTGGGGGTCTCGGGTATTTCTACGCCTTAAAGACAATATATATATATATATATATATATATATATATATATATATATATATATATATCATAAAACATCTCTATAGAATCACCAGATAAAATATATACCATTTCCTCTCCCAATTAGCATAATTAACCATATAAAAAATCGATTAGACCAAGCTATAAGAATAAAGGCTTCTATGAAGAAATCTCCGACAAATAACCGAAATCAGCCCTTCGCGCCGGCTGCGACGTCGAATACTCGATAAATATTCCGTCGCAGCCGGCGCGAAGGGCTGATTTCGGTTATTTGTCGGAGATTTCTTCATAGAAGCCTTTATTCTTATAGCTTGGTCTAATCGATTTTTTATATGGTTAATTATGCTAATTGGGAGAGGAAATGGTATATATTTTATCTGGTGATTCTATAGACATGTTTTATGATATATAGCTCTGATTATTTAATTTATTAACTTTTCATTGAGCCACAAAGTGCAAAACACATATATATATATATATATGTAAACCTTTATATATATATATATATATATATATATATATAAATGTGATCTGAGTTTTTCGAATATTAATAATAACATTCGATTCGTTTGCAATTATGCAAACAAGCCTCAATTTTATAGCCATTCTTCATTCTTGCTCTTATGTTGGAAAGAATTCATTTCTTGCAACATTTAGTCTATATGATAATTCGACTGGTGTTGCCAGGATGCAGCTATAACGTCGATGTAAAACTTGAAATAATTATATATATATATGTCTGTGTGTGTGTGTGTGTGTGTGTGTGTGTGTGTGTGTGTGTGTGTGTGTGTGTGTGTGTGTGTGTGTGTGTGTGTGTGTGTGTGTGTGTAATAAAGGATGGCTTTTCCAAAGTGTGTCACCCCACCAGCTAAATAAGGTACTCAATACGACACTAGAGAGGAAGCATATTTATTTTATAAAGAAATGTCATCTAAACGACTCTAACTGTTTCATTCATATGGAACCATCAGAAACGTCCTGATGGTTTCATACGAATGAAACATTTCTGATGGCCGACTGAATACTCACGTGTGTTCTTTTTTCTCCCTAATTGTTTCCCCCATTTTCCCCGTTCCTTCCTTTCATCACTCTTTACTTCCTATTTACCTTCCATTTCTAACTCTATCTGCTGATGAAGGACTAGTGTCCGAAACGTTAAGACTCTCTTCTTGCTATTTCAAGCGTTAAGGTAATATATTTCTTCCATGTAATGTGTTTGTTTTGCCATTTTTGTTATTAAATTTACACACACGCATACCTAACTGTGCATTCACTATACACACACACACATACACACACACGCACACACACACACACACACACACACACACACACACACACACACACACACACACACACACACACACACACACACACACACACACACACACACACACACACACACACACACACACACACACATGTATATATATATATATATATATATATACGTGTGTGAGTGTGTATATATACGTGCGCGTGTATATGTGTGGGTGCGTTTGTGTGTTCGTATGTAGTGAATGTATAGTTAGGTATGTTTACTCATTTATTAATTCCCCACTCTTCAGAAATATTTGTTTATTTATATACTTTTATTTGTTTTTAATCATTTTTTTAATAGCGTTAAATTTTTTATCAGTTCGTCTATAACCTCTTACCTTTCAGTTTATATTTATAGTCTTTTAAAAATTGTTAAATTTGTTGTTACACTTAATTCAATTAATTTTATCTCCATCATGACAATGAGATATTTTTACCGTTTTCCACTAAATTTAATTGAATATATAATTTATTTTGTCACTAACTGAGCCTCAGACACTGTAGTATCAACACCCTTACATCTAGAATATATAGATGTATGCTTCTAACTTAAACTCTGCCTCTAAACGATACATTACGTCTGCATGCTTACATTTTTATCTATTCCTGACTATCTTGTCTCCTTATCCTTTCCGTCATTTCACTTAAATTTGTCAACATCGTCTCCCTTTCTCTTCTACTGCTCCCTTTATACACAGAAACATATCTATCAATGTATGTTTTCATCTTATAATCACGCTTTGCCTATTCCCCACTCCCTCACTCTTTTTATACATTTTCTATATTAAGCTCTTTGGCATTATACACATAATTGTTTGTATTTCTTAAAACAGCTAACCAATAATTTAGAAATTTAAACCTCTGGTTTTTTCTAAGTGCTTTCATATACGTAAACATATATTTCCTAATAATTCTCTACCTGTTATTCGATGTAAAAAGTTCTAGAGAAGGAAACAACATATAGTCATTTGACACAAACCAGGAGAATCTCTCAAGAGAACTGAATAGCAGAAGGTCTTCAGAGATGAAACCCCTCTTAAATCAAGTTTTTCGGCTCTAAAGGGGGCCGGGCCACATCCAGGTCATGCCTCCTGGGTGCACTTCTGCTGACATTTAGCCATTCGGATACCGAAGACTTGTGTATTTAAACCGTATGAAGATTTGTTGACAAGATCTCTCCGTCGACTTTGCTTTCAAACTTATATTTAAGCGCTTTATTGAGTTTGGAAACATAACGTTGGTAGTTATGGTAGCGGTAGGACATCAACAGTGTCCCCGCCGCCGCCAACGCTACAACCACACCCATGACTCACTCAGAGTTACTTCCCTAAAATACAAACACGATACCCTCAAACGGTATGGAGATCTGTTTTGTTCCTCCTCGACCAGATCCACTGGAACACCTTTCCACTGCTTATGATATTACCTGCTGAGGTTTGGTCTTGGTTTTCTCAGAGACTGAAAGTTGTTTGGCAGATTTTCCCACAAAGCCTCCAGCTTCAGCTTCTACGGCGCGAACTTGGATCCGGAAATCGGCTTCCCTCACGCTGTTGGCCAAACTGGTGTATTTTTTTGTCTTAAACACGTGTGCTTCTTCTATTCTACTTACAAGTGCATGGTGAGTTCAATCGAAACCAGCTGCTTTGATGAATTGAAATAATATTATACGATTTCCGGCCTCAAGCCATTTTCCCGATGATTTCTGGTTGTTTTGCCGATCTTGGGAAGTCTGCTCTACACTCACAGTCATTCGCACCACCCAGAAGACTAAATTCCCATGCCATGTGTAGCATAGCAGTTCTCGTCATACTTTTATGCCTTCTGCCATTTAGAATAATGCCTTCTGCCATATAGAATAAATGACGTACTTATCGCATATATATGATCTCCTTAAGGATTGTGTCTTCACGTGTATCCTCCTTGGGCTAGTGCTACTCGGTATGAGCTCAAAACGTGTTCCAGTCTGTCTACCCTTACAGAGTAAGCTCTCAAGGTTATCTGATTTGCCCCACTTCACTAGATTCGTATTTGAGCGCAGGAGATCATACACACATTTGATGAGAAAACTGATTCTAAGAGGCACCATATACTACAGGTCGTAGCAACTGAGGCACATCTGGAGTGCACCTACCACGTTGTCCACTGGCCCTGTTTGCTCTGCTGTAAAATCAGCTCTCTCCTCATCTTTCCCCTTGCCTCTGACTACCGTTCCATTTTTTTTTAAACCCTATCCCTGCCTATTGGCCTGAATGTATCCCATTCTTTCTCAGATCGTAAGGTTTTCATTTGCTGCATCTACCGCCTACTGGACTTACCATTTCTGCTTGGTCCGGATTGACCTCACGACCTTAACACACACACACACACACACACACACATATATATATATATATAGTGGCTGATTGGTTAGAGAACTGGATTTGCAATCGTGTGGTTGTGAGTTCGAGGTTATTTCACGTTGTTCCTTCTACCTGGAGTTGCGACCGATAGATAGTATTAGCAATTGGAAAGACCAACGGAAACATTGTTTCTTCGGTCCGATTTGACAAAGGTCGATCGACTGTCGATATATACATGTATATGCATATATATATATATATATATATATATATATATATATATATATATATATATATATATATATATAGAATATATATATATATATTATATTACAACACAACGGAAAATACTGTATATATATATATATATATATATGCGTGAGTAAGCGAAAAAGAGAGTTTATATTAAAGGAGAGAAGGAGAGAGACAAAGAATAATAGTATATTTGCGTATTAGAAAAAATGAAAGAGAGAATAAAGGCCATGTATATGCGTGTACCTGTGTGTGTGTGTGGTGTATGTATGTGTGTGTGTGTGTGTGTGTGTGTGTGTGTGTGTGTGTGTGTGTGTGTGTGTGTGTGTGTGTTTCTGAATATAAATCGATTTTAGAATTGAAGAGCAAGGTTGAAAATCTTTGATCTAACGTATTTGTTTTTATAACGTAAACGCACTTATGTAAACATGTATGTATGTATATATAGTGTGTGGTTATGTGTATATATATGTATATATATATGTCTCTCTCTCTATATATATATATTTATATATATATATATATGTGTATATATACATATATATATATATATATATATATATATATATATATATATATATATATATATATATATATATATATATATATATATATATATATATATATATATATATATATATGAATGTGTATGTGTGTTTGTCTCTGTGCCTGTACATACGCAATGAATGAGAGCTATAAAAGACAATAGAAACGAGCAGGCAACATTAAAATAAGTTTATAGACGAAAACAATCGCCTGCGTAAACCCATAGATACAGAGTCACACATACATACACACACACAGACACACACACACATCCCCGCCACACACACTCATATATTGGCACAGATAAGATGATGGTTATGTTTCTCTTCGATGCGTATATCATATATATATATATATATATATATATATATATATATATATATATGTATATATATACACCAACTCACACATATGTACACACACACATATTCGTGCACACGCATATACACACCTACACACAATTTCATAGTTAAACATATATAGAATATAGATATTCAGCAAGAAATATAGTAAAACAGAAAACATATTGAAATATCTAGTCTTATAAACACATAATTACATACACACTTAAATATCTAAATACAGACATCAAAGACGCATATTTTCAAGACTCGCCATTTATAACATTTCTCCTTAATGCCATTTTTTTTTTATCTGTTTCACATACTCCACACTATTTTCAAAGATAGTATAACATCATTTAAAAATATAACATTAATATTATTGCCGGACAACATGATTCGCTGCATTTATTTCGTCCTTTTTACATTCTCAGTTGAAATCCCATCGAATTTAAATTTGCCTTTCATGCTTTCGGGGTCGATAAAATCAAATGTCAGTAACGCACTGGGGTGAGTTTAATTGACTTTCTCCTCCCCTTCAAATTGCTGGCCTTGTGTCTAAATCAGAAACCCTTATTATTATTACTACGCCCTTTTATGGTCTGAGTTCAAATCCCGCCGAGGTTAACTTTGCCTTTCATCCTTACGGGGTCGATAAATAAAGAACAGGTAAGGCACTGGGATAATTGCTGGCCTTGTGCCAAAAGTAGAAACAATTTATTACTATGTCAGGGCTTGGATTGGCAGTATAGGTAGAGCGTCGCTTACTCTGTTTCGCGACAGAGTTCAAATCCCGACAAGGTTAACTTTGCCGTTCATCCTTACGGGGTCGATAAAATAAAGTACCAGTAATGTATTGGGATAATTACTGGCCTTGTGCCAAAAGTAGAAACAATTATTATTATCAAGAGTGCGGTGGATTGGCAGTATCGGTAGAACGTCGGACAACATGCTTTGTTTCATTGAGTTACGGCCCTTTACGTTCTGAGTTCAAATCTCGCCGAGGTTAGCTTTGTCTTTCATCCTTTCGGGGTCGATAAAATAAAACACCAGTCACGCACTGGGGTAGATTTAATCGACGTCCCCTCCCCCTTGTGCTTATTATTAGGAATTTGATATCTCAGTCACTGATGTCATTTAACCGGAAAACTTTCCCAAATGAACATCTCCCAGCTACCTGCAGCCTCTGATGTTCAGGACGTATCGGAGGATCCTTGTTGTTCTCAGTTTTCAAAGAGAAAAGTGTGTGTGTGGGGGGGGACTTATATTCTTTAACTAGTCATGGAAACTCTTCCAGATAGTACCTAGTGTTCCTGTGATGGTGATCTCATGACACTCCCAAATCCGTTTCAGTTCCCACATTAGATCCTGGTGCCAATTAATTTTCTCAATCTTTTTTTCTTAATCAAGCTACATCTATAACCAAGGAAGATGTTTTTTCATTGTCAAAAACCACTATGCCAGGCCTAGTTGGACACTATGTTTCGCGACATAGGGTTACCACTCATTAAGTTTTGGTGATTATTGTTGGTCACAAGCCTAAACCAGATGACCAGTAATCACATCAACCGCAGGTTTTATTTCAAAGGTTCCTCCTTTTAGAAGGATTCTGTAACAACCGTATATATATATATACAAAGTGTTAAAGTGTTAAAACGATCAAATTTTAGTTTAGAAAATTTATTTGCTGACAATTGTTTCTTCCATAGGAAAGTCTGGAATCATCGGAGCATAGGGAATTTTGAAACATGTAACTAAAATCCTAGTCATTTAGAACATTTAGGGTACATAATTGTTTTTAGTGTCAAAGGCATAATGTGGAGAGTCAGGAGTTAAAAAGATCTTCTGCTTGAAAGAACACAATTACAGGCAGCACTGGTTGAAAGTGTAAGATGTATAAGCGAAAAGCACAAGCAAAAAATACAGGCAAAAACGTAACAGGCAAGGAAAATTGGTGTACAATGCAGGAGTCAATACAGTCAATAAGGCATGTATGAGCAACGAGTTATAATGCAGCTGAAATAAACATATTTTGTGTGGGGTGTTAAATCATGTTATAATTGTTATAAATGTTTAAGATAGTCTGCAATTTGTTAGAGAGGCATGTGGGGATAATGCAGGTATTTGTTATGTAAGGTGTAATGCAAAGCACGTGCTAGAGTTGGATATGTGATTTTCATACAAGTGTTTTTGTGTTGTAGTTTGTATGTATGTGTATATGTTGTTTGTAACTCACAGCTATTAACCATGGGATTATTTTGAGTCGTTTATAGTCAATAGGTGTTTGTTTGTTAAATGTAAATTCCACCGAATTACTGGCCATGTTGTTATTGTAGGTATATTATCTTATGTATTTTTTATCTACAAATTATCATTTCTAGGGTTTGTATTAACCGTTATAACGCTGTTGGTAAACCGTTAGGCTGCTTAACTTTATGAGTTTACAATGGAAGTTGTAAAAGGGGTTAATAACAAAGGGAGGTAATTAAGGTTGTTGATAAATTAAGGGTTGTTTTAATATTGTAGTAGAGTCATAAATTAATCTTTATAGAGTATATAAAATATTATTGGTTGTATAATTGTTATTTTAAATTTTTTAAACTTGTGTGGAGGGAGTTAAAAACATTTTTAAAATTATTTTATTATTTTATTATAACTAGATAGTTTTTACATAGTTAGTATATGTATATATAATATAAGGTATATATATATATATATGTGCGAGAATGTATATATATATATATATATATATATATATATATATATATATATATATATATATATATATATATATGGTGGCTGCCAACTCGTTTTCGAGTACGGCCACTACTTTATATCCATGTAGGAGAACCCCTACCGATGCGCTGAACGAGTGTGACTTTTTAGTACAGCCAGCGACTTGTTAACTCTGGTACAAACACTACACTTGTGACAAGTATTGACACATAGTGCTGGGCCCATGGTACCATGTGACGACAAGTGTAGAGAGATCTCCAGATATAAAGCAATGCCTGTGCCGTGAAGCTTTTATAGTGATCAAAAGCACTGCACAAAGCCAGTCCCACTCTCTTAACCAAGATAATATTTACCAAAAAGAAGAACAAGTCAACATCATTGGATACCATCAGGGTTGCAGGTGTTATATCAGAGTTTTCTTCTCCTAGAATTCTGCCTTGACAAAGGCTAAGGGGTCATCTCTCCCGGTGATTTTGATGGCCATTCACTCTTAAGAGCTCCTTTGCCCTTATATATATGTATATATATATATATATATATATATATATATATGGAAAGTTATATTTAAATTGTTGGGTTACAACGAGTAAATATTTATAACTGATATAAAAGCACTCAACAAGTATTTGGAGTATATTTACGATATTAAATAAATGGAAATTATATTTATAAAACCATATTTATTTCATTATATATATTTCAGGGATATCATATTAACAATATGTTATGCCTTCTTCAGACAAAATACAATATAGACAGTCGATGTTGAAAGGTATGTCGAATCTATTTATTTATAAGACTGTCTATATTGTATTTTGTCTGAAGAAGGCATAACATATTGTTAATATGATATCCCTGAAATATATATAATGAAATAAATATGGTTTTATAAATATAATTTCCATTTATTTAATATCGTATATATATATATATATATATATATATATATATATATATATATATATATATATATATATATATATATATATATACATACATATATATATATATATATACATATATATATATATATATATATATATATATATATATATATATATATATATATATATATATATATATATATATATATGTATATATATATATATATAGAGAGAGAGAGAGAGAGAGATAGATAAATATACACGGGTGTGTATGATTGTGTATAGAAGATTATATTAATAAGAGGAATTCCAACTTTGTCTGATTTACTCGTTTTATCTACAATCCTTTAAAATTTATAATGGTATTATAATGAAATAGTATGATAGAATATTAAATGTTAAGTGTTAATTGAACAAGTACTTTCATGCTTTCGCAATCTTCAGGTTCATAATGTGTGGTGACAGTCAAGTTTGCAATTTTCAACTGTCAGTTGAAAATTGCAAACTTGACTGTCACCACACATTATGAACCTGAAGATTGCGAAAGCATGAAAGTACTTGTTCAATTAACACTTAAATTTTAAAGGATCGTAAATAAAGCGAGGAAATCAGACAAAGTTGGAATTCCTCTTATTAGTATATATATATATATATATATATATATATATATATATATATATATATATATATATATATATATATATATATATATATATATATATATATATACATATCTATATATATATATATATACAGATTGTGTAGAGAGAGTTGAAGTTTTTTATGACAGGATAGTGAGTTTCATAATATATACTGAAGTAATTGGTGTTATATACACAGTTGTTTGGTAGTTAGTTGGTGTTGTATATTGAGATTATATTAGAGTGTCTATATTATTTAAATATTTTAATTGTATAAGGTAAGAGATCAAACCTTTGCATCCTCGAGTTTAGAAAAATCATTCACTCTAATCTTAGCCTGCTAAATAGGAAATCAGAGATCTTCTCCACGTGTCCACATTACCTTAGATTCTTGTTCCATTACTTCAAACCTAGTAAATAATATTAATAATAATAAAAATAAAGACCAATGTCGGAGATAACACTAGACCACCACCTTTTAATTTATCCAATTAGACCTTCATGAATATAGGACTACACCTTAATTAAAAGACCACACTAACCTACATACAGTCAATAAACCCCTGTTTGATCTCTTACCTTATACAATTAAAATATTTAAATAATTTAAGCACTCTAATATAATCTCAATATACAACACCAACTAACTACCAAACGACTGTGTATATAACACCAATTACTCCAGTATATATTATGCAACTCACTATCCTTTCATAAAAAACTTCAACTCTCTCTACACAATCTGTATATATAGAGATATGTATATATATATATATATATATATATATATATATATATATATATATATATATATATATATATATATATATAGTTAAAAGAATAGAGGTGTAACACACAAGTTATTATATATTGGTAAACGGAATAGAAAATGCTGACAAATTGTTCACAGTTGAAAAATGGTTTAATTAGGAATAAAAGAGTATTAGTGATTGTATGGGTTAGTATTCAGTTGTGGTTTTAAGTTTTTAAGTTTTTACCGGTTGCGCATTTCTAAATGCTTTTCAAAAATAATTTTGAGATAGAGTGTCCGTGCTGTTTGATCAGAGCAAACAGCACGGACACTCTATCTCAAAATTATTTTTGAAAAGCATTTAGAAATGCGCAACCGGTAAAAACTTAAAAACTTAAAACCACAACTGAATACTAACCCATACAATCACTAATACTCTTTTATTCCTAATTAAACCATTTTTCAACTGTGATCAATTTGTCAGCATTTTCTATTCCGTTTACCAATATATATATATATATATATATATATATATATATATATATATATATATATATATATATATATATATATATATATATGTATATATATACATTCTCGCACATATATATATATATACCTTATATTATATATACATATACTAACTATGTAAAAATTATCTAGTTATAATAAAATAATAAAATAATTTAAAAAAAATGTTTTTAACTCCCTCCGCAAAAGTTTAAAAAATTTAAAATAACAATTATACAACCAATAATATTTTATATACTCTATAAAGATTAATTTATGACTCTACTACAATATTAAAACAACCCTTAATTTATCAACAACCTTAATTACCTCCCTTTGTTATTAACCCCCTTTACAACTTCCATTGTAAACTCATAAAGTTAAGCAACCTAACGGTTTACCAACAGCGTTATAACGGTTAATACAAACCCTAGAAATGATAATTTGTAAATAAAAAATGCATATGATAATATACCTACAATAACAACATGGCCAGTAATTCGGTGGAATTTACATTTAACAAACAAACACCTATTGACTATAAACGACTCAAAATAACCCCATGGTTAATAGCTGTGAGTTACAAACAACATATACACATACATACAAACTACAACGCAAAAACACTTGTATGAAAATCACATATCCAACTCTAGCACGTGCTTTGCATTACACCTTACATAACAAATACCTGCATTATCCCCACATGCCTCTCTAACTTTGCATTATCCCCACATGCCTCTTTAACAAATTGCACACTATCTTAAACATTTATAACAATTATAACATGCTTTAACACCCCACACAACATATGTTTATTTCAACTGCATTATAACTCGTTGCTCATACATGCCTTATTGACTGTATTGACTCCTGCATTGTACACCAATTTTCCTTGCTTGTAACTTTTTTGCCTGTATTTTTGCTTGTGATTTTCGCTTATACATCTTACACTTTCAACCAGTGCTGCCTGTAAGTGTGTTCTTTTTAACTCCTGACTCTCCACATTATGCCTTTGACACTAAAATCAATTATGTACCCTAAATGTTCTAAATGACTAGGATTTTAGTTACATGTTTCGAAATTCCCTATGCTCCGATGATTCCAGACTTCCCTCTGGAAGAAACAATTGTCAGCAAATAAATGTTCTAAACTAAAATTTAATCATTTTAACACTTTGTATCTCTGCTCTGTAAAACACTTGAAAATTAGCATTGAGCCTTTTGTCATACCGGTAACTGGCTAGTACTTAGTACTACCCTCTATATTTATAGTTGTATGAAACAAATATAAATATAAATATTCTTACTACTATATATATATATATATATATATATATATATATGTGTGTGTGTGTGTGTGTGTGTGTGTATTCATATATATATATATATATATATATATATATATATATATATATAGTGAAAGGCAGGGTAGACACACGATAATTAAAAATATAAATTAAAGTGTAAATACGTACCTCTATAACTATATAATACGTTGAGTCGTCTGAAATGTATAGCCTTACACACGCTGATAGACCATGGGCTTTTTCATTTCTGTCAACAACTGATTGGCGAAACAGATCTCTTTGGATTTGTACGTGTGTTATATAGTTATAGAGGTACGTATTTACACTTTAATTTATATTTTTAATTCTCGTATGTCTACCCTGCCTTTCATAGGTTATAGATTCCATACACTGGTGGTTTTTTCCCTGTTTTATTGATGGCGCACTATATCTCTCTCTAGTGTGTTACCTTTTCAACATATTGTATTTTAAAGAGCTCAGGATTCCTTCTCCTTTGAGCACATTATTTACAGGGAATAGCGAGAGTCTATGGCTTCGTTAGTTTATCGTGATATATATATATATATATATATATATATATATATTAGTATGTATATATATATTGAAGACCATTGGCTATGAGTTTTAAAGTAGTGACTATGTCACTCACTCAGTTTTGGATTACCTCCTTGATTTAACTTTATTATGTAAGACGCTGTCTGATGAGATCATAGCACTGGGTACTACGCCGAATCGCAGGGCCACTGTCCTCATCGAAATATGCATCACAGCCTTATCAATAAAGGACGTTATCAATTACATCAATGTGTTACAATATATATATATATGTATATATATATATATGAGAATTTCGTATTTCTAAAGAATTACGGTATGTTTATAAATAAACATTTAGAAAGCCATAGCTGTGGAAACACAGGTGACTGTCGCCACCTGGCTGTGTCCAGCAGAAGCAAGGGGGACAATTGTCGATGCATTTCGAACTGAACTGGTTCTCACCAGGATGACTCCCTCCACTCTTGCAACTGCTGGACTTGAAAACAGGCGAGAATATACAGTTTTCTCGTGTGTGTAAATGAGGTGATTAATCTCACTTGCCAGGTGGCGACAGCCGCTGGTGTTTGCATAGCTACGTCTTTGTAAATGTTTATTTATAAACATACCGTATTTCTTTAGAAATACGAAATTCCAATACATATCTGTATGCAGCTATGCTCAAAGCTAAATTCTAATTCTATATATACATATATATATTTATTAGGTAGCTTAGTTGTTGGAATTTTAGACTCTCGATGGCGCATTGTGTCGCAAAGCAATTATTTTCCTTTGCTCCAGTTTATTCAGATGCAAAAAGTCAATTTTGCCTCTAATTCAAAAACCAGCCTTGTCTTATAACACAATATCACGATGAATCTCTCTGAAAACTGCGTGTCTGTATATGTGTATGTAGAATGATATGTCTCTTGCACGTTAATTGTATATGTAGGCTGATCCATTGCTCAAACAACTGCTACACATATCGTTGAAACCGACAGTGGTGCATTCCATTAAATACATACATAAACATTTACATATATACATATTCGACACATTGCAATGAGGAGATAATGGAAGATATGTGTTAACAACTAAAAGACAACACAATATAACAAAACAATTATAATTGCTTTGTTTTAAAATGTTTTTGTTAAACAAATAGAAACACATTGCAGAGAAGATCATTAAAAACATTGTCATTCTATTATTCTATATTCTCCTAATATTTATCGATTTTTCGTACAGATAAACGAATATGTAATGATTGAAATGTTCAAATTTTTGATGGATGACAGTATATGGCTAGCAGCTGTCAGAATGACTTAACAAGCAAACGACAAGTTAATAGCAATATAATGGAGTCAACATGGTTTCTTGCTAAAATATAAAAATAAAATATGTAAAATAAAACTTAAAATGAAAGGTTAAAAGATAGAAATATAGTCTAAGAAATAAAAAGATTACATTTGTTGTACTTGTTTGGTAAGTTTGTTGGCTAAGAAATCGTGTTTTGGGACTGATACATTTACATCGGAGCTATCTCATTGTTGTGCTAAGTTAAAAAGACATGTATTCTTCTTCTTCTTTTTCTTCTTCTTCTTCTTCTTCTTCTTGAGAAGGTCGTGGATGTAGAATCTTCAAACACTACTTCAAGCGGGTCCTTTCAGAAGCAATCGTCTCCAACTGATCCAGCAGCATCCCCAAGCGTGGCTAGCCAAGCTCATGGATGTTATCTAACCATCTTGTTCGGGGTCTCCTGTCAGTTGGTTTTGCCGTAAAATCTGTCTAGCGATACTTTCCTGAGATATTCTAATAACATTTATCTTACCATACATTCCGTTTGTGTGTGAATGTGAGTGTATGTGAATTTGTGTATGCGTGTGTATACGTTTATATATGTGGCTCTGCTATTTGACGCAATCTTTTCTATTTAGATATTTGTGGAATGGTTTCAATCCTTATGCTCTGTTCTTTTTCTCGCTTGCTTTCCACTTTAAATGTTTTTGTAGAAATTTGGGGTAGAGTATCAATTTTTTATATGTTTCTGATCCGTTAGTCAATGAGGGAAACGTTTTCTTTTTGACATGATTAACAACTTGGGCAATAATGCCTTTAGAATAAGAACGTAAAAGGAGACGTGAGCGACATCCTTGACGGAGCGAGCGCATGATACTAACCACTGAGCAGTTATCGCTGTACATTGCAGCGACCCATCACCTAAAGACGGGTCCAAAACCAACTGCTCTAAAGGCAGCTACAAAGTAGCGATGATTTAACTTGATCAGGACTCCACCCTGCAGGTAACTTGTTTACCCTCTCTATGATGTACCACATAAAGTGAAGGTTGTCATAAAAATCGAAAAGATAGTGTGGGCAGGTCATAGAAACTTTTATCAAAAGTGTTTAAGACGAATCCTCAACATCAAGTAGCAGCAAAAGATACCTGACACATACATTCTTAAAGATGCTGGATGCACAAGCATTGAACTTGTCATCATATTCTCTCAAATGCGTTAAGCCGGTCATGTTGAACGTATGGATGATGATAGACTCCCAAAACAACTATTTTTACAGCCAATTGTACACTGGAAAACACCCTCAGCACAAACCAAGACACAGCTATAAAGACTATGAAATCAACTTTAAGGATTTAAAGATGGAAGTTCAGAACTGGGAAACGCTGGCTATAAAGAGGTCTGAATGGGGAGGACATGTGAAGGAAGGCTGCAGAATGTTTGAAGAGAGATGACGTCTTCGCCATGAAAGATTTCAGCGTCAACTTAGAATAAGCCGCAGTATGAACCTCAATAATAACGTAGGGAGCTGGAAATATGAATGTGTGGTTGTCTAATGCTTTCTAAATATGGGTACAACATTCAGCTAAAATCACATGAAAGACCAACTGTATGCAAAACTATCCCTACAATGCTAGGTGAGACATGTGTGACTTGAGGAAAAATCTGCAAATCAATTTCTAATATTAAAAGATATATGAGAGTACATAAGGATGACATCCCACAAACAGACCCAACAGGAACATCTTTTGTCTGCCACATTTGCTGCAGACTGTGTAAATCTGCAGCTGGACTTAAAAGTCACCAAAGAAAGATCATGAACAGACGTTTGGGGGTGGTGACAGTATAGGGAGTTTACAGAGAGACAGTCATCATCTACAAAGATGAAGTGTTCACCATATATGTATATATATATATATATGTAGAAGTTATATTTAATTTGTTGGGATACAACAAGCAAATATTTTTATAACTGATATAAAGCACTCAACAAATTATTGGAGTAAAAATACGATATATTAACAAATGGAAACTATATTTATAAAACCATATTTATTGCATTATACATATTTCAAGGACACCAAGTCAAATTATGGTGTGCTTTCATCAGATAAAATATAATATAGATCAGTTTTATAAATAAATATTGACATACCCTTAAAGAATGCGACCATTTCTGTTAGAAGCTCCCGGATAGTGGGGTTACTAAATTTATTTAGTCTATTATGCAAATTAGTGTCGGATATGTTTAAATCACAGTAGATTTAAAATAGGCCGTTGGAGTATGGAAAAAGAAAAACGGAAAAGAGAAAGAAAAAGAGAAACAGAAAGAGCAAACTCTAAGAAGGAAAAGAAAAGAAAGAGTAGTATATATATATATATATATATATATATATATATATATATATATATATATATATATATATATATATATAAGTATTAACACAACAGTTAGTTCACCATACCGAGAACAATTGTTTCACCTTATGCGGATCTTCAGCTCGGACTGGTAATGGTTATACGGAACAGGAAGAACAACCGTATAAACACGCATGCGCAGAAACGGTCACTTCACCCAAGCGATACAAAGCCACGGTCGAAAGGTGTAAGGGATATAACTGCGAATGTCCGGAAGAAAATGTTCAAGTTGATTAGAGAATTAGAATGCTGTTGTTATTCAATCCGGAGCTTTGTAGTTATGCAAGAGGTGTTTCCAGACAGGTGGACAACGTGAGATTTCATTTCTTGAATTTAGACAATTGCTATTGCGTAATCTCCTTAGAATATTTATCCTTTCTTCAATATACAGTCCACAAGACGGATTACCCCTTGCGTATGGCTTGGACTTAGTGATAGCTTTCCATTGAAAGGAGTAGTCTATACCTGAGTCTTTGAGGGACCATACGTGGCTCGCGAGCTTCGTCGATGATCGTTTTTCCGGGTACCTAAAGGTCGACTGATGGTTCAGGAAGCATTCCTTAAATTTTACAGGCACCAGTAACATCTTCAACCTGAAATCGAGAGCTTACCCTCCTAAGGTAACGGAACTCACTCCTTTCGAAGTGGACCTTCTTGACTTAGTCGCTAACATTTCCTTTCCCAAACACTCTAACACCTTCCAAACTAAACTTAGAAATGATATTAAGAAATTTAGGTCTTCCAATAACACTTTCGTTCTTTCTGACAAAACCAATAATATTTATGAAGTCGACAACACTACTTGCAGCCACTTGGCACGTAACGCCATAACCTCTAAATATGAGAAGGCTAACCCTACGGCCTACCACGACATCAATACAGAAACCAAAGACCTTGCTGCCGCCCTTAAGGTAGATAAGAAACTACAATGCTTAGCTAAACGAGATGCGTTTCTCACCCTGAAGGATCACATGGTAGACTTTGCTTCTAATCCCACGTTTAGATTACTAAACCCGGCACGCACGGAAATGGGACTCGTCAGTAAGGCTATACTTAGAAACATAGTTAAGACCATTAGGACGAAGTCCAACCTGTCTCAGCGACCCCGTCATTAAGTGGTTTAACTCCCTCAACTCCAAAAAAGCGAAGTTCACGCAATTCGATATTGTGGATTTTTACCCGTCGATCTCAGAGACCCTGTTAAACAAAGCTTTGGACTTTGCTACCACTTACACTACCCTCCCTTCAATAACGGTGTAGCCTGGGCAAAGAAGTCAAACACTTCAGAGCTATTCGACGTCTCCATGGGATCATTCTGCAGTGCTGACGTATGCGACTTGGTTGGCTTATTTATTTTAGAGATATTACGTGTTAGATTTCCGGACTTCCACACGGGAATATACCTCGACGATGGTCTGACCTTATCGAGCCATAAAAGTAGTCACGACCTGGACCGGTTTAAAAAAGATTTAATTTCTATTATTAATGAGTTAGGACTTAGGATAGCGGTAGCTACCAACCCCTCTAGCGTAGATTTCTTAGACATTAATTTAGACCTTCGCACACATACCTTCAGACCATTCCATAAACTAAACGAAAAACTTAATTACATACACAAAGACCCATGCCACCCTCCTACTGTTTTTAGAAACTTCGTAAATAATATCAATACTAGAATCTTTAGCTTCTCCTTTAATAAAGCAATCTTTGACAGAGCGGCCCCCTACTATAACACGGCGTTAGCTAACAGCGGCTTCTCGCAACCAATTACTTACTCCCCCACACACCAACAGCAATAAGAAAAGAAATCGTAACAATAGACAAACTATCTGGTTCTCTCCTCCCTTCTCACTCAACGTTAAAACTAATGTAGAAAAGAATGTTTAGCCCTCTTACATTTCCCATAGGTCACTAATACCGCTCCATATTTAACAGACACAGAGTAAAACTAGGGTACTCTTGCGCTAAGAATATGAAGGCCCACATCACGAACAGTCCTAAGAACTGCACCCCACCAGGATTCTCTTCCCGAAAGCTTGAAGCTTGTCCCCTTCAACAGCAATGCAACACACCTCTGTAGTTTATGAAGCTGTGGTCACTTCCAACCGACGAAATCAACCACAGGAGGTCAAATCCTATGTGGGTATGGCGGAGGGCCGATTTAAGGAACGCTTCCTGAACCATCAGTCGACCTTTAGGTAACCGGACAAACGATCATCCTCGAAGCTCGCGAGCCACGTATGGTCCCTCAAAGACTCAGGTATAGACTACTCCTTTCAATGGAAAGCTATCACTAAGACCAAGCCATATGCAAGGGGTAATCCGTCTTGTGGACTGTGTATTGAAGAAAGGATAACTATTCTAAGGAGATTACGCAATAGCGATTGTCTAAATTCAAGAAATGAAATTTCACGTTATCCACATGTCTGAAAACACCTCTTGCATAACTGCAAGGCTCCGGATTGAATAACAACAACATTCTAATCTTCTAATCAACTCGAACATTTTATGTTCATTTTATGCGGAAGATCCGCATAAGGTGAAACAATTATTCTCGGTATGGTGAACTAACTGTTGTGTTACTACTTCTACCTAACTCGTCCCATGAACTGGGTGCTCTACTACTACGGATATTACATTCTCTCTCTCTATATATATATAAAGTATTTCCGTAGAAAAGGTAAAGGAAAGAAGAGTGCTCTATGTATAATACAGAGTTATTTAATTATGTAATAAACAACACAATACAATTATTCCATTAC
>OZ024740.1:157839632-157847132 GCA_964016885.1 Eledone cirrhosa
ACAAATTAGGAAACTCTACACCAGAACCCTGTGACTCGGTAAATAGAGAGTCGACGGTTTCCAGTTCTATCAATGTAGCAATTTGACAATGGAACAGCAGTATCTGAGCAAAGAAATGTATTTATAATCAAATACAAACTAAAATGCGCGGTATTTAAGCTAACATGCGTCACTAAATCATGTTCATATTGAAATCGGAGTTTCATCCTGCCATGACAACATAAGCTTTAGTAGGGATATAACCAATTGTGTCCCTTGGCATAGAAAACACATAAGCGGATCATTATGACACGTTAAAAATACTCAACAGCATAAATGTAATCTTGAAAAGGATATTTAAAAAAAGTACTATAGCAGAAACAGGTCTATAGAAAAGTAAATGAGTTAACTCATTAGAAAAAATACTATTAGGTATTTGGTTTGAATTATTTGTATTTCGTTGTGTACTATACATTTGCATGTATATATGTAGATATATACATATATATGTATAGAAGTACTTATATATATATATGTAATATATACATATATATGTATATAAGTACTTATATATATGTATATATATATATATATATATATATAAGTATGTATACGTACATATATATATGTATACAGAGGTACAGTAGTATGTATATATATATACATACATGCACACACCTATATATATGTACGTATGGGTTTACCGAATATTTATTATAATGTTCGATTTGTTTGTAAACAAACAGCCCGAATTACGCCGTACAGTGTTCAGCAATCATCGTTGCCCTTTTCTTCAACACCGACAAAGGAACGCTGAACTAGTTTCAAGCTTATTAGCTATCGTCAGCATCGTATACCTTCCTGTCAGATGATTGAACGTTTGAAAGTATATACCTTCCTTATGCATATTAACGGCTGAGCAGCCTAATTTGCATATCGAGTGAGTTAGTCGGCCGGGCGTACCGAAAACGATAAATGGAAAAGAATTAAATGAAATTTCATTTCTCACTCTTAGTACGGCTGATACTTAAATATAAGTATTTATACGTACATACATATATGTATACAGACGTACAGTAGTATGTATATATATATACATACATGCACACATATATATATGTACGTATGGGTTTACCGAACATTTATTATAATGCTTGGTGTGTCTGTAGCCAAACAGCCCGAATAAAGCCGTACAGTGTTCGGCAACCATTGTTGCCCTTTTGTTCAGAACTGACAGAGGAAAGATGAACTAGTTTCAGGCTTATTAGCTATCGTCAGCACCGTATACCTTCCTGTCAGATAATTGAACGTTTAAAAGTATATACTTTCCTTATGCATAATAACGGCTGAGCAGCCTAATTTTCAGATTGAGTGAGTTAGTCGGCCGGGCGTACCGAAAACGATAAATGGAAAAGAATGAAATGAAATTTCATTTCTCACTCTTAGTTCGGCTGATACTTAAATATAAGTATGTATACGTACATAAATATATGTATACAGACGTACAGTAGTATGTATTTATATACATACATGCACACATATATATATGTACGTATGGGTTTACCGAACATTTATTATAATGTTCGGTTTGTTTGTAAACAAACAGCCTGAATTAAGCCGTACAGTGTTCGGCAACCATCGTTGCCCTTTTGTTCAACACTGACAAAGGAACGATGAATTAGTTTCAAGCTTATTAGCTATCGTCAGCACCGTATACCTTCCAAATTAGGCTGCTCAGCCGTTAATATGCATAAGAAAAGTATATACTTTCAAATGTTCAAACATCTGACAGGAAGGTATACGCTGCTGACGATAGCTAATAAGCTTGAAACTAGTTCATCGTTCCTTTGTCAGTATTGAACAAAAGGGAAACGATGGTTGCCGAACACTGTACGGCTTAATTCGGGCTGATTGTTTACAAACAAACCGAACATTATAATAAATGTTCGGTAAACCCATACGTACATATATATACGTGTGCATGTATATATATATATATATATAAACTACTGAACGTCTGTATACATATATATATGAACGTATATATACTTATATTTAAGTATCAGCCGTACTAAGAGTGAGAAATGAAATTTCATTTCATTCTTTTCCATTTATCGTTTTCGATAACCCGGCCGACTAACTCACTCAATATGAAAATTAGGCTGCTCAGCCGTTAATATGCATAAGGAAAGTATATACTTTCAAACGTTCAATCATCTGACAGGAAGGTATACGGTGCTGACGATAGCTAATAAGCTTGAAACTAGTTCATCGTTCCTCTGTCAGTTTTTAACAAAAGGGCAACGATGGTTACCGAACACTGTACGGCTTAATTCGGGCTGTTTGTTTACAAACAAACCGAACATTATAATAAATGTTCGGTAAACCCATACGTACATATATATATATGTGTGCATGTATGTATATATATATACATACTACTGTACGTCTGTATACATATATGTATGTACGTATACATACTTATATTTAAGTATCAGCCGTACTAAGAGTGAGAAATTTCATTTCATTTCATTCTTTTCCATATATATATATATATATATATATATATATATATATATATAAAGGATAAGAAAATATCGTTATAGGTAATCCAGTTAGAGGTTCTGAATACCTCTTATTATGGATAATTTTAGTGTACGGCGTTGTTTGACTCAACAAGAGGTTTACGTAGATGACGAGTTTATGATTTCACTTGTATTCCTATGTAAGTTTATCTTGGGGTAATAAAATTGAAAAAGTGGAGAATAACATGGTCAACAGTACAAAAAAGGGGATTTATTTACAGTCTAACAATTGTTTCACTGATAAAAAAATGTCTAACAATTGCTGAACACTAGAAGCAGTGCCACTCAATTTTAAATACGATGTTAGCTCGATCAGATCTGCAGAAACTGTTATTGAAAATATATGTAAGCGGCAAATTTATAAATTCAAATTACATCATCAATAATAATATTAATAATTAAGATATAGAGAGAAAAGAAGGAAGAAAGGGAGATAGATACAGTAAAGAAAGAAAGGAAAGGAAAAAGAAAAAGAGAAAGAGAAAAAAGAAGAAAAAGAAGAAATTATTACAGAGAAAAAACATATAAAGAGAAGAAAATATATAGAAATTGATGATAGACAGAAGCGAGACAAACATAAGTAAAAATAACGTAGGATAGAAAGAAGAATAGAGGGAAAAATAAATGAATAAACGCTAATATATGAATAAATGTAAATAAAATAAAAATAAAAATAAAAATAAAAATAAATATATAAAAAATTGATAAATAAATAAATAAATAACATCAATGTACTACTAAAACAATTACGTAGCACCAATGGTATTATATTAAAGGCAGACAAATCATCAAATGTATACACCATGAGCCTTAATACATACAACAACTTTATACGCCGAGAATTACATAAAAAATACAAGAAAACTACAGAGTCTACACTCAATAGCATTAACAAGGAAGGTCTTAACATAGTAAAAAAACTTAAAATATCCGATAGAACCGAACCTCTAACGCCTTGTAAACCCACTTTTAATCTGAAGGATCATAAATGTAACTTCGAAACTAACCCTACTATTAGATTAATATGTCCATCAAAATCAGATATAGGCAGAATTAGCAAGTTTATACTAGATAGAATAATACCACAAATTAAAGAAAAACTAATAATCAAGCTCTGGGGTAACACAAATGAAGCAATAGATTGGTTTAATAAATTAGACAATAGATAATCTTGCGACCTTATACAATTTGACATAAATGACTATTACTCTTCTATTTCCCCAGTTACCCTAAATAAGGCACTATCCTTTGCACAAAGAAACTCTGACCTTGCACCAGATGAAATTAAAATAATATTAGCTGCTAGAAGAACAATCATTAAATTCGACAATAGTTACTGGGAGCGTAAAAATAGACAGAATAACTTCGATATAACTATGGGATCAAATGATTCAGCCTAAGTTACAGACATTGTCGGAATTTATATAGCACATTTCTTACATAGGGATTTTGATAACCTACAAGGAGGAATCTATAGAGACGATACACTACTTTTAGCTGAAAACCTAAATAATCAAAACTTAGAAAGATTAAGGAAAAAGATTAGGAAATTCTTTAATAATTTAGGCCTTAACATCACTTTTGAACCCAACTCTAAAAAAGCTAACTTCATAGATGTATCACTCAACCTTAACTCAGGATTAATAGAACCCTTCCATAAAAATAATGAAAATTTAGCTAATCACCCTCGATCCATAATTAACTCCGTAGCACATAGTATATCCCTTAGAATCTCGCGCCTATTTTCTAACCTAGAAATTTTTAACGAACACGCTAACTACTGCAACATAGCATTACTTAAGGCAGGCCATAAAGAGAGACTCAAATACATACCAAATACAAAAAATAACAACACATTTAATAGAAATAACACTATCCACACCTATAGAAACAACAAATCTAGGACTAAACATAGAAATTGGCAACACACACGTAAATTAAATGAACAGAATACTAATATAAAGACCACTAATAACTATAGAAGATGCAGAAATAGAAACTACTTATGGTTCAATCCAATGTTTAACTCCTCTATAAAAACAAAACTACCTTACACTTTCTTCAAATTGGTTGACAAACACTTCTCTAAAATTCATAAATATCATAAAATCTTTAATAGAAAAACTATCAAACTATCATGCTCCACTGCCAACAACATAGAATCGCACATACATAAAATTAACTATAAAAGAATTTATAATACAAGTGGCCGACAAATAAGTACCATAACACCCAATACAAAACATAAACATATAACATCATTACAACCAAACACACGTCAGAACACATCACCACAATACATTAACAAACCCAATTTTCAGCCCATACATAACAACCTACAAAACCATATCGCAGAACCGGCGCATAGAAAAGCATCTAAATGTAACTGCCATCTACCTGACAAATTCCCTTTACAAAATAGATGCCTAGAGACAAATATAGTATACCTATGTACTATAAATTCAGGTAGCTTAGCATGGCATTACATTTGTTCCACAGCTGGGGAGTTTAAGAAAAGGTGGTACGTACATAGACACTCTATGATTAACAGGAATCTCTTAAATACAACGACTCTCGCCAATAAAATCTGGCAACTCAAAGATGCAAACATGAAATATAAAATCAGCTGGACGAAGCTATCAAAAGCAATGGCCTATCAAATTGGTATGTCCCTCTGAGGTCTCTGTAATATGGAACTTTTCCAAATTTTAAATTACAACAAAATTCTTCTTAACAGTAAAATTGAAAGAACTATTTTTTGTCGACATAAATCGGCAACCAAATTTGAGAACTTTAGACCAGCTTAATTCCATCTTATCTATTCCATAACCCAGATTCTACAACTTGGATCTATTATGATATCACATTATCAGCATCATCATTATGATTATGATTATAATTATAATTGTCACCATCTATCAAAGAACAACATAAAAACCTCTTATATTTACATTCTTATTTTATATATCTCTATCTTTCACTCTCTATCTCCCTAAATTTATTTCATCTTTGTCATTCTATTTTATCATATAATATAACTTAAAACTAAATTATTTATTTATTTATTAAAATAACCAATACACATAAATATATTTAACATTATCATATTTTTACCTTCACATCTCTCCATATATTCTAATAATTCTCAAAAACCAATCTCAATAATTTTAATATGTTTAAATATTCTTCGCAAATGTTTACTTCTTTTGCGTATTTATTTTCATTTTTCATTTTTCACAATTTATACCATTTTATATCACATTAGATGTAATTTATTTATTTATTTATTTAGTTATTTATTTATTTATTTATCAATTTTTTATATATTTTTTTATATATTTATTTTTGTTTTTATTTTTATTTTATTTACATTTATTCATATATTAGCGTTTATTCATTTATTTTCCCTCTATTTTTCTTTCTATCCTACGTTATTTTTACTTATGCTTGTCTCTCCTATGTCTATCATCAATTTCTATATATTTTCTTCTCTTTATATGTTTTTTTCTCTGTAATAATTTCTCCTTTTTCTTCTTTTTTCTCTTTCTCTTTCTCTTTTTCCTTCTTTTTTCTTTTTCCTTTCCTTTCTTCCTTTACTGTATCTATATCTCTTTCTTCCTTCTTTTCTCTCTATATCTTTATTATTAATATTATTATTGATGATGTAATTTGAATTTATACATTTGCCGGTTACATATATTTTCAATAACAGTTTCTGAAGATCTGATCGAGCTAACATCGTATTTAAAATTGAGTGGCACTGCTTCTAGTGTTCAGCAATTTTTAGACATCTTTTTATCAGTGAAACAATTGTTAGACTGTAAATAAATCCCCTTTTTTGTACTGTTGACCATGTTATTCTCTACTTTTTCAATTATATATATATATATATATATATAAAAATACGCCCTCTCTATCTCTATCGATATCTACCTCTATCTATCCTCTCACTCTATTCATTACCACCAAACTCCCCGCTCTCTATATCTACTATATGGAGCTCTCTTCCAATCCCTCTTTCTATACCAAGTAACACCAAACTCTCCCCCCTTTATATGTACTACTGTAGTTCCACCACCGCTGATATATATATGGTGTTACTTGATATAGAAAGGGGGATGGGAAGAGAGCTCCATATAGATATATAGAGCGGGGAGTTTGGTGTTTATGAATAGAGTGAGAGGATAGATAGAGGTAGGTATTGATATATATAGAGAGAGTGTTGGGAGAGTGTGTTGTATATTACATATAGAGAGGGGGAGAGTTTGGTGTTAATTGATATGGAGGGATATTGGAAGAAAGTTCCATGTCGTAGATATAGAGAGGGGGAGTTTGGTGTTAATTGATATAGAGAGGTATATCGGGAGAGAGTACGGAATAGTAGATATAGAGAGGGGGAGACTGTGGTGTTAATCGATATAAAGAGGGGAATTGGAAGAGAGTTTCGTGTAGTAGATATAGAGAGGGGGGGAAGTTTGGTGGTAATTATTATATAGAGGGGAATGGGGAAAGACAGTGTCGTAAAAAGATAGAGGGGGAGTTTGTGATGAATAGAGAGAGAATGATTACGAGAAAGTGTGGTAGAGAATTCGCGGGGAAGATTTTAGAGAAGATTGATATAAAGAGGGGTGTTGGGTGAGTGCTTTGCATGCTGGATATAGGGAGGGGAGAATTAGGTGGTTGTATATATATAGAGAAAGGATAGTGCAAGAGTGCCGTATAGTAGACATAGAGAGGGTCCCAAATAATAGTAGGGGTGGGAATAAGGGGAGGGAGAGCTTGGGAAATCGGTAATTGTGTAGTTTACGTTCGTAAATATGGGATTTCTAGTAATGTTCTTTTTTTGTCGTATATAGTGGGGGTTTTTTAATGTAAAATAAAATAATTAGCCCTGAGAGTACGTGAATTATTGAAGAACGTAAGAATGAAAACTCAA
>OZ024740.1:157852132-157872132 GCA_964016885.1 Eledone cirrhosa
AGAAAAGAATATATCTAAAAGGCAGAAAAGGAAAACAGTCTCATCATAGGCCTGCTCAATCAGAGCTGTATTAGGGCTAAACAACAACAACAACAGCAACAACAGGAACAAAAATATCAGAGATTGATTCCATCTTGATACTGCAATGTTAAATGCACTTTGGAATCTAGAAGAAACATATATATAAACACACAAACACACATACACACATACACAATGACTTATATACATGCACATAAACACTAACACTCATACACAGATACGCACATATTCACAAACACAAAAACTCACATACATGCACATACACACACATTGACCCAACGTACACTCACGCATGCGTAGACACAATACACACATGTACAGTAGCATATAAGCTGTCGTGTTTCCATAATTTGTTTTCCAGTAATATAATTGTTCTTTCGAATCGTTTCCATCAACGACAAACCATAATTACGATGAATTTCCCATTTAGATTACATCCATTCGTTAATGGCTCTCTATATGTGAGTATGTATGTATCTATGTATGCATGTATATATGTATGAGCATATATATATATATATCAACACACACATATATATATATATGTGTGTGTGTGTGTATTTATGTATATATATATATATATATATATATATATATATATATATATATATATTATATATATATATATGTATTTATGTATATATGTATAAAATATATATATATATATATATATATATATATATATATATATATATATATGTATATATATATATATATATATATGTATATATATATAATTATATATATATATAATTGGTGTTGGATGCTTAAAGCGTTTGGTCGTATGAGCACTCGAATATATATATATATATATATATATATACACATACAAGATGCATATATATAGATACTTCCATATGTGTGTGGGTGTATATGCGAGTGTGTGGTTCCGCAGATTGTCCAATAATTAGATCTTGAGATGAAAACATACTAAAGTACATATTCTATTGGAGAGATAAAAGAAACATTGTAAAACATCTGTTCCACTCTATGCCATGTTCGTTTGCTTATTCGTTTAATCCTTTATTCTTTTATTGGTTTCAGTCATTAGACTGTAGGAATACAGTGGCACCCATTCATTTAGTCGATTATTTCGATGTTAATCTTTATTTTTATAAACTTTTGTATTTATTTTATCTATCACTTTTAGTGCAACCGTTAATTTACAGGACATGATCACACACACAGACATGTAGACGTAAATAACAACTCAAACACCCGCACACATACACAAACACACACACACATGTATATATATATATATATATATTATATATATATATTATATATATATATGGTACTATTAAGTTAGACTGGCCGAAACCAATCAAAGTTATATATGTATAAGAGTTAACCTAATATATCGCTTCCATATACTGTACCGATTGTGTTGTTATTTCTGTTTAGCTTTTTGAAGTTTTGGTGGTTAACCACTGGATAGAACTGGTTATTCCGTATAGTTAACCATAATGTAGTAGTAGGAAAAGCACGCGCACACATGCGCACACACACACACACACACACACACACACACACACACACACACACATATATATATATATATATATATATATATATATATATTTAATACATAAACAGAGAAAGCCTTAAGCTATACTCTGATTGGCAACTATCTCACTCAACAAACTTTAGGATATACCTTAGTATAATCCCAATTATATGTTTGGGGTGCTAACTATATGTATTTTGTGGAAAGCCAGCTGTATTATTTTATATGAGATACAATTAAAATTTAAATATATATCTCTCTTTCCAAACAATTGTTTCATTATAAGTTTTTTACAAGTTGGGATAATGTATCCGGGTTATGTAAAAGCCAACATATATTTCCGTAAGGATACATGCAGGTGGGCACTTATAAATCATCAGTGGACGCCCGTCAAACATTGATACAAGAAAAAATTCCTTACCGATGTTATTTTTTGTGCCAGCTAACCATCTCTTCATGCAACATAATGAGCGCCAAATTTGAAATTCCAGCAGTCTCAGAAAGAGGAATTTCACAGCGTCACGAAGTGGAAAAGGGAGGTAATCGCGAAACACAAGAAAGTAAAATAAATAAATATATGTGTGGGGGGGGGGGGCATGTATAGAAGGTGTCTAATTGGCAGAGTCGTTAGAACATCAAATAGAATACTTTGTGGTATTCGTTCTATCTCGCTGCGCTCTGAGTTCAAATCCCGCCGAAGTCAACTTTGCCTTTAATACTTCCGAGGTCGATAAAAGAAGTACTAGCCCAGCACTGTGGTTGATTCCCCCTCTATATCACTGTCTTACTTCTCCCCCCCCCCCTCTCTCTCTCACTCTCTCTCTCTCTTTTTCTCTCTCTCTTCTTCTTCTTCTCTGTAATAAATTGGTTGTGTTCAGATTTGGACATGAGATGGGCTCCGCCAGGTTTTATAAATGTCCAAGAAACGACGTATGTTACAATGGCATCCTCAAGACTGCATCGGGTGTTACGGGTCCATACATACATGTATAAATATATATATTACATAATCCGTCACAGGCTGCTGCAGGATGTGTTACACATTCAGGGCTGCGAAACACGTGTAAAAGATTAATAAATGAATCGTTTTAAATGATAATTCCACCGCTTCTGCAATCATTTGTCATCGTTTGCCACCACCATCACCACCTCTCCGTCTCTCTCTCTCTCTCTATATATATATATTTTTAAACGATCGACTTTCGTCAAATCGGACCGAGGAAACAATGTTTCCGTTGGTCTTTCCAGTTGCTAATACTATCTATCGGTCGCAACTCCAGGTAGAAGGAGCAACGTGAAATAAAGTGCCTTGCTCAAGGACATAACGCATCGTCCGGTCCAGGAATCGAACTCATAACCTCAAGATTGTGAATCCAATTCTCTAACCACTCAGCCACAGGCATTTTTGCCCAATATAGGTCTGTTATTTTCCTTAATTTAATATTTAAAGTTAAGGATAACAAACTATATTGCTGTAGTTAGTATTTTTCACCCTAGCATATTTTGGTCCTTACGATTCGATCACATGTATGTTTATATTAGTGTTCATCTCTCTTGTTTATTCAATTATATTATACGGTTCGAAAAAGCTTTTTTCTTAGATCTATTTAATTGTAAGAAACTACCCTGAGTTCTTAAAGCAATATATATATATATATATATATAGGAACCAGTAAGACCCCGACAGCTGAGCTCAAGCCGTTTCGACGGCTAATTCTGGACTGAAACGGCTTGAGCTCAGCTGTCGGGGTCTTACTGGTTCCTATTACCCACTCTACTACCTCAAGTATTGAGTACTTTGGTGCGTTATGGTCCACCTGGTTCCTTACCACATTTCCTTCGTTATATATATATATATATATATATATATATATATATATATATATAGTAATAATAATTACGAAGACCAAAATCCAAAGAGGGTTCGATAAGGATATATATATATATATATATATATATATATATATACGAGGTGTGTCAGAAAAGTTCCAGGACTCATGCCACAAAAGATTTATTTCAAACCCAAACTTCACACTAAGAGTTTTCTCCTTCAAAGTAATCCCCCTGGAGTATGTAACTGTAATCTTAGCTCTCTGCAGCGATGAAACTTTTTTCATCATAATTTTATATACATGTCCTCTGTTTCAGGTCGTCAAGCAATGAGCACAGAGTAACGAACGGTTGGGGAAAACTCCGTCAGAAACACTGGGATTGCTGCAGCAAGTGTATGGAAATGAGACGATGTCACACTCGTGTGTTTTTGAGTGATGCAAGAGGTTTAAAGAAGGATGCGAGGACGTAGAAGATGACCCCAGGAGCGGAAGGCCCTCAAAAACCAAGACTGAGGTCAACGTTGAGCGCGTCTGGCAGATGTTGCGTAGCGATCGTCGGCTGACTGTTCGACTGATGGCAAATGAGCTGGGCATGAATTGGGACAGCGTCTGGAAGATTCTCACTGAAGATTTGGAAAGTCTGCGCAAAGATGGTGCCAAAACTGCTGAACGATGACCAGAAGGGTCGACGCATGCAAGTGTGCCAGGACATCCTCGAGCGTCTTGAAACCGAACCAGACTTGCTAGGGACAGTCATCACCGGTGATGAGTCATGGATGCTCAAGGGGGTCATCAAGAGTATCTATTTTGAAGACGTGGACGACATCAAAAAGGCCGTGACGACGGAACTGCGGAGGGTCCCGGAAGAATCCTTCCAGGAGTGCATGAAAGCGTGGCAGAAAAAGATGGAAAAGTGCATTAGACTCCAGGGGGATTACTTTGAAGGAGAAAACTCTTAGTGTGAAGTTTGGGTTTGAAATAAATCTTTTGTGACATCAGTCCTGGAACTTTTCTGACACACCTCGTATATATATATATATATATATACCAGTAGAGCAAATATTTATTATTAGTACAGATTAAAGCTTAAGCAAAGAATTTCTTCTTTCACCTTATTATGGGATCTTCTGAAAGATACATGTGTGTGTGTGTGTGTGTGTGTGTGTGTGTGTGTGTGTGTGTGTGTGTGTGTGTGTGTGTGTGTGTGTGTGTGTGTGTGTGTGTGTGTGTGTGTGTGTGTGTGTGTGAGTGTGTGCGTGTGCGTGTGCGCGTATGTGTGTGTGCATGTGTGTGAGTGTGTATGTGTGTTGATTCAGTTCATCGCTACTCATCGATTTCCTCCATGGACGGTTGTTTCATGTCGAGTTGAATGCATACTGCTGGTAAAACACCGGTTAGACCTAGTTCATTGATCAAGAACACTAGGATTGTAGGATGTGGCTTGCCTTAATGAGTACTGTTATTACTGGTGGATTGGTAGTATCGGTAGAGGGTCGGACGCCATGCTTTCTAGCATAGAGTTATGCCCCTTTACAGTCTGAGTTCAAATCCCACCGACGTTAACTTTGCCTTTTATTCTTACGGGGTCGATAAAATGAAGTACCAGTAATGCACTGAGATAATTGCTGGCCTTGTGCCAAAAAGTAGAAATAGTTATTACTGTCAGATACGTGCCTGTGACTTTATTTACGTGAGTACTGTGTTTGTTCGGTCTATAAGAAGAGTACTGTAAAGTGGTCCTTTATAAATGATGACTTGAAATATTAGATCTTGAAATACTAGATCTCACTTCTTGGGTTCAACGGAAATTGTTTGCCATTGAAGGACTTTCCTAAACTTTTATATATCCAACAACGGAATCAACTTGGGTCCCCTAAACAAACATGTTTGCAATCAAGTAGACAAGTAATATTTGACGTCACTTGTTTTCTATCCAGCTTCAAACAGTGACAAAGAGCGCTTTATTGAAAAGTTCCAGTAAGGAATTGGAAAAGTACAAAATAATGGTTTCTGATTTAGGCACAAGGCCAACAATTTTGGGGGAGGGTGGAGTCAATGAAATCGACTCCAGTAGATTACTGGTACTTTATCTTATAGACCCCTATAAGGATGAAAGACAAAGCTAACCTCGACGGGATTTGAACTCAAAATGTAACAAGCCGTAACTCTATGCCGCAAAGCATGTTGTCAGTCAGACGCTCTTCCTATACTGCCAATCCACCACCCTATGAAATAATAGATATCCTCTAGACGAAAAGCGATGAATATATTCTTTTATTTTATTATTCTGCATCACATTCAATATTGGTTAGAAAATCGATGATAGAAGTGTGGTACAGTCGACAACTACGAACGATTTTGTCACTATTATTGCCTTCAAACCATAATCAAACAGAGAACAAACAGATAAACATTGCCAATAAATGATATATTGGCTGACCAATATTTGTCAGAGATTATCGAAATAAAACAAATGGATTCGTGGCACGATTACAAAGAAATCCAGTTCAATGTTACAGTGGGGTCAATAGAAATGTCACCAGAATCAGATTTGACTGTGAGCCTCACTGATTCCATTGTTAACTAAATCTATATTGAATGATTTTATTAAGTGGTTGTAGTACGACATTAATATACAACAATCGTCGTCTCCACATGCCAATTCTGATGCAATAATTGCCACAATTTACACAACTGGCACTGCAACTGCGCAGATCCATCAAGCAGCAACGAATTCCGGTGTGGTAGTCGCCATCGTCAATTAGACGTTAAAGATAAACAATTTATTGTTATTTAAATATGTATTAAAATGTTCTAAGTATCAATTAATACATACCTTATTTCTGTCTAAAATTCATCAAATTATATTATCATTTCGTGGTATGCCACTCATTATAGTTGATTATTAGATTATAAGTTGAAGCGACCATTACCGTATTCACTAATTCAATTATTATTACGTCTTGTTTTTGTAATTATTTATCCGATATTATCCACACAAAATGTCGAAGTGAGTAGTGAATTTTAGTTGGCGTAATTATATTCCCTCTACTAATATATATATATATATATGGGGGGGGGGTGCTCGTTTGTGTGTGTATATGCATGTGTGGTGTATGTATGGCTGTATGTATGTAAGTATAGGCGACGAATTATCAGAGTCGTTAGAATGTCGGATAGAATGCTTCACGGTATTAGTTCCGGCTCTCTGCTCTCTGAGTTCAAATCCCACCGAGGTCATCTTTGCTTTTCATCCTTTTGAAGTCGATAAAAGAAAAGTACCAGTCTAGTACTGGGGTCGATTCTTTCTCTCTCTGGAAGAGGTCTTCTGTTCTCAGGCCTGGGGAGGGATAGACTCCACCAGGCTTTAAAAAATGCCCAAGAAACACCGTATGTGAATACCGCGCCCCTACGACTCTATCAGGGGTTACGGGACCATACATACATGAATGAATGAACGTATTATGTATGTATGTGTATATGTATATATGTATGTAAGCATGTATGTATGTATGTATGTATGTATGTATGTATGTATGTATGTATGTATGTATGTATGTATGTATGTATATGTATGTATGTATGTATTTATGTATGTAAGCATGTATGTATGTATGTCAGGTCACCACTTGGTGCTACTGGTAACATGTATTCCAGTACAACCTGTCCCATGGTCGGGTCGTTGGCGACTAAACTGGCAACCCCATCAAGGTTTCTTGGTGAGGAGGGTGACTTTGGAGAACCTGCAGGACTAAAAACAAAACCTGTCAAAGGGCAAAGGAGCTCTTAAGAGTCAATGGCCATCCAAAATCACCGGAAGAGATGACCCCTTAGTCTTTGTCAAGGCAGAATTCTAGGAGAAGGAAAACTCTGATATAACACCTGCAACCCTGATGGTATCCAATGATGTTGACTTGTTCTTCTTTTTGGTAAATATCATCTTGGTTAAGAGAGTGGGACTGGCTTTGTGCAGTGCCTTTGCTCACTATAAAAGCTTCACGGCACAGGCATTGCTTTATATCTGGAGATCTCTCTGCACTTGTCGTCACATGGTACCATGGGCCCAGCACTATGTGTCAGTAATTGTCACAAGTGTAGTGTTTGTACCAGAGTTTTCAAGTCACTGGCTGGACTAAAAAGTCACACTCGTTCAGCGCATCGGTAGGGGTTCTCCTACATGGATATAAAGTAGTGACCGTACTCGAAAACGAGTTGGCAGCCACCATGTATGTATGTGTATATGTATGTATGTATGTATGTATGTATGTATGTATGTATGTATGTATGTATGCATGTATGTATGCATGTATGTATGTATCTATTGTTAACTGTTATTCGCGCCAACTGCGTAGAATACGGTGTTCTGCGGAGGGAGGAATGTTTCGATTACTTGACATTACTGGAGTTTTCTTCATGCAGCTTTTAGATTATGTTTTCAAAAAAACACATAGAGTAGCCTTTGTCAAATAATTTCTTATATAATTGTTTCTACCTTTGTCACAAGGCCAGCAATTATCCCAGTACATTACTGATACTTTATTTTATCGACTCCGAAAGGATGAAAGGCAAAGTTAACCCTCAATTGATCGAAAGTTTTCAACACACTATATTATATTTATATTTTTTACATATTTATATTTTTTACATAGAAATCTTTCCAGACAGATGTTCCCTACAAGCTTACTTTGCTTGAAGTTTCTAAGAACTTAAACATCTTGTACAGGGAGTGTATGTTTACTAATCGCATGGGTGATTTCCGTTAATCAATGTTCAACCTTCTATATCACACAAGTGATACCCTAACAAGAACTGAATAGCTTACGTTACATAGAAAATGTTGCTTACTATATACACTTGAGTAATAACAAGTATTTCCATTGTGCTGGATGTTACTTATCTTGTCACTATATCCAAACACAAATTACGGTCTCTACGGTCAACGTCTATCACCCATAATCTATCTATAGTTGAAACCCAGCAGGCTGTGATCTCCCCTGTCTCTCGAGAGCTCTCCAATTTTATTTTATTGAACTGTGACATATCAATCAATCTGTCCTATTTAATGTTGTTATTCTGTATCCCCTACTGAGAAACCACTATATTTATGTATATATATATATATATATATATATATATATATATATATATATATATATATATATATACATATATATATATATGTGTGTGTGTGTGTGTGTGTGTGTGTGTGTGTGTGTGTGTGTGTGTGTGTCTCTGTGTGTGTGTGTGTGTGTAATAAAACATTAATTTTCTTCTTAGTAAATAGAAGTTGAATCTAATAAATTAGTGTGTTTGTCAATGAAGATTCATTGTGATTAGAAGGTTTGTGAGAGAATTTATAGTTCAATTAGTGAAATACTGAGTTGCGACGGTGAGAAGCGTGAGAGGGCGGAATAAATATAGACTGAACTAAATTATGCCAGCTGAACAGATACACACACACATACACACACATATATATACACACGCACACTCACACACACGCGCGCACACACGCGCGCACACACGCGTATACACACACGTACACACATACACGCACGCACACACACACGCACACACGTACAGACACACACACACGCACTCACGCAAGCACACACGCGCGCACACACACAGACACGCATGTATGTGTATATATAAGAGTAAAATAAAAATATCCGCTTTTTGCAGGTTATTTAACGTTTTTGTAAAGTGGATGTGTGTAACAAAAGGAAAGAAACAACTCACCAGTTAGCTGTGCTCAATGTGGTCGATGGAGTTGTGTAACATAAATATCTTGATACGAGATATGTCACCGAGTATGGTACGAAGGTTCCAAGGAGGTTTCCTCTGAGTAATATGATATATACAGGATATCTGGAAAAACTAACCAACATTTGTTGAAGTTCGAAGAAACATTTTTTTATACAATTGAGTCTCTAACACGTGTTTCGATGCAATTATGTAATCGCCTAAGAAACCTGAATTATACTTAATCTACTATCTTGCACTGCGTTGTTAAATACTGCATATTGTCATAGAGATTCGGAAGAAACTGAAATTAAGATGATGAGAGGACATGCTTATATAGTAAATTTATGCATGTACACAGATTCCTCATCGATGTATCTATGACCAAATATATTAGATAATTTACATATAAATTCAAACAAATGTACAAATATACATGAATACGTACAATACATCAGTGCACAAATTGAAGTGGTAGTAAGCAGCCCTGAAAGTACCCCATTGACTGTGTTAGTTGGTCATTAGAGGTAATGGGAGTGCAGAAATATAGTTTATGATAGGTCAGTTGCTACCCGTTGTGAAGCATAGTTCGCTAGGGGTGTGAGCCTGTCAAAATAGACAGGAAAGAGAATGTATTTAGGAAGAGGCGAAAATTAGTGAAATATATAAAATTTATGGGAAAAGAAGAAAGGAAGAAAAGTCTTTCTACTTTTGGCACAAGGCCAGCAATTACTCCAGTACATTACTGGTACTTTATTTTATCGACCCCGTAAGGATGAAAGACAAAGCTAACTCAGAACGCAAAGGACCATAACTTAATGCTGCAAATCATGGTGTCTGACGCTCTACCGATACTGCTAATCCACCGCCTGTAGTTGATATTTATAATTGTTTCTACTTTTTGGCACAAGGCCATCAATTACTCAGTACATTACTGGTACTTTATTTTATCGACCCCGTAAGGATGAAAGGCAAAGTTAACCTCGGCGGGATTTGAACTCAGATCATAAAGGGACGTAACTCTGTTAGACTGGTTGGTGGCGCCAATGCGAGATGAGGAAAAAGAAGTAGATTGTTGACACGTTGAAATAAAAGGATATATGGCTGTAATAAATATGAGTTAATGTGGATGTGTATGGATACTGGAATTATCCTGAAAATGGATGCAGAGATGTGGGATCGAGTGTTATATAGTTGTGATAGTTGGTAGTGTGTGTGTGTCCTGTAGATTATATATGCATGTGTTGAGAATAATTAAGGTAATACGCTGTTGAGCCTATTACCTAATGGACAATGTAGTATAAGAACACTATAAGTTAATTGTGGTTGGGGACGTATGAAAGTAAGATGTGTGTATTGCCTAAGCTGGTGTTATAGAACATATATAATTGTTTCTACTTTTGGCACAAGGCCAACAATTATCCCAGTGCATTACTGGTGCTTTATTTTATCGATCCCGTAAGGATAAAAGGCAAAGTTAACCTCGGCGGGATTTGAACTCAGAATGGCAAGGGCCGTAACTCTATGCGTCAAAACATGGCGTCCGACCCTCTACCGATCGCATATATAATGTCGGTTAATCAGTGGTATAGAGGAAAGGTTGTCTAAATAAAGAGTAGAAGAATGTTGAGGATTGTGTTAGTATGGATGGTATTTTGAAAAGGTTTACAGAGTTCTATGCTGGCAATTAAAAACCGTTATTTACATTTGTCCGCTCACTCTCAAAGTGAAAATTCTTTACATCTAACACGACAGATAAAATAATTTGCTTTTTGGATTCAGCTTTTGAAGTAGTCATTCTTATGAGGAATTGGGATATTCTTCACAAACGTGCTTAAATAGTGTTTTTCCATTCGATGTTGTTAAGATACCAGTTAAGCTCAGTCTTCTGGGAGCAAAAAATATGAGAGAAAATAGAAGTATCCGCTTTTTGTAGGCTATTTTATGTTTTTGTAAAGTGGATGTGCGTAACAAACGGGAAGAAACAAGTTACTAGTTGTACGTGGTCGATGAAGTTTCGTAACATAAATATCTTGATGATACGAGATGCGTCCCCTAATATGGTACTTAGATTCCAAGGCGAATATAATACATTTAACCATAGATACATCGGTGAGGAATGTGTCTGTGTACGAGCATAAAATTGCTACATAAGAATATCCTTTCATCAACATAACTTCAATTTAACAAAATAGTGGATTGCGTAGTAATTCAGGTTTCCTAGGTAACTACAGATTTGTGTTGAAACACATGTTACAAACTCTTTAACAAATGTATATATATATATATATATAGATATATATATATATATATGGGGGGGGGGGTATGTATGTGCTGTATACACACACAGGGAAATATTAGGAGAAAGAGAATGAAGTTTGAGAAGAAAGTGAAGATATGAAAGATTTACATTTGCTTATCTTTACATTTTTTTCTCTCTCACTATCCATCTATCTACATACTATTTTATGGACGTGTAAGTTTCTTGCCACCCGCTCCCTTTCCCGTCATTTCTACATTTCTACATTTCCCTATTCTTTCTTTCCTTTTGTTTCCCTTTGTTTTTTTAGTTTACGATTGTGCTACTGGTAATGTGTCAATGCATGTTTCTATCTGTATGTGAATGCACCTTTGTGTATGTATGCATGTTTACTTGTGTGTGTGTCAGTGAGTTTGTGTCCTTTTCTAATTTATGACCGTAGCATATAGATTTACGTAAATTGAACTGTTATTTCTAACAGGTCGACCGACCACGCAAAGTCCTTCTCTTGGCGTTTCGAATTACATTTTGATGCTGTGTAACTTTAGCTAAACCTTGGTTGAACAAACCTATAACGCATAACATTCAGTTGAGTCTATCTTGTCTTTTTTTGTTGTTGTTGTTTTTTTGTTTTTTTTCAGGAAGTACATTGATTTGAGGGAAAGCCTGAAAGTAACATGGAAATCCATGAGGATTGACATAACATCTTTTGGAACAGTTTCTTCAAAAGAAGCCATTACAGCGCTTCATTTATAAAGACATAAAAAACCCGCAAGCGGTACAAATCCACACACCGAAAAAACCAAACGCGTGCTCTACAAGCCTGCTCAGCTGTCGTTTCAAATGATGCCACGTATTTTACATTTTTCACTCAGGTCGCTACGTCTGAACCAGACTCAAACTCATCAACCATTTATGGTTATATAAAACCAAACCAACAAAGCAACAAAGTAACCAACCTACAGATATATTTCTTTATTTACCATAAAGGCATAAAAAGAAGGGACAAATACAAAGGGGGAAGTTTACATACAATCGAGTAAAAAAAGGGTGTAACATGAAAATAATCGAAAATAACCTCAAAAGGGAGGGGACGTGATGGGGGTTGCACACACCCTCGAAAAAGTGTGCAATCCTTTGCCCGGGGAGCACATGGAGAAGGTGCTCCCCTCTCCTTTACTTCTTTACCTACAGGATGGTATACAGAGAAGGCCCATTTACACGAGCCATTCTCGCCACTATCACCCACCTTTCATAAAACTGCCTGTGGCCAAGCACCTCTCTCTCCATTCTTATCCTTCTTCCGAAGTGATATCGGAAGAAGTAGACCAGACTATGGCCAGAGAGGAAGTTGCCTGACCTCAGACCTTTCAATCGTGTCCACCAAACAACCTCTTTCAACATGGCTATTACGCACAGAAAAACCGCCTTTGCTTCCTTTGTGAAGAGGGGAGGCGGTTTGATTGTCATCACGGACTCGGCGGGCAATTGAATCGGCGCCACCCGCGACAGCAGTCGTTCGGCGTAGCCCCACAGATCAGCCACGCCCGGACATTGCACCAATGCGTGCGCAACGGTTTCTTCGTGACGCACGCATCTAGGGCAAATCTTTTTTGAGGGATCCCTGCCCGGGCGCCCGTGTCTGTAGAGCCTATCTCGAACGGGTAGAGCCCCTCGGTAGCACTGCCAGGCCAGTGACTTCTGGAAGTTGTCCATTGGTCCTGGGCCGAAAGTCCTACCGAACAGGCTGGCCAGTTCGTCTTCTTCCATGTCCAGCGACTCTCCAAGGGTGTCATCGCCCCTGCTAGCCACCAGCCCTCTATAGAATGATGAGGTGGATTCTCCACCGATGGCCTGGCCCGCTTGCCAGAGAGCCCTGAGCGCCTGAGCACATTCAGTGTGCCAGTCTCCCAGTTTTCCGGATCTTTGCTTGACCCAGGACTGTAGCTCGGTGAGCGAGACGAGTCTCGGAAAGGCTCGTTTCACGAACGGAGCCCACACCGGTTGACCAGTGAGGAATACCTGTAGGTGCCGTAGCCTTAATGCGTGCCTACGCATCATCAACCACGGCATCCCCAGCCCTCCTTTCGAAGGTTGTTGGCAGCAGATGGATCTTCTCACCATAGGAGGGCGCTTCTTCCAAAGAAATTGGAAGAGCATGCGTTCCATGGTGGTGAGTGTTTCCTTGGGGCAAGGCACGACAGTCAGGCGGTAGTAAGTGACGGACGCTATGTAAATGTTCGCCACCTCCGCCCGGCCTTTTAGGGACAGCTTACACTTGGCCCATTTCTGGGTTAGTGCAAACACCTTGTTCGTAACCTCGTTCCAGTTCTTTTCCACCTGGAGGTCCGGTCCAAACCAGACCCCAAGCAACTTTACCGGGCCCTCCGTCCAGTGTCCGACGACACCGTCGGGAGGCATCGGTCTGCCTCTCCACGTTCCGAGTTGCAGCCCGATGGATTTTTCCCGGTTCAGTTTCGCTCCTGACAACTTTTCGTAATCCTCCAGTAAAGTACCGATCGCCTCGATCTCCGAGTCGGTCGATACCATTACTGTTACGTCATCGGCGTAGGCCGACACCGCTTTGCTCAGTCCTGGTTCCATGGGGATACCCTGCAACAACTCCAACTTCCTCAGTAAAGGCTCGAGAGTCAATACGTACAGAAGGGAGGAGAGAGGGCACCCCTGTCGAATGGATCGTGTGATTTCGAACGGCTTCGAAAGGTAGCCGTTCACCTTGATCGTAGAACAGATATGGTTGCTATGTAAGGCAGTGATCCAGCCTCTGAAAACAGGACCGAACCCAGCCGTCGCTAGCACCGCATCCAGGTAACCATGGTCGACCCTATCGAAGGCCTTAGACTGATCCAAGTTGATCAGGGCCCCACCGAAGCCGGGTTTGTTGCCAACCCTCTCTATGATGTATCGCATGAGGTGGAGGTTATCGTGAATGGACCTGGATGGGATAGCACATGTCTGCGCATCTCCCACCAGGCCACCCACGACAAGCGCCAACCTCTTTGCTAACACCTTGGCCAAAATCTTTAACTCTGTGTTTAGCAGGGTTATGGGCCGAAAATTATTTATACTATCTCCCTTGTTCTCGTCCTTCCTCACCAGCGTGACTACGCCCTTGGCTACAGAACAAGGAATTCTCCCGTTCTGCTGCCAATTGCAGTAGACCGCTTCGAGGAGTTCGGAGAAGAAGACCGGCATTGCTAAATAAAGTTCGTAAGGTATACCATCGAGACCTGGAGATTTGCGTCTGCTGCATTGGCTCAGCGCATCTCCGATCTCATCAGCCGAGATTGGTCCCTCGCAGGACTCTGCCTCTTCGCTCGAGAGACGCGGCAGGCCGTCGAGGTATGGACCGAAATCCACGCCCCCGCCCGGACCCTCGCCTCCCCCGAACAATCGGGCAAAGTGCCTTTGAAAGGCCTCGCACATCTGCTTAGGCTCCCGGATCACCCGTCCATCTTCGTCTTGCAACGACCGCATGGTGGATCGATTTCCACTCTTAGCTTCTGTCACGCGGGCCCAGCCAACGGCTTTGGCCTCCTCATTACCTAGAGCACGTATTTTACTTCGAATGACGAAGCCTTCGTGCTTTGCATCGAAAAACTGGTTCAAGGCCGTCCTCGATGCCAGCACTCTGGCCACATCTTCGCTCTTGATTGCCTCTTCTAATTTACCTGTTAATTCTTTCTCGTTTCTATTCCTATCGGCAGCTAACATCTTGCTATAACTTATTGATTCTGTTCTAATCTCTCTTTTGAGAGATGCCCACCATCGGTTGTTGACGATTGCACCCGTCAACCTCTCCTTAACTAATCTGCTAATCCGGTTTCTGTAAGTCTCTTTTGCCGGTAAAGACAAATTAAGTTTCCAGTAACCGGGACCCTGTTTATGTGTTTTCTCGAGATTGACTACGCAGGTCACTAATTTGTGATCCGTGTAGCCAACCGTGCGCATTTCTGGACAGCTTAATATGTCCCTATCCTTACTTCTAACTAAGAATCTATCTAAGTATGATCTAGATTGACCACTGTGGTTTCTCCAAGTCCAGGTAGGCACAGTTGGAAAATCTAGTCGATATCTATCGACCAAGTTAAAACGGTCGAGTAACCCCTTGAGGCTGTTACACCCCCCTCTATTAGGACATGCTCCTGCATAGTCCCAACGTGCATCTAGGATGTCATTCCAATCCCCCGCTAGAAGCAGGGAACACGACGTTCCCAGAAAAGTCTCCAAACGCTGGAAGAAGTCGGGCCGTTCAGCTCCGAAAGCGGAGTAGACGGCGACCAGTCTCAAGGCCGCATCTTCACTACTGCCAACGTCTAGCACCAACAAACGACCCTCCGGGTCCGAGTGCACAACCTGTACGGCAAGACTCAGGTGTTTTTGCAGCAGTACGACAACCCCACCCCCACCTCCAGGTTGACAGAGAGATGCATGCACCTCAAAGTCATCGAAGGTGGGGGCCAGCTGCCGCACGACGCTGATTCGAGTCTCACAGATAACCATTACATTTATACCACATGACCTGAGGTCATTTAGAAGCTTTGCTTGCTTCCAAGTTGAGCCCAGGCCACATGCATTCAAACATCCTACTCTTAACACATCCATGTGGGCGGCAGAGCCAAAGGAGAGTGTAGAGACCTACCTTTCCGCTTCCCGGGATTCGGGTTGCACGACTTCCATGGGGTCGGGGGTGTTGGGTGAAGGGGTGTCTTGTGGTGGTGTGGGGTCGTCAGTGTGTGGTGGGGTTGGGGTGTTTGGAGTTGTGTTGGGGAGGGGAAGGGGAGGGGGAAAGCTTTTTAGTAGGACGTGGTTTATGGGTTTGACAGAGGGTGGTCCTACGTCCTCCTTAAAATCCTTTTTTAGTTTTTGGTAGAGGTTCATTGGGATCTTTATTAATTTTAAATGTGGGTAGTTTTCTGAAGAAACAAAGTTTACACCTTCGGTTTGTACCGAAGGATTATTGTTTATGAGTTCATTTAATTTATTATTGTTTCTGTTGATGTAAGTATAGTGTAATGTCTTTTTTTCGGATGGTGTGAGTGTTTCGAAGAGGGGAGGGGCAGGTTTGGTTTTGTTTGTTGCTGGAGGGGTGTTTTCTGTTTTGTTGGATTGTGTTGAGATTTGGGTGGGGGTTGTTTGGCCTTGTGTGTTTTGCACATGTTTTCTTTTTTTCCTTTTAATCTGTCTGAAGGACTCCGTTTCTTCCTCCGAATTCGTTGGGTTATCTTCAGTGTTGGAGGGAAGAGGTATGTTTGCTGGTAATGTTTCCGTGTTGGTTTTCTTTGTGGGGGAGATGGATGTCACTATGTTAGACTGTGTTATGTGTTGTGTCTGCGGTGGTTGTGTTGTTTTATTGAGTGAGGGGTTGGGTGGGCCTGTATTTTGTTTTGGGGTAATGTGTTGTGACTGTTTGTGTTGTGGTGGTGGTGTGGTTTTACTGAGGGACGGGTTGGGTGGGACTGAGTTTTATTGTTTGTTTATCTGTTGTGGTGGTGGTGGTGGAGCTGGTGTTGGTAGCAGGGTTTTCTTTTTGTTGAGTTGGGGACAAGCGGCCTTCAGGTGCCCTCTGCCTGCACAGATATGACAGGACGGCCTTCTCCCCTCCACGCTAATGTTTATATACCCGTGGCCCTCTAATAGGATTCTGTCGGGTATTTGGGCGATGCGTTCAGGCTTCATTTGCACTACCAGCTCTATACCTGTTCCACTGAACGCATTGCCTGTGGTTTTCCCAATGGAAATCACGTTGTCATTCACTGGATCGATGAAGCCAGCTATGAGCCAGCAGTAGTCCACATCTGGCATCATTGCATCCAGCCATATGCGTTGAGTTCTTTTACCCATATAAGATGGATAAAAGGTAAAATTTTTCGAACGAATCGGTGACAAAGCACATTTTTTTGCCGCCGATTCGTTCTTCATGATAATTGCTAGGCTTCCATACAGTCTGTCTTTTCTTATGAAAGTGGTTTCATTAAGTACTTCTGTGAGTACTGTTTTGATATCTGCTTGAGAAGGTTGTTCAGGTTTTTTTGTAGTGTTGTTGGTGGTGCGGAAAACGACCGTTCGACTTTCAATGTCTTTGGTGAATTCTTGAGGCATTTTTACCGATAAAATACCATTCTCTCCTTCACTTATGTATTGTTTGGCGTCTGTGATTCTTCGTGCCACATCTGGAATATTTTCGGGTATATAAGTCAAAGATTTCTTTGTTGTTTGTGCAAATGAAATCTTGACTCTGTCGTCTGCTTTGTTTTCTGTTATGGTGTTATTTTCAAATGTTATTTTTGTGTTTGTTGTGTCTTTGTTTGTGGTGTTAGTATTGTCATGCAATTTTTCAAATTTTTTTTTTTCGTTGTTGGAGTCCATGTCCAGATTTGTGTTTTCGTCATTTTTCTCCGCAGATTCGTCTGTTTTTATTTTAATTTTTCCTTCCTTCTCTATGACGTTAGTTGGGAAGGAAGGGGGGACTAAAGCGTGCGAGCTTACAACTCTTACCGCTGTCCCCCCACCACTATTTTCGTTCGCTTCGTTCAACATTTCTGTCAGATGATTGAAATTTTTTTGCCACAAAATTTTTTAAAACAGGTTTTTCACCTCTAGGAGGGGTAAAGATGAGCTGACCCACCGTCTGACAGTTCAGACGGGGGGTCAAGCTACACAATGGTATCAAAATTAAATTTGAACTCACAAAATTTCCGTAATAAATTTGAACAAAACTTCTGCGCGAAGTGAATTACATCCACACTGTAGAACAGACGACAGCTGGATTCGTAACCAACCTACAGATAGATGGACAACAATGTTCCTGGATGTACTTATTCAAGTATCTTTGTGCATTTATTTGTTTCAGTATGCTTCAGAGTTTGTGTACTTATTCATGGATGTATGTGGATGCATCATGGTCAAAAGCATCTACGTGTGTATGTGCGTGTTTATGTACGTGAATGTTCCGTTGTTATGTATAACAGCATATCTCTTTATGCATGTATGTGTATCTCTTTATGTGCGGATGTGTGGGTGTACATGTGAACGTATATCTACGTCCTCATATATACATCTACGTGTGTTTCTGTGTGCTCCTATGTATGCATATATATGTATGTGTGAGCACGTGTGTGCGCGAGTGTGTGTGCAGGTCATTAGGTGTTGGTCAGACATTATCAGAGAAGATATATGTATACTCACGTCCGTTTGAATTATCATCAATACCAAACCTGTCAATTACAATGTACACCAATACCGTTAAGTCCACTACAATTAAATCACCCATACCCCAGCCACTTTCTTTACACATCGTCTTCAACCAACACATCTAAGAAACTGCTAGAAATAGCAACCAAGTCTCCCTCGGGACATGAAATACCCTGAATACTTTATTGGAAATAAAACATCCTTCATATGTCCGCCACTCTCAGGCTTCAATGTTTATAAATTGTGGATTGGAAAATTAACAAGAAAAAATTAGAAAAATCAAGAAAGGTGTATAATTTGTAAGGAGATTTGTGAGGCCTGTAACATTTGAGGAAGATTTCTACATACAGTTATTGAGCACTGTTTCTAAAGTTACAGAAGTATTAGAGTATATCTATCACTGCGGGTCAGCTAACCCCGAGACAAATAACCATCCATTGAAGTTCAGAGTTTATAGTTGAAAAGGAAAATGCGTGTATGTGAAAGGCTTGTAGGAAGTCAATGACATTAGATCTGCCTGGAATTTTGGCTGATGTTATGTGTAGTAGAAAGAACATACTTTCTAAGGTGAGGACAAGATGCAAAGATTCTATGAATCAGATAAAACCTATTAATGTATGTAAACTTGACACAAAGGGCTTAACTAATACTGCAGTCCTGATTCAAGATAAAAAGGATTTATTTTTATTGATGTAAATATATTTATTTATTTCCATATATATATATATATATATAGCGATTCGTGTGTGTATATGTGAGTGTATGTGTCATTTTATACATTATTTACACTCTAAATTTGATACTCTATATACGAAATTATTGAGCACATTCGTAAATTGTTCTTGAGAATAAATGCCGATGAAAAATAAACACCCGTTGCTTCACCAAACTGGCTTACAAATAGACCAGCTCCATTTTCCCTATATTGACGTAAAATATGTTGTTCAAACAAACTTGGATCAGCTCAAGTTATAAATGTTCTTCCTTTTCTTGCTTCTCATTATAATTATCTGAACATCACTAAATTGTGGGGCTAGTCTCAGTTTTTCCACGTCACCCTATTTAGACTGTGAAGGTTCTCTCTCTCTCTCTCTCTCTCTCTCTCTCTCTCTCTCTCTCTCTCTCTCTCTCTCTCTCTCTCCCTCTCTCTCTCCATCTCTCTCCCTCTCCCTCTCCCTCTCTCAATATATATATATATATATGTGTGTGTGTGTGTGTGTGCGTGTGTCCGTGTGTGTATGTGTATTTATTTATTTATGCATACATGTACATATACATATACATATACACTTACACGCATATATATATAAATATATATATATACTAGCAGATTTACCCGGCGTTGCTCGGGGTTTGAAATTATGCTAAGAATATACAGCTAGGAAGTAAAAGAAGA
>OZ024740.1:157877132-157884632 GCA_964016885.1 Eledone cirrhosa
GCTCCAGCGCAGTCAGGCGGGGCTTAGGACAAGGTACGACGGTCAGGCGGTAGTAGATGACGGACGCGATATACGCGTTAGCCACCTCCGCTCGACCTTTCAGGGATAGCTTCCTCTCGGCCCATTTCTGGGTGAGAGAAGCCACCCTGCTCGTCACCTCGTCCCAGTTTTTGTCCGTCTGGAGATCCGGACCGAACCAGACCCCGAGCAATTTAACTGGTCCGTCCGTCCAGCGCCCGACGACGCTGTTGGACGGCATGGACCTGCCTCTCCAGGTGCCGAGCTGCAGGCCCACTGACTTTTCCTGGTTGATCATTGCTCCTGTCACCGCTTCGTAATCTCTTAGTGTAGTGCCGATCGCCTCGATGTGTTTGGCGTTCGACACCACTACGGTGACATCGTCCGCATATGCTGACACGGATCTTCCGCATCCTAGTTCGCGCGGGACCCCCCTCAACGTCTCCAGTTTGTGCAGTAATGGCTCGAGAGACAATACGTACAAGAGGGGCGAGAGGGGACATCCTTGGCGGACCGAGCGCATGATGTTGAACGGTTCCGAAAGGTGACAGTTCACTCTCACCACAGAGCGATGTCGCTGTGCATGGCAGCGATCCAGCCTCTGAAGACGGGCCCAAAGCCAGCCGCCCTCAGGACTGCCGCTAGGTAACGATGGTCGACCCTATCGAAAGCTTTCGACTGATCTAAATTGATCAAGGTCCCACCCGTGCCAGGTTCCCTAGCTACCCTCTCTACGATGTATCGCATGAGGTGGAGGTTGTCGTGGATGGATCTGTTGGGAATGGCGCATGTCTGCGCCTCTCCCACCAGACCACCAACGACAAGCGCCAACCTCTTTGCTAGCACTTTGGCCAAAATCTTGAACTCTGTGTTTAGCAGAGTTATGGGCCTAACATTATCTATGTTATACCCCTTGTTCGGGTCCTTTCTCAGCAGCGCCACAGCTCCTCGGCTCACAGAGCTGGGAATTCTCCCATTCTGTTGCCAGTCGCAGTAGACGTCCGCCAAGTGGTCTCCGAACAAGTCTGGCATCTGTACGTAAAATTTATAGGGCAGACCATCCAAACCAGGCGATTTACCCCTTGTGCAGCTAGTCATTGCCTCCCTTACTCCAGCGGCTGTTATCGGCTTTTCGCAACACTTTGCCTCAGTGGCCGAGAACCGCGGCAGTCCGTCGAGGTAGACACTAAAGTCCATCCCTCGATCCGGCCCGCGGCTGCCCCCGAACAACTGAGTGAAGTGTCGCTGAGAAGCTTCACACATTTGCTCGGGATCGAGTAGCATGCGCCCGTCGTGGTCCACCAAAGACCGGATCGTGGCTTTGTTGCCACGACGCGCCTCCGCCACTCGGGCCCATTGAACGGCTTTCATTCCCTCGTGTCTGAGAGCACGTACTCTAGCTCTGACAAGGCAGCCTACGTGCTTTGCATTGAAGAATTGGTCAAGGGCCAATTTCGCCGCAAGTACGTCGGTCGCGATGCCTTTGCTAAGCACCTCGTCTAATTTTTTAACTAATTCTCCCTCTGCTCTATTTTTCTCTATTGCTAAAGCCTTACTAAACCTAATGGACTCTATTCTAATTGCTCTTTTCAGAGAAAACCACCACTTGTTGTTGACGATGGCCCCGTCAACGCCCGCTTAACTAGTTCGCTAATCCGGTCTCTGTAGGCCTTGCGCGCTGGAAAGGGCGCGTTTAGCTTCCAGTAGCCGGGTCCTCGTCTATGAAGCCTATCTAAGTCAAGCACACAGATCACGAATTTGTGGTCCGTGTAGCTGACTATCTTGAATTGTGGACAGCCTATGCTAGACCTATCTATTTCTCTACAAAATACTCTATCTAGATATGATCTGGATGACCCTATAGGATTTGTCCAAGTCCACATTGGCACATTCGGGAAATCCAATCGGTACCTGTCAGACAGTTCAAAACGCCTGAGCAGGTTGGTGAGGCTCTTGCACCCTCCTTCCCTATTCGTTAATCCCACACAGTCCCAGCGTGCATCTAAGATCCCGTTCCAGTCGCCCACTAACACTAAAGAGCGGGACGTTCCAAGAAAGGTCTCCAGACGCCGGAAGAAATCAGGCCGCCCTGCTCCTGTCGGGGCATACACGGCCACTAGCTTGAAAGCTTGGCCGTCTCCGCTGTCACGTCTAGCACCACCAACTTACCTTCTGGGTCCAGGAAGATGGCCCGTATGGCGAGATCCAAACCTCTCCGAAAAAACACACCAACTCCTCCCCCGATCCCGGACGGCTGGGAGATGCGTACACATCGTAGCCGCCGAAGATCAGTGCAAAGGCCCGTGCTTCGGAGATTCTGGTCTCGCTGATGGCCACTACATCTATGTTTAGTGACCTGAGGTCGTTGAGCAGGTGGCCCTGCTTCCATGACGACCCCAAGCCACGCGCATTTATGCTGCCTATTCTGAGTGAGGTCATGTTGAAATGGAGCAGAAAAGATGGGAAAGACCACTTACCTTACTTCTCGTAGAGGAAGGATGGTGTGTCCATCCTTTTCACTGCTTGTGGCCTCCTCTGGAAGGATGTCCTTATAAATCCTCCTGGAGAGTGTTTGTCGGAAGTCTCCGATGTCTTTGGGGAATTTTTGTTTTAGTGTCGTGTACGTTTTCTGTGTGATGCGAGTGATTTGTATGTGTGGAGGTGGTGTGAACTTTTGGGTTGTTGTGTAGTCTTTTTCTGTGATGCTGGTGTTGTGTTGCATGTAGTGTAATAATTGGTTGTTGTTCAAATTTAATGCTGTGTAGTGTGTATCGTTTTGGTTGTTTTGTTTTGTTTGCGTTTGTTGTGGGTTTGTTTCTGTTACGCTTTTTGGTGACTTTTGAAGTGTTGGTGATGGTGGTGTTTGAGGTTAATGATGGTGATGGTGTTGGTGTTTGTGGTGATGGGGTTGGTGATGCTGGTGTGGATGGTAGCATATCTGTCTTAACTTTCTTGTTTGCTAATTTATTTGTTTCCTTCTGTATTTTGTTTTTGGAGGGGGAGGGAAGAGAATTTTTTCTTTTTTGGTTTCTTTTTTTCTCTTTTCCTGATACCGTTTCCCACTCCTCGTCGTCACAATCTGTCTCCTGTTGCGATAAGCCGGGGAGTGGAAAATCCTCCACAGGCGTTGGTTTTGGTTGTGGCGTGGTGTATGGTGTAGGCGCTGGTGCTAGTTCTGGGGCGTTGGGTGGTGGTGGTGTTGGTTTTGCTACTGTTGCTGGGGTTGTTGCTGTTACAGTTGCTTCTGTTGTTGCTGCTACAGTTGTTGCTGCCATTTCTGCTGCTGCTGGTGGTGTTGATGGTTGAGTCACTGGGGTGGGTAAGAGAGCTGGCCTCAACCTTTTAGCCTGAGGGCAAAAAGCCCTTAGGTGGGTTCCTTCACCACAAACGACACACCTAGGTCTTCTGCCCTCGACGATTACGGTGAGGTGGCTGCCGTTAGTGAGGTCTATTACCTCTGGGATCTCCTCAATGCTTTTATGGTCCGCTTGGATCAGGAGCTCCATCCCAGATCCGGACCAGTTCTCCTGCTTTTCTTTTGCTATTTCTATTATTTTGGTGTTGGCCTCGATGCCGGCGAGGACGGCAGCCATTAGCCAGGGAATTTCGATGGCCGGTGGAACGTGGGTCACCCTGATCTTCACAAGTCTCTGGTGACAATAGCTTGGGATGAGTGTGAAGTCGTCACTTCTTAATGGGGCCATGGAGTGTTCTCTCGCCTCCTGTGGTGTTTCAAAGAACACGTCCACGGTTCCATACTTCTGCCCACGTCTGATGTGGGTTTTTTTTGCCCACACATGTCCCAAAGCTTTTGGGATTTGGGACTCGTATGCCCGTTCCACTCGGCGCGATTTTATGTTAATTGTCCGATAAGACACGGTGCATAGGCGACGTTGCTCCATTTTATTAGGTGTGGGGGGGGACCCTGTACCCATCTTTCTTTACCATTCCTTTGGCTTCGTCTAATTCCTCCTGAGTTACCTGGATCGCTTCGCACGTTTTTGCTACTCTGGCAAAACTCAGGGTAGTTTTCTTAATTTCATTGTTGGTGTTGTTGTTATCGTTATTTTTGCTATTGTTAATTTTAGTTTCAGTTGTGGTGGTGGTGGCGTCAGTGGTGTTCGGTGTGGAAGAGTTCATTTTGGTTGAATTCATTTCGATATCACGAGTTAATTTATTTTTTCTTTTGTTTCTGTTGTCGCTGTGGTGGTGGTGGAGGTGGTGGTTGTCGCGGTGGTGGTGGTGGTGGTGGCGGCTTTAACACCTGCAGTCATTGGTAATGGCGGGAAATGAACGTCTGCCTGAGACAAATTTAAAATATTGCTACTGCTTACAATTCCAGTGATGGCAAACGTAGCAATATTTACAATGGTGGTGTCGGTGTGAGGTGTTGGATTGTGAGGAAGGAGTGAATCTGAGTCATCCATTATTTTTCAAAGAAACGTTTTTTGTTTGATAATTATAAAAAGTTTAAATTTTGGGCTCAAGGCCTCAATATTTTTGAGTGTCCTTTTCAGAAATCAATGAATGTGCACTTATATACAGTTAACAATAAAAATTTTCCATAAATGGCAATTTTAAATAACTGAAAATAACAAACCTTTGCGGAGCTCACGACGATACGATTTACTACGTAGATCGCCAATAATAATAATAATAATAATAATATTAATAATAATAATCAGCTAATGGTTCAAACCTTCCCATCACTTCGGAGCTGGAGACCTCTCATAACCGGAATACTCCTACTGTTGGCCCTCCATGCTCACCACCAAGAAATCCAAAGAAAAAGAGAGAAAAATGGTCAAGGGAAGATATTAAAGAAGTCCTTGAGGCTTTCTACACTGCCATGTACTACCCATCAAATAGATCGAATACAGAACAAACATATATCAACTGGAAAAAGAAACATCCCGAAAACAGAGGCTATATTGAGAGTAACAAACTAGCCAATATTCGAAGAAATATTGTAAAAAAAAAGTTACTAGCTGATATAGAAATTGATCAGATCAAGCTATTAGCACAAAGTCAGCGAAGGGGAAATGAAACATGTGTCAGTGAAAACGGGGTAAATTGTAACACTTCGAATCCCAGGGTTGGGGCGGAATCACTGACAACAGAACAAATTAAAGAAAGGATCGAAAAGGTGGAGGGAGTGCATGCTCAAGATGAAACACAAAATGAAAACAATGAGATCGTAAATGATAAAGAAATGAATGAGAATGAACTTGCCAACTTGAAGAATGAAATTATGATCGAATGGATGAAAATGAAAGAATCTGACATGGGGGAACGAGACACCCTCCCTAAGATCCAGAACTCCAAACAGAACCAAAAGATAATACACAAGACTAACATAATTCTCAAAAACATTATCATCACAAACAAACTAGACATTACTGATTTAAATCATCTCTATTATGCATCGGCTAAAGTCACCACTCACTTATGTGGAGTGAAGATGAAAAAACAAAGGAATTCCCACAAGAAATCTACTTGGCAAGAGAACATCAATCACCAAATAAACCTTCTCCGATCTGACATAGAAATTTTAACAAACTATAAAGTAGGTGAACATGTTAAACAAACTAAACTTAGAAAATTGAAAAGAAAGTACAGTATAAAATCAACAAGTGACATAGACATGCTGATAGAAATAATCAAGCAAAAAGTGTCGGCCAAAGCTGCTCGTATAAGGCGCTTTGAAAAACGATCTAGATTCTATAAGGACAATAATATGTTCAAAAACAACCAAAGAAACTTCTACAGAAAAATTGGTAAGTCAACAATAACTGCTAAATCAATACCACCCAAGGAGGAAGTGCAAGAATTCTGGGAAAAGATCTGGGCCGTAGAAAAAGTTCATAATATACATGCCCCATGGATAGACAGACAAATGAAAGATACAGCTCACCTTGAGGAACAAATATGGGAAAATATAACAGTTGAACAGTTGCGTTTGGCTCTTAGAAAAACCAGCCAATGGAAATTCCCAGGAAAAGACAAAATACAAAATTTTTGGATAAATGCCTTCACAGAGTCTCATGAGCTGTTAGTCCAACTTTACAATGAAATAGTTAAGGAGCCAGAAAATATACCATCATGGCTAGTTAACGGCATTACATTCCTGCTTCCGAAGAATGATGAGACAAACAATCCCAAAAATTACAGACCGATAACTTGCTTGACCACAATGTATAACATTTTAACATCAGTCCTAACTGGATATACATATGACCACCTGATAACAAATGACCTATTTCCCATTGAGCAGAAAGGGTGTAAACGAGGCTCATATGGCTGTAAGGATCAGCTTTTGGTTAACAAAATGATACTGGAAGATTGTCATAATAGACACAAAAATCTATCAATTGCTTGGATAGATTATAAAAAAGCATGCGATAGTTTGCCACACAGTTGGATTGAAAAATGTTTAGAGATTTTCAAAATATCTCCCGTTGTCAGGAGGTTTTTGTCATTCAGTATGAAGACATGGAAAACGACACTCCTTTTGAATAGTGAAACAAAATCACTGGAAGCTGGAGAAGTTAATATTAATTGTGGAATTTTTCACGGTGACTCTTTATCACCGCTTTTATTCTGCATCGCACTTTTACCATTAAGTAAAATGTTCAATGAAACAAAACATGGATATAAAGTCTATAACAAAACCATTAATCACTTGTTCTACATGGATGACCTGAAACTATTTGCAAAAAATGATGAACAGTTGCAAGGGCTATTATCCACTGTGGAGCAGTTCAGTGATGACATTAAAATGGAGTTTGGACTAGATAAATGCGCCAAAGCAACGTTCACCAGAGGAAAGCTGCTGAAAAGTTCAGACATTAATCTTGATCGGGGGAATGTGATAAGAGAACTTGATCAAGAGGAAACTTACAAATATCTAGGTGTTTGTGAAGGAGACGGAATGAAGCACTCGACAATGAGGGAAAGGATAAGGAAGGAATGTTACCGCAGAGTAAGAGCAATCTTAAGAACGGAATTGAATGCAGGGAATAGGATCGATGCCATAGACACGCTTGCCATACCAGTAGTAACCTACAGTTACAATGTCATCAACTGGTCAAGCACAGAGATCCGTAGGCTCGATATAAAAATTCGAAAATTCTTAACCATGCACAGAATGCATCATCCTAAGGCAGATACAGATAGAATATATCTCCCTAGGAAAGAAGGAGGACGTGGGTTAATCCAGTTAGACATTGCGTTGAAAACTGCAACAATTGGATTATCTACATATCAAAGGGAATCACATGATTGGATGATCAAACTCGTTTTGAAACAGGAAAGCATCAAAAGATCATACTCCATTACAAAAGATGCACAAAGATACAGTAATGGACTACAAATTTCAGAAGTCCCATTTACTGCTGAAACGGAAAACACAGAAAAAGCAAAGCAGGTAAAAGTAACTGCAAAGAAAGAACTGCTACAGAAACTGACTAAGAAATGGCAAGA
>OZ024740.1:157889632-157904632 GCA_964016885.1 Eledone cirrhosa
CTACACAGGCTTAATAGCCCCACCAGGTTGGGACCAATGGGCTTGAAGAATGAGACGTGTTTTAGTTGTTTTATTTCGTTTGGGCTGCTTACGGATGAGATCAGTTAAGGCTCTAAGATGTTGATAATATTGCTGGACATCAGTTTCTCTTGACAAATCGACGTACGAAATGACGTTATCAAAGGTCTCTTATAACAGGGGAATTGAGTTTCTTTAACAATGGTTTGTCATCTTCATCAACCTAATTATCTCTTCTGTCACCAACGAGAACTTCATCCTTTATTTCTTATTTTGTTACCAATTGGTATCCAGGACCCCGCTCATTTAAAATTATGTGCTACTTTTATGCGTGATAAACAGCGATTTCTTGGAACAGAGATAATGCACGGGTAAGTGGGGGACATTGTCTTTCAAAACTCGCAGGCGTATTGATCTATCCAATACCATTAACTTTATATAGTACATTACATTTCGACTAGGTTCTCACAACAAAACGCAAAATGTTCCATGATTTATGACTAGGTATGATTTATGATCACCATTATACGCTTCCGTGTATAAACAGATAACAATTTAGTTTTCTTCAACATTATATTGCAAAACAAACAAAAAAAAAACTGCTGTGAATTTGTTTTCTAGCATCTTATTATTTACAAACTCGTGCCACAGAATAAGCACTGGTATGTTTATATTTTCCAGCTTCTGATTCACAAATAGGATCACGTGCTTTTTCTTTGGATTTTTACTCTCTGTTTAAGCTATGGTATAAAATACGAGACTGAAATTTACTTAATCACTAAAATATCAAAGTAAATTGCAAGGCAATATAAGTTGTGTCATGTTGTATATGGATGCTTTTATCGTAATGTGCACTGGGCTACCATAATGATTGTACTAATCTGGCATAAGTCGATTTCGTAAGAGGTTGATGGTTCTTCTGGGCGGGTTGTTGGCCCTCCGTAGAATAGTCGGATGATGGGGCTGGCATCTTGGCAGCGAGCCGACACGCCGCGGGCCACTGTTGGTCTGGAACCACCCCTAGAGACCGGCTCGCCTAGGGTGGCCCTACCAAGAGAAAAGCTCCAGACGGAACGCTCTTTCAGATTTACGGACGGAACACACAAGCCCTCTCGCCACGACAAGGCCAGACACAGCTCTATGCACGACGATGCTTTGGGATCGATGTCTTAGGATGACCGGCCTCGTTGAGCAAGAGCAAGAAGAAGAAGATTCTTGCTTAAGTATCACTTAATTTAAGCACAAAACTTTAAGCTACTTCAAACTGATTTGATCTATGTTTCTGAGTCTGTATTATTAGAATGGATATCAAATTACGGTCAGATCATATCATGATACAGCAAGAACAAAATGATTATACAAAAAATAAGTTTCAGTTAATAGATTTTCAACAAATTTATCCTTATAACTCCTCAAAAAGAAACGTAGTGTTTATTAGAGGGGAGTGTGAGAATGGATAAGAAGGAATACATTTTACATAAGCAGACCTGTCAACTCTCTCCGTCCGACGGGGAGCTCTCCCACCCACTTTGGGATGGGTGAGAGATGTTATCTCTTGTGAAAATGAGTATAGCATTCATTAAGTAAAATCTCCCCAATTTGCCTAATTTCTCCTCGGTTTGGGGAATTTTTTTTCATGGTATTCCTCGTTTGGCTTTTTAGAGGTTGGCAGGTCTGCATAAGTAACAAATTAAATATAGGGGTGTGGCTGTGATTAAATTCGGAGTGCAACAAAAGTGTTCATACTTCATATGAGACAATATTATCAAGAAATAATTTAAAGGTCCAGTCGTGTAATATTGTCAAGCTGATTCGGCTTGGGAATTACGTTATGGGTACAAGTGTGTATGGAACACTCAGCTTCTTACTTGCTAATTCATGAACTGGACATTTATTTGATTGAATAACTGAATGCTCATCGTCGAAATCGGTGAAAGATCCATCAGCATGCAACGCAGAAAAAGTGTAACAGTTTGTACTGTAGTTAATAAAAGATAAAATATTATTTCCGTAGCTTATAACAGATGAAACAGCATTTGGAGTGTTGTTAATAAAAGATAAAATATATGTTATATGTAATAAAAATTGAATTACAATATGTGCCGTTAATAACCATAGAAGAAATATTGGCTGCACTTCAGATAATTAAAGCTGAAATATAATTCCTACTGTAAATCAGTAGTTCCCAAACTTGTTTTATTTTTCACAGAACTTTTAAACAATGTTTACCAATAATTGCGGAAACCATGCCTATATGTTACAGACAATTCCTCCCAACCTACTTTTAATAAGGTATTAAATGAAATGAAATGTTATTTTCGTGAGAAAATATAATCCTTTAAGTTTCTTTTAAATAAATTCATATGAAACTTTCCTAAAAGACACCTTATCTGGCGAAACCTACTTTGGGAAACATTATTATAGATAATGATTTCTAGTTTAGACATAGGGCTAAACATTTGGGTAAAGAGTAAAGTCGATTATATTGACCTCAGTATTTGACTGGTACTTTATTTTATCGACGTGGAAGGACGAAAGGCAAAGTTGACCTCGGCGGGATTTGAACCCAAAAGAGAAATATTATCTACACCACCGATTTCTTCTAGAAGGAGAAAAAGAAGAAGAATCATCCTCAGTATTGGAGTGGTATTTATTGACCAGGAAAGGATAAAGGCGGGATTTAAATTCAGAGAGGCGAAACAATTACCGAGGCATTTTAATCCTGCGGCCTAACAACTCTTCCCCGCAGTAGCTTATGAAAAATGAATTATACATTTTGTAGATTACGAATCTTTCCGATCAAGTTACATTGAATAAGTCATGAAACGTGTTACACCACTCCCTCAGTTTATTACAAGTTTCATTGAATCTAGTATTCAAATCGATTTAAAGCAGAGATGGGCACACGTATTGCATTTTACTGTAAATTAGTCATACACTGGTGTAGTGCATTAAACATATTGAAGTTTTCTAATTATCCTAGTATTTTCTGATTCGCCTCAAACATTTGCGGTACACTTACAGAGCATGGCTCAGAAGTTTGCCACTGATGTAAATAATATTTTCTAATAGAAATATAAAGTTACACATTTAAATAGAACGTATTTTTGTATATTTTATTGGCTGGTATTATAGATAATGAAAGAGACAATATTATATGTGCTGTTGATAAAATAGGAATTACTATATGTGCTGTAGCTAATAAAACGAAAAATGTACGTGCTATAGCTTATAAAATTGGAATTATTATGTGATATAACTAATAAAAAAAATATTACATATGCAATAGCTAATATCAGGAGAAATGTTATATGGGGTGATGTAGGTGATAACAGGAGAATTTTATCCGTCATGCAGTTTTGTGGTAAGGTGAAGAATTGGTAGTATTTTTAGAATGTTGGATGGTATTCGTACCGGTTCTCTATAGTATGAGTTCAAATCGCACTGAAGTCAACTTCGCCGTCTGTCCCAGAAAGCCTCGTTTTCGGCAGTGTAGGAGCGCTTCCTTTTCAAAGCCGAAATACCGAATAAATTAATTTTTGATTCATCAACAATACTAAAAATTCACAATACACAAATATAATGATTTCTACTTTAGACACAAGGCCAGTAATTTGAAGGGGACGGGAAAGTCGATTAAATCGACCTCAGTGCATTACTGGTACTTTATTTTATCGACCCCGTAAAGATGAAAAGCAAAGTTAACCTCGGCGGGTTTTGAACCCATAACGTAAAGGGCCATAACTCTATGTCGCTAAGCATGTTTCCCGACGCTCTGTTGATTCTGCCAATCCACCGACTTGACAATACACAAATATAATAAAAGCATGTTGGCAAACCTGATTATTTTCACATGCCTAAAGGTTTCGTGCAGTTAACATTAACGGACTGTTTATCAAGGAATCTAAATTAATTTCAGATATACTAAATGAGTGTGGTCAGACGCACATAAACTTTAGGTCTGTTGAAATAATCAGATTCACACAAACACAAATTTATATACATATTTACAAACAACCTCTTCAGTCACGAATGACCATGGGTTTTGCACCTTGAAAATTTCCCTCCAAGTGCCGAGGCACAATACCGGACATTGCATTTTTGTAGAAGACTAGCAGTCCCCATGCATGGCAGTCTCCCCTCTCTACATCACCGCACCGCTGTTGTCCAAGGAAAAAGCAAAGACCGATACAGCTTGGCACCAGTGATGTCGCAACTCATTTCTACAGCTGAGTGAACTGGAGCAACGGGAAATAAAGAGTCTTGCTCAAGGACACAACGCATCATCTGGGGCAGGTTCAAACTACTAATCTCACAATTATGAATCCAACTCTCTAACCATTAAGCCACGCGCCTTCACAAACACACACAGATGCATGCATACATAGATACATACTTACATACATACACGCGCACACATACATACAGTTATATATGTGTGTGTGTGTGTGTGTGTGTGTGTGTGTGTGTGTGTGTGTGTGTGTGTGTGTGTGTGTGTGTGTGTGTGTGTGTGTGTGTGTGTGTGTGTGTGTGTGTGTGTGTGTGTGTGTGTGTGTGTGTGTGTGTGTGCGCGTGTGTGTGCGCGTGTGTGTGTGTGTGTGTAAAAGGGAAATAGAAATAACAAAGCAAACGACACAATAAATTGATGAAATATATTATTAGTTTTACACTTGATATAGTAGGAAAAGAATTTTAACGTATCGGACGTTAGTCCTTCCTCAGAAAAAAGAATGAGAAATTAAAGAAGAAATAGAAAGTTAGAGGAGACTCTGTAGTTGTAGAAACGAAATAATTGTTTCTAGAGAGAAAAAAACAGGTCTATTTACGTTTCCAGCTCTTGGAACACTGTTGATAAGGTTTTGTGTAAGATGATCTTATTTTAAAAGGCGGTGATCGAAAGCATCTAGTTGAAAAGGAAAAACTCGTTTGGTATATAGGGCGTGTTCTTGTCTGTGTGTGTGTCTGTCTGTTAGTTGTTGGTCTGTACAGAGCAGTGAACGTAAGTGTAGAGGTGTGTGTGTTTATGCATATATATATATATACACTTCACACAAAGTAAAACATTTCGTTTTAATCATTTTCTAACCCCCCAGAAAAGAGAGAGAGAGAAACAAAAAAGGAAAAAATATATATTTGTCTTCCTAATAATCGTCTCTTTCTCCCTATTTTCATATATATATATATATATATATATATATATATATATGTGTGTGTGTGTGTGTGTGTGTGTGTGTGTGTGTGTGTGTGTGTGTGTGTGTGTGTGTGTGTGTGTGTGTGTGTGTGTGTGTGCATGTATGTATATATATGTATGCATATCAGGTCGCTCATCAGCGCTACTGGTAACATGTAACCCAGTACAACTTGTGCATGGTCGGTTCGTCGGCGATCAAACCAGTAAGCCCACCAAACTTGCTTGGTGAGGAGGGTGATTTTGGAGATCTAGCGGGATGAAAAACAAAACTCGTCAAAGGGTGGAGGAACTCGGGATGTTAACGGCCTTCCGTTAATTTGTTTTTTTAGTGGGTGTGACAGTGGAGTATGAGACCTCTCGTCTTCATTAAGACATCTCTCTAGTAGGTCACTCTAATATAAAACCTGAGGCTTCGTCTGTATCCAATGATGTAGACCCGTTCTTCTTTTTAAGTAAATGTATTCGATGTTCAGAGAGTGGGATTAGCTCCGTGCAAAGCTATTCGCCACTTAAAAGTTTCAAGCCCAGGCTTGATACGTGACATCTTCTTAATTATCAAGCGATAGCATTACCCGATATCTAGTTTCAGGCATTATGCATGTATGTATGTATGTCGGCGACTAAACCGGCAACCCCCACCAAGATTACTTGGTGAGGAGGGTGATTTTGGACAAAAAACAAGACCTGACAAAGGGCGGAAGAACTCATAAGAGTCAACGGCCATCCGAAAGTGTGTAAATATGTATATACACATGTACCGCATGGTTAAACCACTTGGAGTGAAGGACCCCTAGCCTTTGTCAGGGCATTCTTCTAGGAGAAGGTATCTCAGGAAACTGGGATAACTCCGATATAAAACCTGATGTTGATCTTTTCTTCTTTTCGGGTTATAGCTACTGTCGCTCAGAGAGTGGGATTGGTTCAGTGCAGAGTCTTTCCTCACTTTAAAAAATATCTTCATGCACAGGCATTGCATGATAGAATTAATTAATAATTATTAATAATGGTATATCATGCAATGGCCATACTCGATAACGAGGGAGCAGCCATCGTCATGTATGTATGTATGTAAGTTCTTCTGGTTTTATAATTTCATAAATTTATGCCAATAGAGAGAGAGTCGGTTTCTAACATAGACACAAGACTCTCTCATTGGAATTTACACAACCTCAACTAGGTAGATATGTATGAATGTCTGCATGCATGCATGTGTAGATATGGATGTTATTGTATGTGTGGATGTGGATGTTTTGAGTTGTATGTGTGCGTGCATGTGTATATGCTTAGTATCTGTACATGTGTATATGCAGTTATTAGATGCAACATTTTTGGAATGTTTTACATATTTTTACTGTTCCATTAATGGATTGTACTTGCAATTTCCTAACTAGTTGTATTCTTTCTGTTCCTGTGAAGCCTAGTTTCTCAAGATTTGTATTGAGGCAGTTACTAACATATCCCAGTGCCCCAATAATCACAAGCATAAATCTGAAGGCATAATCAGGGTGGAGTATCTGCAGATTTCTCATCAGTTCTGCATAAATATTCTCCTTTTCGCTAATCTTTGATATTATATTGGCATCTGCTGGGCAGCTAACTTCCACTACTGTGCATGCCTTCTTTTCCCTGTCCCATATCATAATATCTGGTCTGTTATGCCTATATTTTATAGGGTTTTACTGGAACATTCCACCAGTACTCTTTCATATTATGTATATATGTATGTCTTCCACATTGCTGTAGCTTTTAATGTGTTTATTATTGCTGTAGCTTTTAATATGTTTATGACATGAGTGACATCTTCGATGTTAATTCTGCACTTATTATCACATCTAGGTGTTTTGCCTGCATCCCTATCTCTTTTGCGAATCTGGTATTTCGTGTTGATTTCCTGTCCTTGGATTGCAAAAGCGTATCCTTCAAAGTGGGAGCCAATATAGCGGTTGTTGATTCAAGATAGACTACTTTCTTTATCTATATTACTCTCACTCTGGAGCTTCCTGGCAACATATCCATGCATGATTTTTTGCTGATAAGCGTGCAGTTTTTCATCCATGGATTCACTGCGATACTGCTGAGCAACTTCGCTGGGTGCGAGTTTTTGATTATCACACAGGAAATACCTCTCGAGGAGTTCCTTCCCAACTCTCGTGATCTTATCTGTTTCATGCAGATAGACTTTCTCGAGAGACGGGCCCCTACGCTTCGAGGTTCTTAGATGTTGTCGGAGGGATATGATGCGACATTCAAATGCTGTCTGTTTTGTTTTGTTTTGTTTTGCGCAGTGTTCCGATGACCAAATCTTTCTCAATCAGGTGTAGTATTCCCTGGTTACGCGTTCCTTATTACATATACCATTATAGGATATGTTCTTATCTATCCCCAGGTATCTGTAGCAGTCCTCATCAGATATCGGTGAAACAGTTAGGCCATTGATGACAACGTTGCTCTATTGGGTTGTTGTTTTTCCCCGCTTTACAGTCATATATGACCATTTATCTTGGCCAAACTCCATTCCTATATCCTTTGAGAACGTTGTAACCAGGTCAAGATTTTTCTTCATCCCATCCATGTTCTTGGTATAGAGTTTCAGATCGTCCACAAAGAAATTATGGGTTAGGTTCGTATTTCTGTCGTCCTGTGAGCCAATGATGTATCCCTCACATTTCTTGAGCTGAAAGAACAAGGGGTTTAATGACAGGATGAATAATATCACAGAGAGACTGTCTCCCTGAAATATACCCCGGCGATATTTTATTTTATCAGTGAAAATAGAGTCCTCCTTCTTTGTCTTTAACATTAGGATAGGAGCCCAAGAAGAAGACAGCTTCTGTATGGCTTTGAAAATAATGTCTGAGACTTTAGCAAGTTGGAGGGCCTCTATCATCCAAGAGTGGGGTACAGAATCGAAAGCTTTCCTGTAGTCCAGCCAGGCTGTAGCCATATTCCTCCTAAGTTGTCGCACTTCCGACATCGCAGTTTTGTTGATTAGGAGTTGTTCAGCACATCCCCAAACTCCTTTATTTCCAGCTGCTTGTTCATCTGTGATGATGTTATTATTTTCACAGTGATCTTGGAGGAATAGGTTAAGGCAGGCTGTATACATCTTATACATCAGGTTCTGGCATGCAATGGGACGGTAGTTTTTTGCCAGGTAGGCGTCTTTGTTCTTGGGGACCAGTAATGTTTGTGCTAATGTCAACCAATCTGGTATAAGTGTATCTCCCTTAAGAACTTGTTGGTAAAGGTCGGTAAGATACCTCCGATAGATAATCAGTTTTTTGTACCAGTACCGACAATCATGTCTCCTCCCGGTGTTTTCTTATAGACTGATATTTGGTTTCGTCTGAATCTTTTATTAAGCAATTTTCTTTCATCTACCTTCTTCAGGTATCGGCGTTTTTTGCTAACAGCTCTCAATTCTTCTTCGAGGGTGATCAGCTTATATTGAAGAGTTCTGGTTCTACTGTTACCAAACATCGTCTCTATTTTATTTTTTACTCTTTGTTGGTGAGGAGTGAAGTTTTTTTGTGTTTTATTTTGTATGTAAGGATATCCTATGGTTTTTCGTAGGTCAACAATATTTTTTTCTATTTTAGTTATATATGATGGTATTTTTGGTGGTGTTTTGTTCTTTTTAATATCTCTGCTATCACCAAGATAATGTTTCACTGTCATTGCTAAGGCATATAGACAGGCGTTGATTTGCTAAAATGTTGGGGGTTTTATCCGCCGTAAATATTCATCCCCTATTTCGTCAATAACACGTAATATTTCATTATTTTTAGGGCGGTGAATTGGCAGTATCGGTAGAGGGTCGGACACCATGCTTTCGAGCATAGTTACGTCCCTTTACGGTCTGAGTTCAAATCCCGCCGAGGTTAACGTTGCCTTTCATCCTTATGGGGTCGATAAAATAAAGTACCAGTAATGTACTGGGTAATTTGCTGGCCTTGTGCCAAAAGTAGAAACAATTATTTTTTAAAAATTAAATATTGTTGTTTTAATACGTTCAGCAAGAGAAATGTTTATACATGAATTAATTTCTCTCTGGAAAATTTCGTTGAGGGAAATTTTCAATTGTTTATACTTTTGATTATTATCATTATCGATAGTATTTTCCACAATAGCCGAGGTAGACTCGAATGGAAGACGAGGTGTCATATTTCTTCAATTATTATTATTATTTCTTCGATTATTATTATTATCGATAGTGTTTTCCCCAGTATTCGACGCAGACTCAGATGGTACACGTGGTGTCAAATTTTTTAGATTATTATTATTATTTCTTCGATTATTATTATTATCGATAGTGTTTTCCCCAGCATTCGAGGTAGACTTAGATAGTACACGTAGTGTCAAGCTTCTTACAGGCATAGTTGTTTCAAAGCACTGTTCGACCTGGCTGCTAGGAAGTCTAGTAACATGGCGTCGTGTAGCACGTGTTGTTGATAACATGTTTGTTGTGGGGGACTTACAATTAATAATATTTATCTTATTTTTACGTTCAACAAACGTCGCTTGTTGACGTAATTGTTTCGCTGTGAAGTGATTTAGCTCTGGATGTATTTCGTCCCAGTGTAGCTTCATTCTGTTCATATAGAGAATGGAGGGATTGTTTTTTGCCATTTTATAACAATTAAATAAATCATCATTAAGTTCGCAACTCCAAGAGAAATGCGACTTATAATTTCGGTTTCTTCTGTAGCTACAACTGAATAAATTTTGTTTACCTTTCTCGTTGTTTTTCTTCGGTACTTCCTTAATCTTGTTGTTGTTGATGTTGTGTTCAGCCATGCTGTTTGTAACAAAACCTTGTAAAATGAATTATGTATTTAGTCGGATATCTCTACGAATTCGAATAAAAGGTGTCTTCAATAGATATAGTTAAAAGAAAATCCAGTTATTCAACATGACTGGTAGTTGTGGCATTACTGTCGGAGATAGTATTCATCTTAAATTTAATGAATAGTCTCCCACACCAAAATATGTGACTGATCGCGTTGACTGTATATGTATGTATGTATGTATGTATGTATGTATGTATGTATGTATGTATGTATGTATGTATGTATGTATGTATGTAACATGTTTGTTGTGGGGGACTTACAATTACGACTCTCATGGTCGGGTCGTTGGCGACTAAACTGGCAACCCCACCAAGGTTTCTTGGTGAGGAGGGTGACTTTGGACATCCTGCAGGACTAAAAACAAAACCTGTCAAAGGGCAAAGGAGCTCTTAAGAATCAATGGCCATCCAAAATCACCGGGAGAGATGACCCCTTAGCCTTTGTCAAGGCAGAATTCTAGGAGAAGGAAAACTCTGATATAACACCTGCAACCCTGATGGTATCCAATGATGTTGACTTGTTCTTCTTTTTGGTACATATCATCTTGTTTAAGAGAGTGGGACTGGCTTTGTGCAGTGCCTTTGCTCACTATAAAAGCTTCACAACACAGGCATTGCTTTATATCTGGAGATCTCTCTGCACTTGTCATCAGATGGTACCATGGGCCCAGCACTATGTGTCAATAATTGTCACAAGTGTAGTGTTTGTACCAGAGTTTTCAAATCGCTGGCTGGACTAAAAAGTCACACTCGTTCAGCGCATCCGTAGGGGTTCTCCTACATGGATATAAAGTAGTGGCCGTACTCGAAAGCGAGTTGGCAGCCACCATGTATGTATGTATGTATGTATGTATGTGTGTGTGTGTGTGTGTGTGTGTATGAATTTATGCATTGCGTAAAACTTTCCAAATAATTCAGATCAATCGATATGGTACGTGACACCACTTGTTGTTTTTTAGATTTGAACAAACCTACAGGAAGATTTCGTCGTCGATTTTGCAAGGATAATCTTGGTTGATTGAAGTTTTCTGCTCACCGCATTTAGCGTGTGAGTCAGTACTTCGTGTATGTACACATGCATGCGTGATTGTGTGTGTGCATGTGTGTGTGCATGCAGGCTTGCAATTATGTTTGTGTGTAGTGCTTGCGTGCTCGTATGCGTGCGTCTGTATTTGTGTGTGTGTGTTTATTTATTCTTTTTGTTTTTTCTTCTTTTACTGGTACAGTAATTAAATGTCTGATATGCTGAGAGTTACCTTGATTTAGTGGATCATATCAACTTCGGTATTTCTTTCTTCAAGTCAGGTACTTACTATATATATATATATATTATTTGCCTTTCCCTTGGACAACATCGGTGGCGTGGAGAGGAGAGACTAGTATGCATGGGCGACTGCTGGTCTTCCACAAACAACCTTTCCCGAACTTGTGTCTCGGAGGGGAACTTTCTAGGTGCAAATGCTATGGTCATTTATGACCGAAGGGGGTCATTAACCTGTATGTATTTCTGTGCGTATGCTTGTTTGTATGTGCGTGCGTGTCTGCATTAGTGTACGTGTGCGCGTGCCTGGATTACTTTGTTCATATATATGTATACGTAAATGCTAACTTCTTTTTCTTTTTCTTTTCATTTTACAGGTATTTATTAATAGAGGTATCGTATTTCCCGGCGTCGAAGACGCTACTTCTTTCCTAAAATAAGTTCCAAAAATCTACCATGCGTCCTAGAAGCCGAAGGTTGCTTATTATTTTTTTTTTTTTTTCAGATTCTTCGTTGTCAAAATTAGGGTGCGTCCTCGAGGGCGAAACGTCTGCGGCGCCGGGAAATACGATAATTACTTTCTATTTGAAAGTACGTTGTAAGGGAACAAACTGCATCTGTTCCTAATGTCAGGGGAAATAACTTTGCTTCGCTAAAATCGATAACTGTGGCTACAACCATCAGTATACATATACTTTTTTTTTTGCTATATGTTTATGCGTACACAAAAAGTTCACAATGGTGAAAATAAGTAGAGAAAAGAAGTAGATGTTGATTACTCACTTCGACAATACACACATGCTAGAGCATGTATGTATATACCTATATATGCCATAGGAGTTGCTAAAGACGATTTTCAATTTCTATATTAAAACCTTCTAAGACATCGACTATTCGCATGGAGTAAAAATGTTGCCAAGTCGTCAATTTTAACAATGTTATATTTTTAATGCCTTTTTCATATGTATTTTATAACGTTTTATGGAATTTATTGGAGCGCTGCTCTTCAACATTTTGTGGAAGGGACTGTTCCTCTAGTGAGGCACTCTATCTGCTGCCAACACTCTATACGTGGAGGGATTGGGCATGCCGTGACAAACATACGCCAGGACTACGACATCTCCAGTTCTTTCTTCACTCTCTTCTTTCATTCATTAGGTGCTACTACATTAGGAGATTTCAGTGTGTTGAGGTCTCTAACTTTTGACATGATGTTACCCCTTACATTTTGAGGTACCAACCTAGGTTGTTTCCTTCGCTTTCACACAACTTATTAGTCCTCTAATTATTAAGTGTCGGATTCCACGCTTTGCAGCATAAAGTTACGTCCCTTTATGATCTGAGTTCAAATCCCGCCGAGGTTAACTTTGCCTTTCATCCGTACGGGGTCGATAACATAAAGCACCAGTAACGTACTGGGGTCGATTTAATCGACTTTCCCCTCACCCCCCAAATTACTGGCCTTGTGCCTATACTAGAAATCATTATTATGGTGGATTGGGCGGTGGATTGGCAGTATCGATAGAGGGTCGGACGCCATGCTTTGCAGCAAAGAGTTACGGCCCTTTATGGTCTGAGTTCAAATCCCGCCGAGGTTAACTTTGCCTTTCATCCTTACGGGGATCGATAAAATAAAGTACCAGTAATGCACTGGGTAATTGCTGGCCTTGTGCCAAAAGTAGAAACAATTATTAGGGTAGTAGATTGGCAGTATCGCTAGAGAGTCGGACACCATGCTTTGCAGCATAGAGTTACGGTCCTTTACGGTCTGAGTTCAAATCCCGCCGAGGTTACCTTTGCCTTTCATCCTTACGGGCTCGATAAAATAAAGAAGCAGTAATGCACTGGGGTCGATTTAATCATCTCTCCCCTCTCCTTAAAAAATTGTTGGCCTTGTGCCTAAAGTAAGAACAATTATTTAACTATTTATCACAACCAGCTTAGATGTTGGTTTGGGCCTGTTATTTTAGGGAATATCGTGCTGCAACAAGTAACCTAGAGTAATTCCAACTTTTTCATATCATTTCTTGTCATTTCACTACTGTTTGTAGTCCAGAACCTTTCTCAATATTCAGGTTATTTCTGGTAAGCATGTCCTTTGGAGCGGTTCAATCCCTGCTGCAAAGTTTAATTCCGATAGGTGGTTTTCAAGGTTCTTTGTCACCATACCAAGAGCACCAATCACTACTGGGATAATGGCGACTGTCTTCACTTCATTACTCCACCATTTCAACATCTCATATTTCAAGATCTCATATTTTAAGATCTCATTTTTTAAACCGACTTTTTCTTTCTCTCTCTCTTCATTCAATTCTGGTGTCAAAAAGACACGCTACATCTATGAGGGTACAGTTTCTTTCCTTCTTTTCAAGTACAACAATATCTGGTATGTTGTGTTCAATCTTCATCTCGGTCTGAATTGGGAAGTGCCATGAGTAAGTTCCTTCTTTCCTTACTTTCTATTTTTTTTATTTTCCATTTTCATTTCTCATTTTATTATTTTTGTTACTCTTTTTACCCCATTTTTACCTTTTATTTACCCCTTTTACCTGTTATACTTTTTTTACTTTCTTTAATTTATATATTTTCTATCCTTTTATTTATGTTTTATCCTTCACCCTTTCTGTGGTCTTTAAATGTAAACCTACTGTTATTCTTTCAACTACTCCGCCCTCTAACCCATTAATAATTGCATATAAAAAGATCCCGGGACATCTGTCGACAGTTTAAATGTCTTTGCATATATAAACTCGCATATCTGACGAGATGTCGAAAAGGAGTCGGGCCCCGTCATTTTTATTGTAACCCGAGCTGACCGATATCGTAACAATTGTAATATGCCAATAAAATGTGTACAAATGCTTCAACACTGACTTCGAATCTATTATATATATATAGAGAGAGAGAGAGCACAATACAGTACAATGAATATATATATATATATATATATATATATATATATATATATATATATATATATAACAGTCAGCTCAAAAGGGACACAGAAGAGACTGAGGTTAGCTGGACATGCTCACCGACATCCAGTGTTGACATTGCACTCAGTGCTCCTGTGGGAGCCCCTACATGGACACACTAGAAGAGGGAGACCAAGGTTAACGTATGTTGATGCCCTAAGGACAGACACTGGTCTGTTGGAGACGCAGGACATGGAAGCGATAATGAGGGACAGAGACCGCTGGAGAGAACTCGTCCATGGATCTCGGGAATTTTACCCGCCCTAGAATAGAATATAGGTTTAACGCTTGATATAATCAGAAAATAGAATGAAAAATAAAGATGAAATAGAAATATAGAGGAGTGTGTTTCAGCTTACCATTTTCGTGAAGTGCTACTCAGAACGTATCTTAAATATTAGAGAGGTATTGAAAGCGAGATAATCCTTCTCTAATTGAGTGGACATGAGTGTGCGCGTGTGCGTGTGTGTGTATTTGATTGTGCAAAGATGTGAGGGTATGTGTAAAGCAGTCGTCGCTGTTCTGATTGTAACGTTGTGAGTGTGCGTGCGAATATGAACTGATTAACGTAGGGAGTAACAGTAGTTGACTGTTTGTGTAGGTGCATAGTCATACTTTATTTATCCACCGCGAAAGAATGGGAGGCAAAGACGAAGTCGGCGGGATTTGAACTCAGGGCGCAGTTATCCGTGAGAAATGATGAGAC
>OZ024740.1:157917132-157934632 GCA_964016885.1 Eledone cirrhosa
TCTACAAAGAACTGGAGGTGAAACTGAACGATGAATCTCATGTTCCGGTTATAAATTTAAAAACAAACACACACAAAATTCTGTCAATAACATCTGTTAATTTCATCTGGGTTTAAATTCAAAGTTCTTTAAATATTTCCTGAGTCGACCTTGAAGGTAACATTGCGAGTGAGTTGACTCAGCTGTCCATCTAAAAAGTGAATAAATTCTACATATACACATATATTAGATGTGATCGCTCTTTACGTCTTAAGAAGGACATATTGGATAATGTATATAGGGTTTCCATACACCCGAAGAACAAAATAACCTAGACTGCCAATGACTGAACATATTGAATATAATAAAATATAGCCTGGGATAAATTATGTCTGAATAAATGGGGTGATCACGGCAGGAATGTTCTTTGATAATAGGTCAAACTCGATCGAGGATATACGTCTGTAATGCTTATTCATAATCTCTATAATATATAAATTCGCTCACTTTGCCAATAATCGATACAGGCTGGTTGTTGTTTTGTTGGGAGGGTTTGGGTGTGGTTTTGAAGGAGATGTTTGGTTTTTACATTATATCTTGTGCGGTGTGTGTCTGATAAGCGGGGTTGAACGTAAGTTTGTGTATTTAGTTTCCTTCAGTTCGAGATAGCATTCCTTTAATGTAGATTTCTTTATGTTAATTTAAGACAATTGCGGTTCATAGTTATTTGTTTAGATATTATTTGGTTTATTGGTTAGTCCGATTTCAGATGTCGCGTTTTACATCATCTGTAGAAGAGGAGGGAGAACTGACTTTGGCAAGATTTGAATTCAGAATATAAAGGAACGCCGCCCTATAAACTTAAATAATAATTATTAGACCGCGTTACATACACTCGTACACATATTTACGCATACATACATACATACATACATACATACATACATACATACATACATACATACATACATACATACATACATACATACATACATACATACATGGTGGCTGCCAACTCGTTTTCGAGTACGGCCACTACTTTATATCCATGTAGGAGAACTCCTACCGATGCGCTAAACAAGTGTGACTTTTTAGTCCAGCCAGCGACTTGAAAACTCTGGTACAAACACTACACTTGTGACAATTATTGACCATTAGTGCTGGGCCCATGGTACCATGTGATGACAAGTGCAGAGAGATCTCCAGATATAAAGCAATGCCTGTGCTGTGAAGCTTTTATAGTGAGGAAAGGCACTGCACAAAGCCAGTCCCACTCTCTTAACCAAGATGATATTTACCAAAAAGAAGAACAAGTCAACATCATTGGATACCATCAGGGTTGCAGGTGTTATATCAGAGTTTTCCTTCTCCTAGAATTCTGCCTTGACAAAGGCTAAGGGGTCATCTCTCCCGGTGATTTTGGATGGCCATTGACTCTTAAGAGCTCCTTTGCCCTTTGACAGGTTTTGTTTTTAGTCCTGCAGGATGTCCAGTCACCCTCCTCACCAAGAAACCTTGGTGGGGTTGCCAGTTTAGTCGCCAACGACCCGACCATGAGACAGGTTGTACTGGGATACATGTTACCAGTAGCACCAACTGGTGACCTGACATACATACATACATACATACATACATACATACATACATACATACATACATACATACATACGTACATACATACATACATACATACATACATACATACATACATACATACATACATACATACATACATACATACATACATACATACATAACCCCCCCCCCCAAGAAACATACATACATACAGTCAACCCGATCAGTCGCATATTTTGGTGTGGGAGATTATTCATTAAATTTGAGATGAATACTATCTCTGACAGTAATGCCACAACTACCAGTTATGTGGAATAGCTGGCTATTCTTCTAACTATATCCACTGAAGACACCTTTTATTCGAATTCGTAGAGATATCCGACTAAATACATAATTCATTTTACAAGGATTTGCTACAAACAGCATGGCTGAACACAACATCAACAACAACAACAACATCAGTCGAGTACCGAAGAAAAACGAGAAAGGTAAACAAAATTTATTCAGTTGTAGCTACAGAAGAAACTGAAATTATAAATCGCATTTCTCTTGGAGTTAATTGTTATAAAATGGCAAAAAACAATCCCTCCATTGGCTATATGAACAGAATGAAGCTACACTGGGACGAAATACACCCAGAGCTAAATCACTTCACAACGAAACAATTACGCCAACAAGCGACGTTTGTTGAACGTAAAAATAAGATAAATATTATTAATTGTAAGTCCTCCACAACAAACATGGAATCAACAACACGTGCTACAGGTCGCCATGCTACTAGACTTCCTAGCAGCCAGGTCGAACAGTGCCTTGAAACAACTATGCTTGTAAGAAATTTGACACCACGTGTACAACCTAACTCTACCTCGAATGCTGAGGAAAACACTATCGATAATAATAATAATCGAAGAAATAATAATAATAATCGAAGGAATTTGACACCTCGTGTACCACCTGAGTCTACCTCGACTGTTGTCGAAAATACTATGGATAATGATAATAATCAAAAGTATAAACAATTAAACATTTCCCTCAACGAAATTTTCCAGAGAGAAATTAATTCGTGTATAAACATTTTTCTTGCTGAACGTATTAAAACAACAATATATAATAAAAAAAAATATATATAATGAAATATTACGTGTTATTGACGAAATAGGGGATGAATATTTACGACGGATAAAAACCCCAACATTTTGGCAAATCAACGCCTGTTTATATGCCTTAGCAACGACAGTGAAACATTATCTTGGTGATAGCAGAGATATTAACAAGAACAAAACACCACAAAAAATACCATAAAAAATACCACCAAAAAAAGATTGCTGATATACGAAAAACATATGTGACAATGCTCCTTTCATGCAAACAAACACAAAAATCTTCACTCCTCACCAACAAAGAGTGAAAAATAAAATATAGACGATGTTTGGTAACAGTAGAACCAGAACTCTTCAATATAAGCTGATCACCCTCAAAGAAGAATTGAGAACTGTTAGCGAAAAACGCCAAATACCTGCAGAAGGTAGATGAAAGAAAAGTGCTTAATAAAAGATTCAGACGAAACCAAATATCAGTCTATAGAGATATGAAGGGCAAAATAATATCGGAGGTATCTTACCGACCTCTACAAACAAGTTCTTACGGGAGATACACTTATACCAGAATGGTTGACATTAGCACAAACATTACTGGTCACCAAGAACAAAGACACCCACTTGGCAAAAGACTACCGACCCATTGCATGCCAGAACCTGATGTATAAGATGTATACAGCCTGCCTGAACCTATTCCTCCAAGACCACTGTGAAAATAATAACATCATCACAGATGAACAAGCAGCTGGAAAGAAAGGGGTTTGGGGATGTGCTGAACAACTCCTAATCAACAAAACTGCGATGTCGGAGGTGTGACAACTTAGGAGGAATATGGCTACAGTCTGGCTGGACTACAGGAAAGCTTTCGATTCTGTTCCCCACTCTTGGATGATAGAGGCCCTCCAACTTGCTAAAGTCCCAGACATTATTATCAAAGCCATACAGAAGCTGTCTTCTTCTTGGGCTACTATCCTAAGGTTAAAGACAGAGAAGGAGGACTCTATTTTCACTGATAAAATAAAATATTTCAGGGGTATATTTCAGGGAGACAGTCTCTCTGTGATATTATTCATCCTGTCATCATTAAACCCCTTGTTCTTTCAGCTCAAGAAATGTGAGGGATACATCATTGGCTCACAGGACGACAGAAATACGAACCTAACCCATAATTTCTTTGTGGATGATCTGAAACTCTATGCCAAGAACATGGATGGGATAAAGAAAAATCTTGACCTGGTTACAACGTTCTCAAAGGATATAGGAATGGAGTTTGGCCAAGATATATGCTCATGTATGACTGTAAAACGGGGAAAAACAACAACCCAATCTAGCAACGTTTCACCGATATCTGATGAGGACTGCTACAGATAACTGAGGATAGATGAGAACATATCCTACAATGGTATCTGTAATAAGGAAGGCGTAGCAGGGAATACTACACCCGAGTAAGAAAGATATGGTCTTTGGAACTCTCTGCGCAAAACAAAACAATGGCTCACAATGTGTTTGTTGTGCCTATCGTTTGAAATACTCAATTGGACGATAGACGAAATCCGAGCAATTTATGTTAGAACTCGAAAAATACTAAACAACACCGGAAACTTCCACATCAAAAGTGACATAGACCGCCTTTACTTGAAATGTAAGCAGGGAAGCAGAGGCCTAACATCAGTCCAGACAGCATTGAATGTCGCATCATATCCCTTCGACATCATCTACGAACCACGAAGCGTAGGAGCCCGTCTCTCGAGCTAGTCTATCTGCATGAAACAGATAAGATCATGAGAGTTAGGAAGGAACTCCTCGAGAGATATTCCCTGTGTGATATTTAAAAACTCACACCCATGGAAGTCGCTCAGCAGTATCGCAGTGAATCCATGGATGAAAAACTGCATGCTTATCAGCAAAAAATCATGCATGGATATGTTGCCAGGAAGCTCCATAGATAAGGAAAGTAATCTTGGACCAACAACCACTATATTGGCTCCCACTTTGAAGGATTCGCTTTTGCAATCCAAGAACAGGAAATCAATACGAAATACCTGATTCACAAAATAGATAGGGATGCAGGCAAAACACCTAGATGTGATAACAGGTGTAGACACTGCAGAATTAACATCGAAGATGTCATCCATGTCATAAGAAGCTGTCCAAAGATCTCATCGCGGTACTATCTACCTATGAGGCATGATGTAGTGGCCAAAACACTGTACAATGCAATCCGTAGAAAAGATAGCCCCGATAATAACAACATTAAAAGCTACAGCAATGTGGAAGACATACATATACATAATATGAAAGAGTATTGTGGAATGTTCCAGTAAAAACCCTAATAAAATGCAAGCATAACAGACCAGATATTTTGATATGGGACAGGGAAAAGAAGGCATACACAGTAGTGGAACTTAGCTGCCCAACAGATGCCAATATAAGATCAAAGATTAACGAAAAGGAGAATATTTATGGAGAACTGATGAGAAATCTGCAGATACTCCACCCTGATTACACCTTCAGATGTATGCCTGTGATTATTGGGGCACTGGGATATGTTAGTACCTGCCTCAATACAAATCTTGAGAAGCTGGGCTTCACAGGAACAGAAAGAACACAACTATTTAGGAAATTACAAATACAATCCATTAATGGAACGGTAAAAATGTGTTAAACATTCCAAAAGATTTTGCATCTAATAACTGCATATACACATGTACAGATACAAAGCATATACACATGCACTCATACAACTCAAAACATACACATACAATAACATCCATATCTACACATGCATGCAGACATGCATACATATCTACCTAGTTTATGTTGTGTAAATTCCAATGAGAGAGCCTTGTGTCTATATTAGAAACCGACTTTCTCTCTATTGGCAAAAATTTGTGAAATTATAAAACCAGAAGAACATACATACATACATATATACATACATATATACATACATACATACATATATGATCGCTGCAAACACTGCTAAGAGTATTGCAATCGCTTGTGCACTTTACGCTACGGCCAGCCACACAAATCTGTAACAGATACTGAACAAGCAATGCCTGTACTTTGAAGGGTTTTTTCAGTGGGGAAAGGCCTTGCACTCGACCAGTCCCACGCTCTGAGCATAGAAAATACTACTCCCGAAAAGGAGAACTGGTCAACATCATCGGATGCTTCCGAAGCCTCAGGTTCTTTTTTTTTCAGAGTACCCCTCTCTTAGAAAGGTGTTGTGACAACAATTGGGTCCTTTCATTCCCAGGTACAAAAAAAAAAAGAAAAGTACTATTTGGATGGCCATTGGCTCTGCTGCGTTCCTCTGCCCATTGCCGGGTCTTGTATTTCATCCTGCAGGGTGTCTAAATATCATCCTCCTCTCCAAGCAAGCTTGGTGGGGTTGCTGGTTTAGTCACCGACGACCCGACCATACATACATGCATACATACATACATGGTGGCTGCCAACTCGTTTTCGAGTACGGCCACTACTTTATATCCATGTAGGAGAACCCCTACCGATGCGCTGAACGAGTGTGACATTTTAGTCCAGCCAGCGACTTGAAAACTCTGGTACAAATACTACACTTGTGACAATTATTGACACATACATACATACATATATGATTCATACATACATGCATACATACATACATGCATACATACATACATACATACATATATGCTTCCATACATACATGCATACATACATACATGCATACATACATACATATATGCTTTCATACATACATGCATACATACATACATACAGAAACATATGTTGCTGATTACACAACTTGACGTACTTATATAAAAACAGTCACTTATCGACATACATTGGGGTACATATAGATAGGAATAGAGTGACCCCATTGATAAATTGTTTGCTATAATTTGTAGAAGTGAATAAATACAAGATTTGACGCCCGTTGGTATCGGAAGATATTGCTGTGATCCAACAATTGAAGCCCACCTGCTCATCAGTTTTCTCAAGATTGTGTGTGTGTGGGGGGGGGGGGGGGGGGGGGGCAATTACGTGTGCGTGTGCGTGTGCGTGTGCGTGTATGTGTGTGTGTGTGTGTATGCCTGTAAATATCTAAATCTCTCTCTGAATACATATAACACGAAAAACAATTATACAGTCTTATTGAGGAAAAAAATGTGTCAACGTATCGGATATATATATATGTGTGTGTGTGTGTGGGTGTGTAAACATACCGTATTTCTTTAGAAATACGAAATTCCAATACATATTTGTATACAGCTATGCCTGAAGCTAAATCCTAATTCTATTCTATTATAAGTTGAGCCAACTTATGCAGCTTCATAGGCAAATAAGATTACTCACATCATTTACATAGACGAGAAAACTTTATTTTTTCGTCACTTTTCAAGTTCAGCAGTCGCAAGTGTGAGGGAGATTGTCCTGATGAGGACCAGTTAACTCCGAAATGCTTCGACGATTGTCCCCCTTGCTTCTGATGGATACCACAAGAGGGCGTTAGCCCCGGTGTTTTTTGCATAGCTACGGCTTTCTAAATGTTTACTAGTAAACATACAGTCTTTCTTTAGAAATACGAAACCTCTGTACATATCTGTATGCAGCTATGCCTGAAGCTAAATCGTATTTCTATTATATACTAGGAGTGGTACCCGGCGTTGCACGGGATAAGGTATTTATCGTGGAAAACTGCATGCCTGGACAATATGTAAAGAAAATAAACCGAATATTCTGATGGCTGGATAATCTTTAAGATTTTACTCGATGAAGCAGGAAAAATGCAGGTTTTCACCTAATGCGGGCCCTAGAGGATCAAGAAAATGAATTTTTTATGTGCATAATATGCCTTGAAATTTCGGCAAAATCGTCTAGACATAACGCCCCAAAAAGCCCTAAAAAGCTGAAAAAATGAAGTTTTTCACCTAGGCCATAAAAAAGTTGGATTTTCTTTGCTCACAGTATGAAGAAGAGACTGACTAATACATAGTTACAATTTCAAGGAAATGGGTCTGACTTAACGCCTCGAAAAACCCCTAAAACCCTGAAAAAACGCAGTTTTTCACCTAGGGGATCAAAAGTTTAATTTTTTATGTGCATAACACTCCTCCCTGAAACATAAGTAATACACATGTAAAGTTTGAAAAAGTCGGTTGGGTACTTCTCGAGTTTTAGGGATTCAAACTCACAGATACACACACACACACACACACACACACACACAGATATCCTCAGGGAAGTGACGTAATGCAGACAGCCAGACATACAGACAGATATTATAAGGGCGCGACGGTATATGGATGTATCTATCTAAAAAGAGAAAGACTAAGAATTATAGAGAGAGATCGCTAAATCGCCTAATGCGGTCCGTAGGGCATTGAAAATTTGAAATTGTTTTTGCTCATAACACTCCCTAAAACATAAGTATTACATGTGTAAAGTTTGAAAACAGTTGATTGGGTGTTTCTCGAGTTTTAGGGATTCAAACTCACACACACACACACACACAGTCAGACATCCTCAGTTTTATATATATAGACTAGCAGAAAACCACCCACCGGGTGGTTTTCTGCTAGTATATATATATATATTACACACACAGAAATGTATATATATTTCTGGGTGTATATATATATTACACACACAGAAATGTATATATATTTCTGTGTGTATATATATATATATATATTACACACACAGAAATGTATATATATTTCTGTGTGTATATATATATATATTACACACACAGAAATGTATATATATTTCTGTGTGTATATATATATATTTCTGTGTGTGTATATATATATATATATTACACACACACAGAAATGTATATATGTTTCTGTAGTACTCCTCAATTCCCCCCTCTCCGTCTCGCTATCCCCCTCTTGTAGTCTGTCTCTTTCTTTCACTCTCACTCTCTATCTACGCGTGCGCAAAAAACATTCGCACGCGCGCACGTGTTTTAGCGTCTATTCACTCTCTCTCTCTCCCTCTTTCCCTCCCGCTATCCCCCTCTCGTAGTCTATCTCTTTCTTTCACTCTCACTCTCTCTCTACGCGTGCGCAAAAAACATTCGCACGCGCGCACGTGTTTCCACTGTCGGTCAGACAGACAGAGAAATTGATGGTTACATAGTTTCATATACATATGTAACTATGTAAATCATCATCATCATCCCCATTATATATATATATAATATGGGCCGAAGCCGAAAAAAATTTTGTTTGGCAGCTCTAATTGCGCCTTAATTTTATTCAAAAAATTGTATACTAACATATTCGAATACCAGGCACTATTGGAATCAACAATAGCAGCGTCCTGAGGGTCATTACAAAACACAAATTCGCGAGAATTAGTGTTTAAGTCTTGGAAGGTGGTAAAAAAAATCCACAAAATCTTCCATTATTTTTTTTTTTTTATTTATTTTTAATAATATTTAAATAACTGGCGGTTAGAAAAAAATATTCCTATGAAATTTTAATCATACCATTAGGTGTGAATAAGGAAATATTTTTTTATTGTCAAAACAAATGTTCAAAAGTTAAACTTCAATTTTTTGAATTATTTCCAATTTTTTCATGAAATTGAACACTGGACATTGGCTGCTGGAAATGGAAATTAAATCGTATTTAATTGTATTTAAATTTCTAACCTTATTTTATTATTTATATTTTTTCAATAAGAAATAAAAAAAAAACAACAAAAAAATTGAAGAAAAAAATTGAACAAATCAAACGTAGGTTATGGAACTGCACAATCTGGTTAATAAATTACCTCATCAGCAGCAACCTTCTTCAAATAGTCCTTATTATCAGCAGCAATAACCATAAATTCAATGGCAACCTTCTTCAAACCACAAATTCAATGGAAACCTTCTTCGCATGGTGTCAAGTCAGAACCGCCTCGAACTGGTTACTTCTGGCTTGTGCAAGGTGTCTCTATAGCAACCAGCGATTCCCTCGGCCTCAGTGACCAAAGTCAGTGGAGAGGGGAAGGTAATGTTTCTATAGCACGTGTTTTAGCGTCTATTCACTCTCTCTATCTCCCTCTCTCCCTCCCGCTATCCCCCTCTCGTAGTCTGTCACTTTCTTTCACTCGCACTCTCTCTCTACGCACGTGTTTCCACTGTCGGACAGACAGACAGAGAAATTGCTGGTTATATATATAAGTAGACTAGCAGAAAACCACCCGGGGGGCGGTTTTCTGCTAGTCTATATATCTAAAACAGAGAATGTCTGTCTGTCAGCTTACTAAAACTTGAGAACCATCCAACCGATTGTTTTCAAACTTTAGACATGTAATACTTATGGTCCTGTGAGTGTTTTGAGCAAAAATTATTTCAAATTTTCAATGCCCTAGGGACCGCATTAGGCGATTTAGCGTTCTCTCTATATAATTCTTAGTCTTTCTTTTTAGATAGATACATAGATATAACGTTGCGCCCTTATAATATCTGTCTGTATGTCTGGCTGTCTGCATTACGTCATTATGACGCGCTCAGCGCGATTCCCTCGGCCTCAGTGACCAAAGTCAGTGGAGAGGGGGAAGGTAATGTTTCTGTAGCACGTGTTTTAGCGTCTATTCACTCTCTCTCTCTCTTCCTCTCTCCCTCCCGCTATCCCCCTCTCGTAGTCTGTCTCTTTCTTTCACTCTCACTCTCTCTCTACGCACGTGTTTCCACTGTCGGACAGATAGACAGAGAAATTGCTGGTTATATATGTAAGTAGATAAATAAACACGTGGCGCCGTGCGTCCAGAATGCCAAATTTAGGAATAAATTGAAATTTCAAAGAATTGACGCAGATGGGAGTTTTATAGGTCGTTGGAAGCGTTTTGGCCAGTTGCAACAGATGGAGTTTCACATTAATTTCACGAGCAAGCTATTCTGGCACATTCGTCGTTGGAACCGTTGGAGGTTCAATACACGTATGTATCGCTATATTCTTGTATATGTATGTATGTATGTATGTATGTATGTAAACCACTGGGAGAGAAGGATCCCTAGCCTTTGTCAGGGCATTCTTCTAGGAGAAGGTAATTCAGGAAACTGGGATAACTCCGACATAAAAAACTGCGTCTGAGTAGTTGCCGTTGATGTTGATCTTTTCTTCTTTTCGGGTTATAGCTACTGTCGCTCAGAGAGTGGGATTGGCTCAGTGCATAGTCTTTCCTCACTTAAAAAAAAATCTGCAAGCATAGACATTAATTGATAATTGATTATAATGTTATATCGTGCAATGGCCATACTCGATAATGAGGGTGCAGTCATCATGTATGTATTTATATATATATGAATATATACTTGCATACATATACATGCATACATACATACATACATGCTTACATATGCATGTATGTATGTATTCATATATATATATATAAATTTATGAGCATTTGTCTTTGTGTGTATTTGTGTGTTTGCGGGTGGGCATGTGTGTGTGGGGAAAGAAGTAGGGGGAGGGGGACAAAGGCTTTTCATACGGTGAATAAGAGTACCGCATGCAAAATTCTGAATAAGCTTGGTTGTCCTCACAAGTTCGTATCAGTTCTGACAGGTTTTGCTGAGGTATGAAAGCTTGTGTTAATATACCGGCACCTATACTGTTTGTATGGCATTTGTCTGTGATGTTTCTTATAACATTTGAGGACTGCACACATGGAGATTATATCACGTATCGTTCAACGGGCAAGTTATTTAACATCAGACGGTTTGCTGCCAAAACAAAGGTGTTCACTTCTATAATTGTTGATGTAGATGATTGTGATTTTCTTGCTCACTCTAAGAATGACATGCAGCAGATGATGGATTCTTTTTGGGAGGCATGCAGCACATTGGGTCTGACAATCAGTCTTGCCAGTACTGTTGTCGTGCAAGGACAAGGATTTCACCGAGCCCTGCAGTCATGTGTATGGCAAAACATTGAGGGTTGTAGATAAATTTGTGCATTTAGGCTGCACAGTTAACATGACAAACACCCTTGATTATGAAATTTCTTATGATTAAACAAAGCAAGTTGTAAGAATGCAAGATCATCGTATTCCTAAGCAGTTACTGTACGAGGAGTTAGTCAAAGTCAACGACCAAGGTATAAACCAAAACTTAGTTATTAAGACTACATTAAAATAGCTTTGACAAACTAAAAATATCAGAGCAGTTAAGTGGAAAGACATTGCCTTAGATCAATCATTTTGGAGGAAAGAAGTGTTAAATGTGTAACAAAAACTTGAAAGATTTTGTGTGGAACATGAAAAATTAAAGAGGAGTCTGCGTAAGGCTCGATACGATATTATTTTGCCTGAATTTTTCAGATGCTCAAAATGACTTTATGTGTGGCCAGATTTGAATCTGTAAAGCAGGTCTTAGAAGTCATAATAGAAATTGCTTTCTCGTTTAGTGTTTCTTGCCGTCAGGAGACTCCGTCATTTAAAAGTTCACCAAAACAAAACAGGGAACCAAAGTGGAAATAATGCTCAAAATTGCAGCATATACAGAAATAAATGTAAATCCTTTTCATGGTTAAGGAGTCACATTCGTGCCACCCATGTGTGGGAGGGGATCAGGTGGTGGTAATTTTTAAAATAGAGATACAGCCATCATGTAGATGTGTGTGCGCCTGCGCATGTATGTACATAAGTATGCGCGAGCATCTTTATATATATAGCCCCCCTCCCCTCACTCTCTCTCTCTGCTTGTGTGTATGCAGTTGTTTTGTGTGTATGAACAACTATAAATATATGCCAACAAACATTCATATTACTATAGGTTTTCTATTACTCTCTCCACTCATGCTCTCCTCTTCTCTCTCCCAATCTCTCCTTCTCTCTCTTTCTTTATTTCATCCTCTCGTCTCACCATTCTCTTTTACTCTGTTTTATCAGAGTCATACGAGGGAACAAACAGCTGATATCATGCTACCAATATTTGACATCATATTTTTCTTGTTTGATTTAGGACAAACTTTAATATATATCTACACATGTAAAATAGATTAAACGGACATCTGCTTCATTCGACGATGAATAATCCAGGTACTTTCGGGTCACAAATAATAGGGGCGGGGATTGAATAAGCAGTGAGGGGATGGGGGGTGCATTTGCTTAAATTCTTATAAGCGGAGGGAGGGTGGAATATACGGACGGAGAAGGGGGAATCGGTAATAATTCGGCAAATAGAGATCGATAAGAAGTAATCGATTAACATTAGTACTGACATCGATCTAATCACTAAAACTCTTTAAAACATTGACATTGTGTGACCACACACCAGTCGAATGACTGAATCCTAATCAGTGCAGGATCTTATTCATATTTGTTATTGTTCATTTCTGTTGTTCGTGTACGGAACTGAAACCTGAGCGCATCTCACCACCTTGAACTGAGCGCAATTAGAAAAAACCATCACGTTCGCTCTAACTGATAGGTCTCACTAGCTCATTGCGTGTATACATCCTAAACATAGTTAGAAGTGCATCTAACAATCTTACCCTTCTCTTCAGAGCCAGAAAATACTTCATCCGCCCAACACCTTCTGACCTTTTACAATGTTCAGGCAAGATGTACAGTGGAGTAGTTCTCCCACATCTGGGACCGTGTTTGCCACGTTCACTTATGCACTCCGGTCTCGCTCATCACCCATATTAAGTCCACCACATCAAGTTTCAGAAAGGGGTGGTCCACGTTGACTGCAAGAACGCTCGTGGCTGTTCAGCCCAATGGAGGACATGCAGGCTCGGCCGCAGTGACTACAGCTGAAGGCCTGGTCATGGTTTGATGACGTGGTGTTAGTTCTTCTTTCTGGACCTTCTGTCTTTGATGGTGGTCTTGTGGGTGTTTTCGAAAGAGGAGACAGGATGGTTGATGGTGAGACGCCAAACATGACGGTCCTCAGCGGTGGTGATGGATGTGACAGACACCAAGGGATGTTTTCAAACAGTCCTTGTATCACTTCCTTTGAGCCACCCTGTAGCGATAACCAGTGGAGAATTTACCGTACAGCGTGATCCTGGACAAGCGATGATCCTTTACACTGGAGACGTGCCCTGCTCTGCGTAGTTTGGACTTCAGCAGCGTGTCCTCCATGCTGGTGACCTCCGCCCATTCAAGGACTTCAGCATTGGTGACAAAATCACCACTTAGTCCCTACACTAATCTCTATGCCCATTCCTTCCTCGCCAGAAAATAATATCTGCAGTTGTTTTCCCGAAGGAGTCAACTTTTAACTGAACAATTTTAACTGAACGATAACAGTTTCATTTCGCGTCGGTCTCGGACAATCTCAAAGCAGTGCGGTTTTATCGCTCTCCTCGCATATTACCTTTGCATTATATCTTCGGACATCGGTGGATTGGCAGTATCGGTGGAGCATCGGGCAGTACGATTCGTGACATAGAGTTACAGCCTTTTACATTCTGTGTTCAAATCTCGCCGAGGTGTGCTTTGCCTTTCATCCTTACGGGATCGATAAAATAAAGTACAAGTAACGCACTGGGGTCAATTTAATCGACTTTCCCCTCCCCCTCCTTTTGTTGGTTTTGTGCCTAAATCAGAAACCCTTATATTTTCGGGTATCAAGATGTTTGCAAACTATGCAGTATTTGAAATGTTCAAAAATATACTTATTCCTAAGTATGTATTTTATTACATCATGATGATTTTCAATTTTTGTATTGTCATAATCCTATTCAGTGCAGCCTGGCCTCAGTCAGCTCGACCAGCACCACCGTGCCTGTTTTCGTGCGGCCTCCAAACCCCTCAGCGGTGCCTGGCTCCATGCCTTGCCCTCCTTCTCCACTGGCACGCAGCTGGATAACGATAGCCTGCGCATCGAGGTTTCCCTGAGGCTTGGCCTCCGGATCTGCAAGCCACATAAATGTCACTGTGGACTCTTTCGGCCTCCACCCGCTTTCCTGTCGCCACAGTGCCGGCCGCCTTACACGCCATGCTGCCCTCAACGAGGTCATAAAGTATGGCTTGGATGCTGCAGGCTCCCCCTCCCAGCTCGAGCCGGTGGGGCTGGACCGAGGTGACGGCAAAAGGCCAGACGGTATGACCATCTTTCCGTTCCACGGTGGCAATCCCCTCGTCTGGGATGCCACTTGCAGCGACACTTTCTCCACCCGCAACCTGGTGCAGTCTGCGACTAACCCAGGTTCTGCTGCACGTCGGGCTGTGGCGGCCAAACTCTCCAAGTACCGGTCGCTCTCTGACAGGTTTGCGGTCGTGCACTTGGCAGTGGATACTTCTGGTGTCCTTGGCCATAGGGCTACCTCCCTACTCACCACCATAGGCGCTGAGCTGGCCAACCACAGGTGTGGAATGGCCTCGCGAGTTGGAATGGCTCTTCCAGCGCATCTCCCTTACCATCCTCCGGGGAAACGCCTTCTCCATTCTGTCCGCCGGGGCTGTAGGGAGGCCAGCACGCAGGACTCCATTTGCTCACCATACAGAGAGATAGGGAGGGCGAGAGAGATTGGGGCGATGACAGTGGGAGTTCGGCTCTTCCACGTTCGAACCATATCCTTGTGGTTGTGTTCATTACCCTAGTGCATTACTGGTGCTTTATTTTGTTTACTGCAATAACAGACCCCAGTTTGGGATTGCTAGTTTATGTATCGGCCTTGGAATATATCCTATTCATTTAACTACATCCTGATACTATATCTATGATTTATGAATCATCAAAAAACTTGACAAATCACAAATCATCGCAACCCATTGTCTCTTCGTCCCCCCAATAGTATCTCTGCCTATGATATACTCACTTTTTCTCGATCTTTGCAATCGCTTTTAACTGTTGACCGCATGATTTCTATGGCATGTATTATTATATGTTTATTTTTGCCTATATATATATATATATATATATATATATATATATATATATATATATATATATATATATATATATATATATATATATATATATATATATATATATATATGTATATGTATATATTATTATGTTTATTTTTGCCTATATATATATATATATGTGTGTGTGTGTGTGTGCGTGTTTGTGTGTGTGTGTATATATATATATATATGTGTGTGTATGTATATATATATATATATATGGGATAACAAGTTATCGTTATAGGTAATCCAGTTAGAGTACTCCGCGTCGTGGATAGTTTTAACGTACGGCTTTGTTTGACTCAACAAGATGTTTCCATAGTTATGCAGCGAGTTCGCGGTAATTCCTATGCAGGTTATACTTAGAGTAATAATAGTTAAACAAAGAAGAGTAACATGGTTGGCTGTACAATAAGGGGCTTTATTTCAAGTACTGACAATTGTTTAAAATAAAGCCCCTTATTGTACAGCCAACCATGCTACTCTTCATTCTTTCACTATATATATATATATATATATATATATATATATATATTAAAATAACAGATTAAAGTTTAAGCAAAGAATCGCTGCTTTCACCCTTAACGGGATCTTCTGAAACTAACAAAGTCAATCTATAAACGCAGAACTGGATATTTAAAAAAACGTTGCAACCGGAGGAAGACAGGAAGACGATACTTTGGTTCGTGGAAACGTTCCCTGGCAAAGATTGGGAAAAAACGAATATAATACGTCATTAATAGGAGCGGTGAAAAACAATTACACGCAAAGACTGAACCACGTTTATGGTATAAAAGAGGTCGTAGACTAATGTTCTCTTAGGTGGTTCATAGAGACGTTCTCTGGCAATGAACGGAAAAAACGAAGATAATACGTCATATGTGGAGCGGTGAGAACGATTGCACGCAAAGACAAAACCACGTAAATGGTATATACATATATAAAACTGATGTTGTCTGCGTGTGTGGGTCCTCATTTTTGCAAAGTCTATACAAATCCAGATTTCTACTCCGATTGACTTCAAACTTGCATATATTCCTTGCGGTCTAAAGATATTAACTGCAGCTTTTATTTTTAAATTTTCTGTTGTTAAAGAGGTGTTAGGCGCCGGTTATCCATCTCCGTCGAGCCCTTATAATATCTGTCTGTATGTCTAGCTGTCTGCATAACGACATTGCTGACGTATTATCTTCGCTACATTCTCACACACACACACACACACACACACACACACACACACACACACACACACACACACACACACATATACTTATATATACATATATATATATATATATATATATATATATATATATATATATATATATATATATATACATATATACATATATAAACACATATATACACATATACATATATATATATATATACAAAAGTTTAAGCAAAGAATCGCTGCTTATTACTATATATATATATATATATATATATAGTAATAATAATAAAATTGAAGACTAAAATCCAAAGAGGGCTCGATAAGGAAAATATATATCAAATATATAAGAACCGTAGAGCAAATATTTTAATAAATATATATATATATATATATATATATATATATATAAAATATTAAACAAATAATGAATAAAACAATGAAACAGTTCCTTATATTAAACAAAAAAAGTTCATTATTTAACGATCGTTTCCAGGATATATATGTGTTAGAATTGGCATGCATATTCAACAGATCTATGTACAAAATTATACAAAATTATACAAACTATCAAGATTAAATATACATACCAACACATATATACGCCGTCTTCAGAAATAATGAAATATATTTATTGATAATAACAACAATTCAAAATTTCAGGTCCGTTTGGGAACAAAATTGACCAATGAAAATACAAAAGGTTTTATGCAGTTCGGTGTGTGTATATACATGTAACTACCCTTACACATATTTTACAAAAATGTATGCTCAACATGTATACGCATACCAAAAAGGATGGATGCAAATACAAAATTTCAAGGTTAAT
>OZ024740.1:157939632-157964632 GCA_964016885.1 Eledone cirrhosa
TGAAAAGCAAACTGAATCAATCAATTTTATTTTAATGAGTACTAGCCATAGCCAGGGATTAATTCTGGAATAGACATGCCTCAGTGAGTGGAAGGGAGTCTTTTATTCATTTAACGCCAATAAAGTCGATATAAGCTCCGAACTTCAGTCTTGGGATAAACCTTAACCCTTTTTTACAATATCTGTACATTTCTCTCTCTCTCTCTCTCTCTCTCTCTCTCTCTCTCTCTCTCTCTCTCTCTCTCTCTCTCTCTCTCTCCTTCTCTCTTTCTCTCGATCTAAATATATATACTATGTATGTATACGTATAAACAAATAAGTATTGTGTTTATGCGTGGTTGTGTGTGTATATATACATATATTCAGGGTATATTCAAGTATGTTTCATTAACGCATTAACTCCGGGGAAACACCTTCTCCATTCTGTCCGCCAGGGCTGTGGTGCGGCCAGAAGGTGAGACCCCATTTGCTCACATTACAGAAAGATGGGGAGGGCGAGAGAGATGGAGATGATGACAGTGGGAGTTCGGCTCTTCCGTATTCGGACACAGTGGTAAGCACAGCGAATGACAACCGTCACGAATGATCGATCATTGTCTAAAATATTGCTGATAATTATTGTATTGACTATCACACAGCTTGAATAGTTTACCGTTTTTATAAATTAAAATGTGTAAAAGAGGGACAAAACTCTTATCGATTCGTGTATTAAGTAGATTAAAGTTATGTCCCTTACAACATTATTTTTGTACGTATGATGTATATAAGAATGGTAATCATATAATCCCTATTTCTGTCTTAAGCTGACTCGTGTGTGTGTGCGTGCGTGCGTGCGCACGCGCGTTTGTGTGTATGTATGTAGGGGGCATTAGAGCGTTGGATATTTGTTCTGCTTCTCTGCATTCTGAGTTCAAATCCCACCGAGTTTCTTTTCACTTTTCCTTCTTTCGGGATCGATAAAGAAAGTACCAGCCCAGTGTGTGCTTTTCTATAAGTATGTCTTGTCTTGTGATATAACCACCAACGTATGTTTCTGAATGTATGTATGTATGTATGTATGTATGTATGTATGTATGTATGTATGTATGTATGTATGTATGTATGTATGTATGTATGTTCTTCTGGTTTTATAATTTTATATATCGGTTTCTAATATAGACATAAGAGTCTTTCATTGGAATTTAGACAACATCGACTAGGTAGATACGTATGCATGTCTGAATTCATGTGTGTGCAGGTATAGATGTTATTGTATGGGTGGATGTAGATATTATATGTGTGCACATACTGTACATGCAGTTATTAGCTGTAGAATTTTTGGAATGTTTTAAATATTTTTACTATTCCAATGGATCGTTCCATTAATAGATTGTACTTGTAATTTTCTAACTAGTTGTGTTCTTTCTGTTTCTGTGAAGCCCAGCTTCTCAAGATTTGTACTGAAGCAGTTACTAACATATCCCAGTGCCCCAATAATCTCAGGTATAAATCTGAAGGTATAGTCAGGGGGGAGTATCTGTAGATCCCTCATTAGTTCTGCATAGATATTCTCCTTTACGCTAATCTTTAATATGTAATATATCATGTAAATACAGTTTAATAGAAAAAGAAACAAAAAAAGAAAATTAAGATTGAGAAGAAAGAATGGAATAATGTAAAATTGGAAAATATAAAGAAAAAAGAGAATAAGAAAGAAAATACGGGAAGGAGAAGGAATGACAAGGACTCTAGTATCACAGAAGAATGGAGAGGGGGAAGGGTGGGGTGGGACGATTCGGCTCTGCGCCTAGGGCGCGGCGGTATTATATTGGCATCTGCTGGGCAACTAACTTTCACTACGTTGCATGCCTTCTTTTCTCTGTTCCATACAATTATATATGCTCCGTTATGCTTGTATTTTATTGGGGCTTTGACTGGAACAATCCACCAATACTCTTTCATATTATGTATCTATATGTCTTCCACATTGCTGTAACTTTTAATATGTTTATTGTCGGGCTATCTTTTTAGTGTTTTGTCCACTACATCATGCCTCATAGGTAGATAGTACCACGATGTCATCTTTGGACAGCTGTTTATGACATGGTTGACATCTTCGATGTTAATTCTGCTGTGTCTGCAATTGTTTGTCACATCTAGGCATTTTGCCTGCATCTCTTTTGTAAATCATGTATTTTGTATTGCTTTCTTGTTCTTGGATTGCAAAAGCATATCCTTTAAAGTGAGAACCAATATAACGGTTCTTGGTCCAAAATAGACTACTTTGTTTATCTATATTATTCTCACTCTGCAACATATCCATGCATGAGTTTTTTTGTTTGTTTTATAAACATTCAGTTTTTCATACATGGATTCATTGCAGTATTGCTGGGCAATTTCCTTTGGTGTGAGCTTTTGATTATTATGTAGGGAGTATTTTTTAAGGAGTTCCTTTTCAATTCTCATGATTCTATCTATCTCATGTAGACAGACTCTCTCAATAGAGATTCGTAGATATTGTCGGATATGATGCGACACTGAAATGTTGTCTGAATTGATGTTAGGCCTCTTCCTCCCTGCTTACGTTTCATGTAGAGGTGGTCTATATCAATGTTGATGTGGAAGTTTCCAGTGTTGTTTAGGATTTTTCGGGGTTTAACATCAATAGCTCGGATTTTTCTATTGTCTAATCGAATATTCCAAATGTTGGTGTTAGGACGGGCACAGCAAACACATTGTGAACCATAGTTTTATTGTGTGCAGGTCATCCACAAAGAAGTTATGGATAAGAATTGTATTTCTGTTCTCCAGTGAACCAATTATGTATCCTTTACATTTCTTGAACAGAATGGACAAGGGGTTTAATGAAAGAATAAATAGTAGCACAGAGAGCCTGACTCCTTGAAATATACACCTGTGATATTCAATTTTAAAACGACCTCCACATAAACCAAAAAAGAGGTATAAGGATTTGTTGAACGCCTCCTTGAAATACGCTAACATCTCTGTTGATACATGGGAAAGCGTAGCTGGTGATCGTAGTAAATGGTGAAAGACTGTACATGAGGGGAAAGTTGCTTTTGAAGCATCTCGAATCGCATACGAGAAAGTGATGTCAGGAAAGGCATTGCTGTTACATTTCCAGTCAGCAAAGGTCCTCCTATGGCGCTGACATGCAGCTTTCTATGCGAGACTCTGCCTCAGCAAAGCTGAACTTAAAAGTCATCTTCGCAGTCATAAAGTGAGACCAGTGATTGAATACCAGGCTGCTGTTGGAGATGCTACTCATCATACCTGTCAAGCATAAGGAAAAGAGTGTAGATCAGCAGGAGGGCTCAAACGACATGCAAAAGTACATGAAGACCAGCCACAGCCGGCTATTGCCAGTGAATGCTTTTATCATGGTTGCCTACTCTGTGCGAGACCTTTTAGATAATTGGCTGGGCTAAAAAGCCACATTCGATCGCAGTACCGTTAATTGTTAATATATGTGTTCTTTTTTTTATCGTGCAATGCCCTTACTCGATAACGAGGGGGCAGCCATCACCATCATGTATGTGTGTAATGTATGTATGTATGTATGTATGTATGTATGTATGTATGTCAGGTGACCACTTGGTGCTACTGGTAACATGTATTCCAGTACAACCTGTCTCATGGTCGGGTCGTTGGCGACTAAACTGGCAACCCCACCAAGGTTTCTTGGTGAGGAGGGTGACTTTGGACATCCTGCAGGACTAAAAACAAAACCTGTCAAAGGGCAAGGGAGCTCTTAAGAGTCAATAGCCATCCAAAATCACCGGGAGAGATGACCCCTTAGCCTTTGTCAAGGCAGAATTCTAGGAGAAGGAAAACTCTGATATAACACCTGCAACCCTGATGGTATCCAATGATGTTGACTTGTTCTTCTTTTTGGTAAATATCATCTTGGTTAAGAGAGTGGGACTGGCTTTGTGCAGTGCCTTTGCTCACTATAAAAGCTTCACAGCACAGGCATTTCTTTATATCTGGAGATCTCTCTGCACTTGTCATCACATGGTACCATGGGCCCTGCACTATGTGTCAATAATGGTCACAAGTGTAGTCTTTGTACCAGAGTTTTCAAGTCGCTGGCTGGACTAAAAAGTCACATTCGTTCAGCGCATCGGTAGGGGTTCTCCTACATGGATATAAAGTAGTGGCCGTACTCGAAAACGAGTTGGCAGCCACCATGTATGTATGTATGTATGTATGTATATATGTATGTATGTATGTATGTATGTCACTTATACGTACGACATACACACACGCGCACACACACATACATACGCGCGCGCACAGCAACACTCATACATACAAACAAACACACACACGCTACTCACTTACACACACACACACACACATATATATATATATATATATATATATATATATATATATATATATATATATATTACCGTCAATACTGATACAAGATTACAAGATTATATCAACTGTTGACTTTCAAGAGTTCGTATAGTTGAAGCCGTTCGTATTTCAGTTCAGTATTATTATAATTGCTTTACAGCATAGAGCTATGGCTCTCTACGCTCTGAGCTCAAATCCCGCCGAGGTCAACCTTGCCTTTCATCCGGAGTCAACAAAAGAGAGTCAACAAAAAGAGTCAACAAAAGAGAGTACCAGTAATGCGCTGTTCCAGTCGCTAGATCCGTGCCAAAAGCAGAACAATTATTATTATTAAAGTTGTTTTCTTAAGGCCCGGTCGCTGGTGATGGTGATGGCGGCAGTGGTGGTGGTGGTGGCAGTTGATGTTGTTGTTGTATTGTGTGTGTGTGTGTGTGTTTTGTTATTTTGATTTTTTTTTTTTTCTTTTCCTTTTTTTATCGTTTGATGCCGCTGTTGTTGTTGTTGTAAATGTTCATTTCAATTCATTCTGAAGCTGTTGTTGCTGTAAACATTAGTGCCGGTGTTGTTGTTGTAGATGTTGGGGTTGAAATCTGGTCGTTTGACTGAGTGATGTATATACACACACATACATATATATATATATATATATATACATTCAACACAGAGTAGAGAGTTTGACAACAGGTTGATGACTTTAGTCTAGATAGGGTAATGGCATGTGATGGTGGGGAGAGAGTGTAGACGTTATTGTGGTGGTGGGGACAGTGAGATGTATCTAGTTCATTTGACCGTTTTCTTCTCTTTGCAAAATTTGAATTTTAGCCATGTTATATTGAGATGTAAGTAAATGTAAAATGTAAAATATAAATAAGGATTGCTCTGGTAAAATATAGGAAAATACTTGTGTAACTTCCACAAATTCTGTCGTGACATTCCCGAGTCCAGTGACCAAAAAATTGTTGTATTTTGATGTTTCAGAATACAAAAAATGAATTAAAAAGTGAGTTTTTTTTTGGGGGGGGGGGGGGGGGGGGGGGGGTTCTGCGCGGGACATAGAAATAATCGGGCTGGATGCCCGATCGCGCAGTTAAACCACTGGGAGTGAAGAACCCCTAGCCCCTGTCAGGGCATTCTTCTAGGAGAAGGCATCTCAGGAAACTGGGTTAACTCCGACATAAAAAAAAGCGGCTCAGTAGTTACCGATCATGTTGATCTCTTTTTCTTTTTGGGTTATAGCTACTGTCGCTCAGAGAGTGGGATTGGCTCAGTGCACAGTCTTTCTTCACTTTAAAAATATTCGTTACGGACAGGCATTGCACGATTGCATTAATATCAGCCCTTGTGGCCAATAAAGAAATCATTAATTAATAATTATTAATAGTGTATTATTATTATTATTATTGTTACTATTATTATTACTTTTTTTTTCTTTTTTTTTTCAAAATTCAATGATGTTCCAGAACAATATAAAAGAGATAATTGGCAATTTAGGTTCTGGAACAAAACAGATAATTGGCAATAAGGGCAGGCGCCCCAGGTTATCACAGCCTGGGCCCGCTCGTCATCATGCCATTGTAATAGAGCCAAACAAGGTATTTAGTCTTGGCTGCTGGAACGTACGGACGCTGCTAGACAGGAATTCCTTGGAGCGTCCTGGACGAAGGACCGCTCTTGTTGCAAAGGAGCTTCGACGTTACGATCTTAACATCGTGGCTTTATCTGAGACGAGGTTAGCTGGAGATGGTCATCTTACGGAATTTTGTGGAGAATATACATTCTTCTTGAAAGGAAGAGATGAAGGAACCAGAAGAGAGGCTGGGGTAGGATTTGCTGTTAAGACTGTCCTTGTGAATAAATTAGAACAATTCCGAGTAGGGATTAGTGAGCGTCTTATGTCCATGAGAATTCCGCTGGACAAAGGAAGATATGCGACCCTGGTGAGTGTGCATGCTCCAACTATGAATTCTGTCGATGAAAAAAAGTGTCCTTTTACCATGCCTTGAAAGGTGTTTTAAGAAATATCCCTCAGGCAGACAAAGTCATCGTGCTTGGTTACTTTAATGCTAGAGTGGGTAGGGATTTTAACACATGGAATGTAATCGGAAGGCATGGGGTGGGAAAGTGTAACAACAATGGTATGCTCCTGCTGCAGATGTGTGAGGGGCTGGATCTGTGTGTTACCAACACCATGTTCCAACAAAAGAACAAATTCGAGACCACATGGATGCATCCTGCATCTAAGGAATAACATTTTTTGGACTACGTTCTAGTCAGGATGCGTGACAGACAGGATGTGCAGTGTGTTCGTGCTCTTCGTGGAGCTGAGTGCTGGACGGACCACCGCCTGGTACGCGCAAAAGTGAAACTAATCACTAAACGTAAAATCCGGGCTCCTGGTGTTGCCCTGCCCAAAAGATTGAATGCTGCTCGTCTTAAGGATAAAAATGTGAAGAGGACATTGGAAGAAGAGATGCAGGTTGCAGATCTTGGTGAGGATTGGCCGACCCTTAAAAAGTCGGTTTATGATGTAGGCAGGCGTGTTCTGGGATTGGTGCAGAGAAAACATCAGGACTGGTTTAATGAGAATGATGTACATATAGAAGACTTGTTGGCTGATAAGAGGCGTGCTCTGTCACGCTACTTGACGGCAAAACCACAGGAGAGGAATACGTTGCGTGAGGAACTCAAGGATGTAAAATCACGTGTTAGGCGGAGTCTTTCTCAGATGAAGGATCAGTGGTGGAGTGAGAAGGCTGGTGAGATACAAACTGCGTCAGATTCCAATAACACAAAGCTGTTGTACAGTCTCTTGCGTGAGGTTTATGGACCGTCTTCTTCTCTGGTGACACTGCTTCGCAGCAAGGATGGTAAAGAACTTCTTCGTGACTCACAAGGAATTCAACGAAGGTGGCGAGAGCACTTTGATGATCTTTTGAATCAGCCGTCTGTCGTCAATGAAGATTTCCTTAATCTCATTCCAGAAAGTCCTGTGAAAGTAGCTCTCGCAGAACCTCCGACGCTTGTGGAGGTTGCAGTGGCTATCTCGAAGCTGAACAGTGGAGGATCTCCAGGTATGGATGGCATACAGGCTGATCTCCTACAATATGGTGGTGAGAGACTCCTGCAACATCTTCACTCTTTGTTTGGCAGGATATGGGCTCATGAATCCGTACCTGAGGACTGGAGAGATGCAGTAATGGTGGTCTTGTACAAGGGAAAGAGTAACAGGAATGATTGTGGGAACTACAGAGGTATATCATTGCTTTCTGTCGTAGGGAAAGTTTTATGTAGGGTGCTTCTGGACCGTCTGCTGACACACATTGCAGATTGTGTTCTTCCTGAAAGTCAATCTGGACTCCGCACTACTGATATGATCTTCTCAGCTAGACAGCTCCAGGAGAAGTGCATGGAACAAGGTTTGGATCTGTATCAGGTTTTTGTCGATCTGACAAAAGCTTTCGATACTGTTAACAGAAATGCGTTATGGAAGGTTCTCCAGAAACTTGGTTGCCCTGATAAGTTCCTTGCTTTAGTTAGGTCTTTCCATGACGACATGAAGGCTTGGGTTAATGTCGGAGCCTATCTCAGTAAAAAATGGAGTGAAACAGGGGGATATTCCAGCACCGACCCTGTTTGTCATATACTTTGCAATGGTTTTCTGTATTGCATTCAGGAATTGCGAGCATGGTGTTAACATCCGATATCGAACCTCAGGCAGCATATTTAACATCAGGCGCTTTGCTGCAAAGACAAAAGTATTTACATCAATCATAAGAGACCTCTTGTATGCAGATGATTGCGATCTTGTAGCGCACACAGAGAGTGATATGCAGCACATTTTGAATGTATTTTCTGACGCTTGCACTGCCCTAGGATTGACTGTCAGTCTCAAGAAAACCGTCGTCATGTACCAACCTGCCCCTGGTAAGCAGTACAGTGAACCAAATATCTATGTGTATGGTAGACGACTTGAAGTGGTTGATCAGTTTGTCTATCTGGGAAGCACTGTCAATCGATACAGCAACCTTGATAGTGAAATCTCACTTAGGATTAGGAAAGCAAATGATTCTTTCGGAAAGCTAGAAAGGCGACTCTGGGGTCGGCGAGACATATGCAAGAAGACAAAGGTAAATGTGTACAAGGCATGTGTGCTCTCTTCTCTTTTTTATGCCTGCGAGACCTGGGTCACATATCGACACCACCTTAAGCAATTGGAGTGTTTCCATCAGATGTGTCTCAGACGGATCCATGGCGTTCACTGGAGGGACCACATCAGTGATATCGAGATTTTGGAAAGCTCTATGTGTGACAGTATAGAAGCTCTTGTGCTTAAGCAACGACTCCGTTGGAGTGGTCACCTTGCCAGGATGAAGGATTCTAGAATACCAAAACAACTCTTTTATGGAGAGTTAGTTAAAGGAAAACGACCGCCACATAAACCAAAAAAGAGGTATAAGGATTCCTTGAAAGCCTCTTTGAAAGACGCTAACATCTCTACTGATACATGGGAAAATATTGCTGCTGATCGTAATAAATGGAGAAAGACTGTATATGAGGGAAAAGTTGCCTTTGAGGCATCTCGAATCGCATACGAGAAAGTAAAGTGGGATGTGAGGAAGGGCATTGCTGTTGCACTTCCAGACGGAGAGGGTCCTCCTATGGTGCTGACATGCAGCGTCTGTGCGAGACTCTGCCTAAGCAAAGTCATCTTCGCAGTCATAAAGTAAGACCAGTGGTTGACTACCAGGCTGCTGTTGGAGATGCTACTCATCACGTTTGCCAAGCATGTGGTAGAGAATGTAAATCAGCAGGAGGGCTCAAACGACATGCAAAAGTACATGAACTCCAACTACAGCCGGCTATTCCCAGTGAATGTTTTGGTTGCCGACTCTGTGCAAGACATTTTAGATCATTGGCTGGGCTAAAAAGCCACATTCGATCGCAGCGCTGTTAGTTGCTATAGTGTGTGTGTGTGTATAGATATGTTTATGTGTGCGCGTGTGTGTGTATGTGTATATATATATGTATATTATTATTGTTGTTATTATTATTATTGTTATTAATATATAGGTATATATGTATATGTATGTGTATATATATATATATATATATATATATATATATATATATATATATATATATATATATATATTTTTTTTTTTTTTTTTTTTCTCGTGCAATGGCCATACTCGATAACGAGGGGGCAGCCATCATGTATGTATGTATGTATGTATGTATGTCATGTATGTATGTAATGTATGTATGTATGTAATGTATGTATGTAGTGTATGTATGTATGTAATGTATGTATGTATGTGTGTGTGTATGTATGTATGTATTGCCTAACGGTAGTCGCACGAACCAATCAACCAATGAAGTGTCACGTTCTTTCGTTTGCTCGTTTTGTCGTTCTGATGTGTAAAACCTCAGGTGGATGTTGCCTCGTGGTCATAGCAGAGAGAATTGAAAAGATGTTACTCCGAAATGTAGCAAGGAATATATGGTAAAAGAGTCACTCCAACTTGTGGGTTTCATTCTTGCGGTTGGCCAACACGTTCGAAGAGAAACTTATCGGAAATCGGCCGGTACTTCAACAATTTGTGATCTTCAACTTGTTGGGAAACAAAACCTCGGTCAGCCATTGAATTTGTCATGTTTCTGCTGGAGAAAGTATCGTTGTATATTGCGTCTCAAATAAGTGTGTTATACCACAGAGTGGCAAGATTGCGACGCTATCTGGTCTTTCGCCGTCTTTCAGTCTAGCTCCATCGGTAAGCTGCGATGAGAAGCCAGCAACGCCCAGGTCACTGGTAGCGATCAAGTGGTATGGCGTGGGACTCGACTTAAGTGGCATGACAGTGGATGATGACCAAAAACTTCTATCAACAATAGATCTGTCATGCCATTTGTGTTGCTCGCAGATGCGAAGATCCGGAGACCAGGCCCCGGAGAAACGCCGATACTGCGTTCAGTCAGGCACCACTATGGAGTTGAGAAACAGAACGGAAACATGCCAAGCATTGCTGATCAAGCTGGTGCGTAGAGTGTTCAAAGCTCTGCAATGCGTCCTATTTGCGCTTGGGAGATTGAACCCCTCCCCAAATGGAAGCCAAGTTGGCTCCATGTGACATAGGCTCAAGCATTCTTATCGACGTAGCCTCCTATGTTTTGGAAATCTAGCGACGGAAAAAATACCAACAATGCCAAATAAACCAGAAACCGAATACCAAGGTGATGAAAGCATGTGCGCGCAATCTGGCTTGTTGCTAACCGATGTCATGAAATTGGTCGTTGCATATCTTCTTCGGGCCACGTTGGATGCGGATAAAATGCATGATTATAAAAGGGGGAACTGTGAAAATTATACATAAGTTTCGACACGACGTAGCAGTTCCTCGACTGTAAGAAGAAAATAGGATGCGCGTCAATCAGACGCATTCTGTTTACGTGTGTGTGTGTGTGTGTGTGTGTGTGTTTGGTCTTTTATTTATTACGCAATGATAGAAAACGTCATATACAGCCCATAATCCTTTAGCACTTAAACCGGCCATATCCGGCCAGAATTCTCTCACTTCTTTCTGTTCAAACCGGTTGTAACCAACCACTCATACTGATGTTAAGGTATTGTTCTCAAAATAAATAATATCAAAATCTCATAGATTCAATATTATGTGAGGTAATTCTCTTACCGCTTTCTGTTCAAACCAGTTGTAACCAGCCACTCATGCTGATGTTAAGGTATTACTATCAAAATAAATAATATCAAAATCTCATCGATTCTATATTATGTGAGACAATTATGTGAGGTAAAGCCTTTACGATGAAAATATAGTAATAAATATGGAGTATGTAAATGCTAAAGGATTACAGGAAAATGAACAAGAACATAAAAACAACATAACGCACATACGGAAACACAAAAGGCCACATTCATGTATACATATTATCACATTCATTTTACATATTTGTTTTTAATCAATATTCAGTCACCATTTCATTTATAAACAAAGCAGAGAAACAATAAGCATAAAACCTTATTCAAATCTCAATGTTTTCAATTATTCAACTGATCGGCAATCATACTGAGCTGTCGTCTTTGAGATTTTCATCGATCATATCGGTCCAAATAATTATTTTAATTTGGTACTTATTTTATCGATCATTATTTACTGAAGCACTTCATTAAGGGATAAAAATAAGAACACAGAGTACTCGATACTTCGGGTAGTAGAGTGGGTAATATGAAAAGAGTCAGGACCCCCGACAGCTGAGTTCCGGCCGTTTCGACAGCTAGATCCGAACGCAGCCGTCGGGGTCCTGACTCTTTTCATATATATATATATATATATATATATATATATAGGAACGAGTAGGACCCCGACGGCTGAGCTCAAGCCGTTTCGACGGCTAATTCTGGATGCCGATACTGCGTTCAGTCAGGCACCACTATGGAGTTGAGAAACAGAACGGAAACATGCCAAGCATTGCTGATCAAGCTGGTGCGTAGAGTGTCCAAAGCTCTGCAATGCGTCCAGAATTAGCCGTCGAAACAGCTTGAGCTCAGCCGTCGGGGTCCTACTCGTTCCTATTACCCACTCTACTACCCTAAGTATTGAGTACTTTGGTGCGTTATGGTCCACCTGGTTCCTTACCACATTTCCTTCGTTATATATATATATATATATATATATATATTACGAAGGAAATGTGGTAACGACCTTATATTGAAAGAACTAAGGAAAAAGTACAAGGTAGCAAGTAAGGACGAACTTGAAAAACTGAATACAGATGCATCTTGTATAATGCATGAATTAGACATTAAGAATAAAACACAACCCTTCATACCTAGGAAACCCAAGATCAATATGAAGGATCACAAAAGAAACTTTGAAAATGATTTACCAGTCAGATTAATTGCACCATCTAAATCTGACCTGGGAAAACTTAGCAAAAATATTCTAGACAGGGTAATACAACAAATTATAAACTTACCTAATTTATCTAACTTAAAATTATGGAAAGGGACTAGTGAGGTTATTGATTGGTTTAAAGAAATTAAATATAACTATAATAATAAGTTTATTCAGCTGGATATTGCTAACTACTATTCATCTATCACTCCTAATCTACTGAATAAGGCACTAAATTACGCATTTAAACATACTGACCTAACTAGCAATGAAATGCACATTATATTATCGGCAAGGAAAACATTGATAGAATTTAATAACCAACTCTGGACTAGGGCAGATAGAAATAATAATTTCGACATAACTATGGGATCATCAGACTCAGCTCAGGTAACGGACCTTGTGGGACTATTTATAATTAATTCGCTACATAGAAAAATACCAGGTGTAACCGGAGGATTATATCGTGATGATATGCTTTTACTTATAGAAAATAATAGCTGTGAACTAAATAGAAAAAGAAAACAAATTATACAATTTTTTAATTACCTTAATCTAAAAATAGAAATAGAGAATAACCATAGAATAGTCAATTTTCTTGATGTAACACTAAATCTCAACACATGTCTTCATTATCCATTTCACAAACTAAATTAGAACTTGAATTATGTCAACTTTAACTCTAATCACCCCAGATCTGTTAAAAATACTATAGTGAACTCTGTTCAAGAACGAATTTCAAGAATTTCATCTAATAAAAATATATTTGATGAAAAAGCGGAGTATTACAACGAAGCGTTAGGTAGAGCTGGGTATAGAAATAAAATTAAATACATCGATAATAATAATAATAAGCAAACTAACCAAAATAATAACAATTTCAATTACGGTAACAACTTTAACAACTATAATAGAAAACATTACAATAATTCCAAAAGCCGAAAAAGAAATGGAACTAGAAATATATTATGGTTTGCTCCCCCTTTCTCACTAAATATTAAAACCCCTATTGCTAAACTATTCTTTAAAGCTCTTGACAAACGCTTCCCTAGAACACATAAATATTACTCAATTTTTAATAGACACACTATAAAATTAACTTACTCGTCCACCAAAAATTTAGCACAAAATATTAATAGAATTAATAATAGGAATTTAAAACCTAACCAAAATACCAATAATAACCCAAACAATATTCAATTAAATAACTGTAACTGTAGAAATAAATCTAACTGTCCGTTAAATAACAACTGCTTAGCTAAAAATGTAGTGTACAATTGTAATGTTAAAACTAATTTAAATTCATTTAACTATGTTGGTTCCACCTCTACAGAATTTAAATTTCGCTTCAATAATCATAAGAATTCTTTCACAGATCCAAACAAAAAATCTTCAACTTCGCTATCTAGCCTACTATGGGACCTAAAACAAGATAATATTAAATATTCGATGAATTGGAATATTATTTCTAAAGCTACTCCCTTTTAATTCCTCTTCAGAAAATTGTGATCTTTGTATTGTTTATATTAAAGTCCAAAAATTCCCTTAATCTAAGGAACAATTTATTCAGTTGCTGCAGACATAGGTTGAACTCAACGTTTAAATATAAATATAAATTTAAAATGTAGTATAATTAATTAAGTAATTTAGTTAATATATGAAACCTGTCGATAAATCATTAGATTCCTTCACCTTTTTCTTTTTAAACTTTCTTCCTAAATATATACATGGATATAATAAACTACTCTAAAATCTCTATACTTCCAATGTATTAAATAAAATATACGTAAGATAAATGTCTATACTAAATATAAGGTTATCTGTGGGAATCATTGGGGTTTTTAAATCTTTTAAATTATTTTTATTTATTTGTTTTGATTCTGATAGCTTCTCATAACTTTCATAAGTCCACCCTTTCAATATCTTGATTGAGATATACGTAGGATAAATTTCTATACTAAATATATAAAACATATTATTTTAACTTAAGTTACTCTATAGTGTTTTAAAGATATTTAATGCTTTGATATTTCTAGATTTCTTTTGAATATACTGATATAGTTGCATTTCCAAAATATATTCCTTTGGTATTTTAAATTTATATTGTTATGCTTATGTTTACAAGTTATAATCCTTTAGTAATATATTGATATTTGATTATCTCTATACAAATGCATATGTGTGTATTAACATGCATATTAATCGTATATATTTATGTATATATACTGTGAACTTTTTATAACACAAGGAATGTATAGCAGTGATTAAGAGAAATCATTTACGTTTTGTATGGCTATATTGTTGGCTTGAGTAAACATAATTTCTATTTCCAGGACGTGCGTATGTGTGTGTATATATATATATACATATATATTTGTATGTCTTTGCATAAGATACTGATCTCTATACCAAGGGTACATTTTGAACGATTTAACTCAGATTTTGGTATATTGATCTCAAGTTTTTAAACTAAACATATAGTCATTATTGAACAATGTTTAATTTCTCATATTATATATATATATATGTCCCATTCATGAATATTGATACTTATATTTTTATTATTCATTTCATATAAATTGTTAACTCAACTTAATATGACATGACGTAGAGTTATCATTGTCTCCCCCTCTCTCTATATAGTATTTCTCTTTCTTGAGTTTCTCTATCTGTATGATGACTTGATATCTCTCTGTTGCTTTCCTTTGTTTTTCTTATTTCTTCCTTTTTTCTTTCTTTTTTATTTCCTCCTATCTTTATTTATCTCTTTCTTTTCTCCATACATTTCTCTCTCCGATATTTCTCCAGATTTTCTTTCTCTCTCTCCGTCTTTTTTCTTTTTTTTCTTTCTCTCCGTCTTTTTCTAATTGTGCTTAACACTATGACTTATTAAAATAATATAAACAAATCACTATCCAGACAGCCTCCAAAAGTAATGGTTGCATTTTAAAAGGGTACGTCAAAGCTATTTGTAAAACTGTTATATATTGTATTTTGTCTGATGAAGGCATACCATAATTTAATGTGGTATCCCTGAAATATGTATAATGAAATAAATATGGTTTTATAAATATAGTTTCCATTTATTAATATCGTATATATATATATATATATATATATATATACACAAACATAAATTATCGAGATTCGCATTTCGGCCCACGAAATAACAAAAAACAACCTCCGAGATGTGAGGCAAATGCTCAATATATATATATATATATGTGTGTATATATGTAAGTATGTGTGTGTGTAGAGAGAGAAAGAAAGAGTGGGGAGGAGTGAGGAGGATATAATCCGTTTCCCAAATTTCACTCGCATGGTATTGGTCACACTTAGACAATAGTAGAAGATATGTGAACGAATCTACAACCACATAGTTGTGAAGTGCTCTTATTAACAACGCAAATACACCTGCACTTCTATCAATTTTTTTAAATATCTGATACGGTATTTCTATAACTTATTCAGGTAGGGATTCAATAATCCCAAATCCACCGCAGCATGTAGAGATTAGAGTTTGGGTTAAGAGATGGGGTTAAAGGTTAGGATTAAGTTAGTTGGGGTTAAAGGTCAGTATTAAGTTAGTTGGGGTTAAAGGTTGTATTAAGTTAGTTAGGGTTAAAGCCATGCTAGAGTCCTTTAACGAAGGATATTTTAGCAGCATGGAATTATAAATGTTATTGAGACACGAGTAACATAATAATGACGTCAACAGGAGAAATTAGAGATGAAATTTATGTTTATTTTTGTTATAGCACAAATAATGTTTAACTTGTATGGTTGAAGTTACACATAAAATGAGGTTACAAAAGGGAATGTGCCATTGCGCCGGAAAGCCGGCAGGCCAAGGTGCAAAATCTCACCGTCACATGTACGTGTTGCTGGTTCGAAGTTCCTCGTGCGAGAGGAAGATTCTTCAAATCTTCGCGGGGAATTTCTCCCTCAGGACGCGTAGGGATACATCCTCTTCTACTGGCGCTGATTGGCTGAGCTGAGCCAAATCACGCACAGAGAATATATGTGAGCCCGCGGAATGTAGGTCACTACAATACTCCCCTTCTAGATGGAAGTCGATACAGATTATTGAATCAGCAAGAACAAATGCTGAAAGAGCACATCAGTGAAAAAATAATTGAGCAGAAGGATGCATGCAAGAAAAAAAATGAAGCGCTAAGGGCCGTGTTGAGCCGCTGTGTCAAATGACTAGCTGTTTTGTAGTTTATACGTGACCACCAAAGGTCTAACAGAAAACGGATAAAGTCTGACATGGGCGAAGTTGCCGTTCTTACATTAAATGTTAATGGTAAGTGTTGTACCAGTAGCTGTGGATGAAGCTATTATGGTAGTTTACCAGTGCTGGCAAGAAGATGGTGGGTAGGCGAGAAAATGTTGGCCTCCCAGATGTATTGCCGAATGTGCTAGGGAGCCAGGAAAAAATGGCTGGTTGCTTTGAAAAGAAAAAAAGCAAGTTGAATCTGTAGGTGGGTTGCAGTGTAAATTTCATAATTCAGGTGAATCCACAGAAGTGGTGGAAATGCTGACAAGTCCAGTTCTATTTGTTGTTTTCCTAGTGAGTCGGGTAAGGTAACAAGATGGAGGTTGTTATGGACGATGAGTGTGCAACGAGATGCGAAACTGTTTGAGTTCAGCTGCAATTAGCATTCTCGTGTTGCGGTGCCTGTTTGAATCCAGGTGAATTAAGCTCTATGAGTCGCTAGCATGTGACGGCACCTCAACCAGGTGAAAAGGGATCTCGCAGAATATTACGTTTGAAGAACATATACTAAGAACAACATGTTGGTAGGTGACAAAGAAATGTGTGCATATGCAGGCATGTAAAACAGCAAAGTATGTGAATGAATAAAAACCATGAGCAAGCAAATAGCAAAAGAGCACAAAACATTCAAAGTCAATATAAGGGAGCAGAGAAATTAATGCTCAATGATAAGTTCAAAGTTTTTCAAAGTCAAATAGTTCACACATCACCAGTGTACAGACTTTCTGACACTAGTTCTATCTGAAAACTGAAAAAGAAGTTTGTTAATGCCACTAGGGGTTAGATGTATATTGTTTTTGAGAGTTTTCGTGGCCATTTTACCGTCCTGCCACCTTGTGTGACATAAGGTTGTGTTGCTTGTTTGTATTGCAGAAGCCGTATCAAAAGAAAAAAAATGTCTCCGGGCTATAATTTTGAAAATACATGTGAAAGCATAGAAATAAACAATATGATGTGTGGTGGTTGCGTCGGTAAGGCTATGAAGCTGCCATATCACTATTCCCTGTTGTTGGTTAGTGGTTAAACAATGTTGTCGCTGCTGCTGCTGCTGCTATTGTTGTTGTTGTTGTTGATTGTAGACAGGACTTGTCGGTAGCCATTTTGAAATTTCCTCGTGGCGAAAAGTTTTTGAAATACTGCTAATTTTTTTAAAATTTTAAAAGGAATATTTTGTATTTACAATATTCCTCACGTCAGGTCACCAATTTAGCAGCATGGATTATATATGTTATTGAGACACGAGTAACATAATAATGACGTCAACAGGAGAAATTAGAGATGAAATGTATGTTTATTTTTGTTATAGCACAAATAATGTGTGTTAACTTGTATGGTTGAAGTTACACATAAAATGAGGTTACAAAAGGGAATGTGCCATTGCGCCGGAAAGCCGGCAGGCCAAGGTGCAAAATCTCACCGTCACATGTACGTGTTGCTGGTTCGAAGTTCCTCGTGCGAGAGGAAGATTCTTCAAATCTTCGCGGGGAATTTCTCCCTCAGGACGCGTAGGGATACATCCTCTTCTACTGGCGCTGATTGGCTGAGCTGAGCCAAATCACGCACAGAGAATGTATGTGAGCCCGCGGAATGTAGGTCACTACAATATAAATAAGAAATAGTTATTGTTGTTAGATGGATTAACATGGTTGTTAGAGGAAATAACATAAATAATAATAATAAATGATTTTGTTTATATATGGTTTACTTCACGGGGATCAATTAAAAAGTACAATAAAACAGTTACCAAGAGTTGTTAATTTTGTTATTGTTGTTGATGTGAAAACAGCAAGCGAACAGATAATGTTGTTGTTGGAAGTTGGAGTCCGTGGTAGTAATTCTGAGACCGTGGTAAGGGAGGGAGAGATATGATTTGTATACCTCTGTTATCGTCTGTAGTAACTGTGAACCACCGTGGCCTGCAGACAGCAGTGAATCTTCCACATTTGTGTTCTATAGTAGTAGGGCTCCAATCACTGTATTTATGTAGACCTCTGGGGTCTGTAGTAACTGTGAATCTTTACATAGTTGCTAGCGTAATGCTGCGATCTTTCTTGTCTTTCTGTAGACCACTGGGGTCTGTTGATTGTGGTGAATCTTTCACATGGCTTGTTCTGTAGGGGAGTGCTCCGATGTCTCTATGTAAACGTGGGATGATACAGGCTTTATATACCTATCGCTTCCTGTCTCCTCCATCCTTGAGGGGATAGCCAACGCATCAACCTGTTCACACCAAAAGGGTGATGACCCAGAATTTGACCTTTAGGTGTCACCCAAGGTTCAAGGCGCGGACTGATTTCGCTACAGTCCCACCTTCAGATTTGAATGTTAACTCTGTTTTGTCGTTTCTGTAGCGATGTTTATGTTGGCGTTTTCAGTTGTTGAATTAATGTTGAATTATGTTGGTCTTTTCAGTTGTTGAATTAATGAGTTAGTAAAGGCATCTCTGCTTTGTTTGTAGAATTTTTCAATTTGAAAAAGAATGGCTGTAAATACCATTTAAAAGTCTCTGGGGAACTTTGGTTTCATATCGTAATTTCGTTAAAACATATGTGTACAGCTGAGTAAGTGTATATGCCAAACTGTTACAACCATCTTTTTGTTTTTCTTTCAAGCTTTTCGATAATCTTTCAGGTATATATTATTGTATACTAGCCGAATTACCCGCGTCTTGCTGCGTTCTTTTTGTAAGAAAATAATGATTGGTTTTAAATCAGAGATATAATTTATGGAGAAAAACTCTGCATTTCAATATTGCTCAATGTAAAATGTAATGTATGAAAAATTTGAAAACATTATTTTTTGTAATATATCAAATCAGAATTACATTATTAAATCTTATTCTTATATTGTTTCTTGTAAATAATTTTTTCAAAATATCAATTCAAAGGTTTTGTGAATAGGCATCATATCTTGTCATTTACCTATGGTTTAAATTTCATATAAATCGAAGGGAAAAAATTTGCAGTGGGGGTTTGTACCTCCGAGGAGCCATAATAGGAGGTTTAACCCCATCAGGGTGTCTTAATATTATTGAAATTTGCTGAAATTTTGTGAATAGGCATCATATCTTATCATTTACCTATGGTTTAAATTTCATATAAATCGAAGGGAAAAACCTTTCAGCGGGGGTTTTGTGATTCTGGGGAACACTTTGATTAAAATGAAATGTACTTATCCAAGTACTCTGTGCAAGTTTCAGAATATATATGGTTATGGGGGTCTATCTCCAAAACCATAGGAGGAGTTCGTGAAATCTTGTTCCGTTTATTAGCCAAAACTTTCACTATAGAGGATTTAACCCCCATTAGGGTGTCTTAATATTATTGAAATTTGCCGAAAATTTGTGAATAGCATCATATCTTGTCATTTACCTACGGTTTCAGTGGTTTAAATTTCATATAAATCGAAGTGAAACAAATTTCAGCGGGGGTTTGAACCCCCGGGGAACCCTTTGATTAAAATGAAATATACGTCAGAAATTGAATGGGCATGAGACCCACATACGTGTTAAGTTTCATCAAGATCGGTTTGGTAGTTTTTTTAGTTTTAGGTTCACAAACACACACAAACAGACAGAAATTGCCATTTATGTATATAGATTGTTCCCGGCTGCACTCCGAAGCGTAGAAATATAATGTGCAGAGACGTTCCCGGTATTTAAGAACTTCAATATGTTTAGAGAAAAAGGCTGGTGGATTAGTAGAATTGGTAGAGCTTCGGATAAAATGCTTTTGCGATATTTGTTCTGGTTCTTTAAATTCTGAGTTTAAATTCCGTCGAGGTCAACTTTGTCTTTCATCCTTCCGGAGCCGATAAAATAAAGTACTAATCAAGTACTTGAGTTGGTTTAATCAACTTTGCTTAGATTAGAGACGTGGATCAACAGATATTGCTGTACTCAAGTCACGAATTCATTCCCTCTTTAAAGCAAGGTAGACCATTTTTGGATCCTATTTATGTGATGGAGGGCAGGTTGTTTTATTGTCGTTCTATCAATTGTATATGCCAATAGGTCATATATATTTCGTTTGTCTTTACCTAACATCCATTTAGTGTCATTTGTACTGCTACCGTGTGTGATCTATTGTATATCTTTGTATATATATATATAATTAAAAGAATCTTGGATCCTGAACGGTTCCTGCACATATCACACAGTTTTTGGATTAGCCACAACCAATGTATTTCTTTTTCAGAAAGCCAAAGATCCACTTATGCAACTTTCCTTTTATATTAATGTTTTTTACTATTGGTGAAATCAGTTATACACCTCTAAATCAGAGACATACACAGCCAACCTTCGATTCTGATAGCAAATGTTAAAATTTGTATTCTGTATTGTTAAAATTTGTATTCTGCAGTTTCTTCCGGGAAGGAAACCGTGATGGAACTTCTGTTGGTTTAAATAATTTATTGCCATTCTGTATATGATTCTACACACAACATTTGAAAGGAATTAGAACTGAAACAGATTTTATATGTATGCCTGTGGCTTACATTTACCTTTGTAAATCGGAATTAGTATTTTTGCTTCCTTAAGCATTTCTGGTAGTCGCCAACCGTCTAAATAAAACTAATATAGTGTTTTGAAAGGGCACGCGCACACACAGCAGACACGCGCGCGCACACGCGCACGCACACCCACACACACACACACAGACACACACACAGACACACACACACACACACACACACACACACACACACACACACACACACACACACCGCACACACACATACACACACACACACACGCCGCACACACACACACACACACACACACACACACACACACACACACACACACACGCGCGCACACGCACGCACACATGTATATATATATATATACGGTATATAAGGATGCAATTCACTTCTAGCACTCAACGTCATATCTAATATATATTTGTGAAATGGGTGGTGGTTTAAATTCAGTTGTGCACGGTTAAATGGTAGTAGACGTGGTCGGACGGACATGAAAATTTACACACCTATGTAAAAAGTGCCAAGGAAGCAAATAGACGAGGTTTCAAATCTCTAACTTGAAAGATGTGGTCCCTGTGGCCCCAAAACGGTCTATTTACTATCGCGTTCGGTGAGTTATTTCCCCCTGTTCTAATACTTTTGTCTTATTTACAATTTCATACAAATAAAGCAGTAAATAAAGGATTGTGAGTTCATGCAATTGTTTATGTTTCGTCACTATATATATATATATATATATATAATATGAAAACGCTTTAATAAAAAAAATATCAACTGTAATGTATGTATGCATGTATTTATGTGTTTATATGAGCGGGGATATACAAGTAAATCTTACTTTGTGGACAGCTGCCCCTTAGCATAATATTCATGCTAGAACAGCATATATTTGAAAGTTTTCAGGGAGTTGAATTACTGATTTTGGATCGGCAGCTTTAGCTTTGAAAAAATGAAATGTGCAGTGTAAACATGTTTTATTATTCCTCCGGGGATGAATCTGCTCTGCCTTTTTTCCATCTCTTTCTTTCTCTCTGGAAGAAATCAGCCGTAGTAAGACCTAAAAAAATGGTTAGATACACCATGACGCACCGTGCATCACGGTGGAGTTGAAAAGCAGACTCAGAACATGGCGTTGTGTGGGGGTGGCTCGCAGCCCAATGTTCCAGGGGAAGAAGAAGAAGAAGAAGAAGAAGAAGAAGAAGAAGAAGAAGAAGAAGAAGAAGAAGAAGAAGAAGAAGAAGAAGAAGAAGAAGAAGAAGAAGAAGGTTTGCGCTGGAGTTCTATGATTCTTTTTGTCATTCATATATAAACAAATCTACTATATAAATTGGAAGTGGTCGGACGTTGTTTATGTAGTCGGATAAACGTCGAAACGGCTTGGTGGAATGCAGCGACAATTTACACAGTTATGCAGAATGACCCGAGGAGGCGTTGGGTCGACTTTCAAGCTACAAGTTTCCATGGTTGCGGAGAAAATCGATGAAACAGGAATTTCCCATTCAAATTGAACTGAGAGTAATCTGTGAACGCAGAAGTAAATATTTCGAGAAACGTTGCAACCGAAGGAAAACAGGAACACGATATTTTGGTCCGTGAAGACGTTCCCTGGTAATGAACGGGAAACAAGAGAGGATAATACGTCGTTATGTAGAGTGTGAAGAACAATTTCATGCAAAGACAAGACCAAGTTTATGGTATAAATGGAGTCGTTAGACTAATATTCTATTTAAAATAACAGAATGATTTTCAGTCTCGGAGTTTAAGAATGATGTAAATAAAATTGAAGACGAAAATGACAGTGGTTATTAAAATAGTAAAAGTAAATAGTGAAGATTTAGGCCAGTACATACGTATGCCCCGACGGACATACACATACATATGCACACACAAATACATACCCCCCACACACACACACATACACACGAACGCACGCGCGTATGTATAAACCTTATGCATTTCTACAGTATTTTCACCAAACTTAAGACATAGGTTACTTATGTACTCCGGATGGTCATGGGCACTGTCATTTTGCCAGATATTGATTATAGGGCTTCCCGGCAGATAACCCCTTTAACCACTTTAACCACTTCCTTGGAGTCGACTGAAGCACTGCAATGCAATGCAACAAAACGTCATAACTTCTGGAGTTCGCAACCGATTTTCACAAAACTTGACACATGGGCTACGTTTGTCCTAGGGATGAATGTTAACTCTCCGAATTGGCACATATTGGGTAGGGGACCCCTGGGGGCAGGAACTCCCTTTTGGAAAAAGCCGATGATTTTGTAAAAGTATAGTTTTCGAAGCAGCACTGAAGTATTGACATAAATGGTATACACAACTGCTATTTAATATCCGAGAAACGCCGGGTACCTCTGCTAGTTACTTCCTAAAACAAGGATGGCGGAGTATATTAATAAAGAGGAAAATGCGAAGTTGAAGATGTCCTTTATTAATTGGGCCGTTATGCATATTTCAATGACGATCGATATCGTGATTTCTTCAGACAGCAAAAATTGATTATAAGGTAACATTTTCGAGGCAATTTTGGGTGGAAGGGAGCGGACTAAAAAAAAGTGTGTTTTTGCTTGGAGTGGCCTCTCCCTTCTAGTTTTCAGAACATCCCGACAGCCCTTCTTAGTCACAGCGGTGTGGGTGGCTGACAACTCGACTACAACCTAGAGTACCACCAACCTTATGTGTTCTCTCTATTTACCAGTCCCTCACCACCTCGGCCGACAACTCTATACGGTCAGTTGGAGTTCAGACCAGCCGAAATTTATTTACTGCTAGTCTTCAAAATTTTGCGTTCGTACCCGCTGCCCGTTTATGGCGGGACAATATACAGACCATCAACCCCAAATCGAGAAAGTTACCTACTGCTATGGTTAATATAACTTATAGAAAACATTAAAGGTTTCACAACCCGCAAACCCAGAATAAATACTAGAACTCAGACGTTAAGAGTTAAGAGTTAGAAGACCGGAGAGCTATACAACAGTCATTAAGCTATGAAAAAATTGTATTAGGAAATGGGTTCAGAGCTAGATATTAACTTGTACTGGCGAGAATGACAGGCAATATTTAAAGTATCTAATGCAACAAATGTAAAAATTAAAAAAAATAAATAATCGAGTAATTGGTATCCGGTCAATCCGGTGGAGACAAATAATACTTTGATGATTTAAGGAAAAATGTAAGAAAAGATACAAATGAGTAAGGATGAACAGGAAAAATGGTATCATAAAGAGAATAAAGGGAAAAAAATACATACATATATATATATGTAAAAAAAAGAATTGTAGAGAGTGCATGAGAGAAAATGCAGGGAAACATCCGTGTTAAATGTCTGAGTGGGGGCGTGTTGTAGAGAGTCAGCTATATTCACATTGCTTCGGGTGTTTTGGTCCGTGCAGTTGCAGCCGGGTGCACTTCACTGGCTATCAGTGGTTATATGAGGCCGGGTGGGACCCGACAGATCTGCCTTCCAGGCTTTTGCATGTAGAATAAGAGGTAATTGTTGCTTTCAACTTCGCATTTATTTTCCTCTTTATTATATATATATTTATATATATATATAATAAATATATATAAATATATATAATATAATATATATATATATATATATATATATATATATATATATATATATATATATATATATTCAGGTTTGAGGTTCACCACTGGATAGATTTTATCTATTACATTCACTTATTATATTTCGAATACCTGATGATATCACCGGATTCATACGGAACCCGGTCATTGAAATGATCATAGTATAATAAACCTTTCAAGGATTTACACATATCCAGCCTCCTGTCATTTAATTATATATATATATATATATATATATATATATATATATATATATATATATATATATATATATATATATATATATATAGAGAGAGAGAGAGAGAGAGAGAGAGAGAGAGAGAGAGAGAGAGAGAGAGAGAGAGAG
>OZ024740.1:157972132-158007132 GCA_964016885.1 Eledone cirrhosa
AAGTATGCCGGACAGACTAGAGCCCATAGGTAGCCCAGAGATTTGTTTGTACGTGTGGCCGAGGAAATTGAAGAGTGCATTATCCACAACGAAGGAGAGGAGTTGGTGGATGTCCGTGTGTGTGAGTCCGAAGCAGTGTAAGTTAGATGCTCGGACTCGTTCGGTCAACAGGTCGACAGCTGGGGATGCTGGTACGGAGGTATAAAGGGCGACCACATCAAGACTGAAGGCATAACCGTTGTCCTTTCTGGTGTTGGGCGCCAGATGGTGTAGTCGCTCCAAGACTTCCTTTGAGCTGCAGACGTGGGCTGGTAGTGTGTGTAGAATAGGTGTAGAATAGAAACCTATTCTACACACACTACCATAATATATATATATATATATATATTATATATATATATATATATATATAATATATATATATATATATATATATATATATATATATATATATATATATATATATATATATATATATATATATATATATATATATATATATATATATATATATATATATATATATATATATATATATATATATATATATATATATTCATTAGTTAAGCAAAACAAGATCACACATTTCACAAGGAAGACATTATTAAAAAATTGTCAACATATTTTAGTTTGATGTAAGGAATGTAGAGAATAATAATATTAATAATAATAATGTCCGCTTACAATTGTTTCGCTACTCCATATAATATTTCTGGATCAGATGACTATATATCATAATTGATCTGGTTCACTTGAAAATAATTAACATATTTAAAAGACAGAGCGGCTCATCGGAACTTCAAAGGAATATAAATTAAAATAATGAGAGAATGTTGCATAATATAATGTTCCATATATTGGTTTTTCACTATGGTGTCTTGGTTGCATCAGTTGTCAGCCATAATCAAGCAGTATTCATCTGTCGAGGCTGCATTGTGTGTGATCTGCCTATGGGTAACAAGATGGCTGCCAAAGGACATATTTACCTTACTAATTAGAGGGTGGTTTCAGGGGAAGCAACTCCTCGAGAGATTAGAAATTGTGGCTAGTTTATAGTTAAATGCTAATTTTTAAATGTTTTAATTGAGAGACAATGTAGGGGAGGTAACTTATAATTATCTAAGTTAGTCATAGCTATTTAATTTATTAGCTACAAGTAAAAATGGGGCTAGATGACTAAGTTGGGTCAAATATTCTATTGGCGAAGGAATTAGCCCTTCGATGTTGACAGCTAATAGTTACCTCCGTTCTATCGTTAATCGGTAGAGGTCGTGATAGAGTTATGTAATATGTTTCTGTAATACAGAGATCACAAGATTTTCTTCGTCCATTGAACGGTTGGGCCCTAGCCACGATATCCCATTTTAGTGAGTGTTGAACCTTGTTTAATTTAAGGTTGTTAATGAGCCTAGCTAGCGATGTCGAACATCTGTTGCTAGGGTCTCGGAAGGAAAAAGAGTGCGCGTTGTAGCGTACCTTAAAAGGGTTAGAGGTAGACCCGATAGGAGAGCTGGTATTCGAAGCAGTTTTAACCGTGCACCTATAGACTATGTTGGGTGTCAGGCAGTGTCCATTTAATGGGCATGCATTAGGGTAACGGCAGTTGCAGTTGCTTCTGCGGTTAGTGAGAGTAGGGTAGTTTAACCTAAGCGGTAGGTCAGTGCTAGAAGGATTAGATGGGGGAGGTGTGCTACTAGAGTAATTATTGGTGTAGTGGCGTGGTGTATTTGATAGGGGTGGTGGTACCGCGGTGTGGGAGTTATACTGTCTTAGTTTATGATGGTTACTGAATGCGATGTGGCTAGCTAGGTTAGGTGTTGTGGAGAATGAGATTTTAGTGTTATTTTTATTAAAGAGTTTGTAATATCTATGGTTGGGGAGAAATGTTTAGATAGGATAGAGAAGAAGCGTTTAGGGATATTAGTGGCTAGATTAGATGAGAATGGGGGGTTAAGCCAGGTGATATTTCTAGGTCTATTCCTTCTAGGGGCTCTAGTGGAGTTGGTAGGGGCCTTCCTAGGGTTATTATTACCTGGGGATTTGTTATTTGTCATCCCATTTCTCATTTCTATTCTAGGGTTGATTTTTAGTTTGCTACTTGGAGTGGGGAGCAGGCCGCTGCCACCATTAAACTTCCCTGTATAGGTGCTGTTACTGCTAAAGTTCCGGCGAATCTGGCTATATGCTAAGGTATTTCTAGTTCTAGTGTTAAGTTTATTATGGTGAATTGCTGTGTTATGGCATTTAGGTATGTAATAAATTGATTGTTCATAACCAGATTCAGAGAGAGCCTTATTATAATATTGTGCATGGTTTATAAATATCTCCCCATTTGCTGATAGCATTGAGATCCTATACGAGATAGATTTGATTACTGCTCTGATGACTGCCGGTGGGTGGTTAGAGTGTCGGCTAATATATGTGAGTATTTCACCTAGTTTATGGCAAGGGTAATATAGGTTATTGTTGAGATCCAGGGTGACATCTAGGAAGTTTACTACATTATAGTTCGGCTCGATGGTGATAGAAAGACCGTTATTTTTAAAGAATCTATGTAATTGTTTTTTAGCAAATCAATGCCACGATTAGTGCAATTGTTGACTGCAATTAGGGCGTCTTCCCTGTATATTCCGCCTTGCAAGGGTTGGATTTCGACTCTGATGTTATGTAATAGGTAAATTCCAACTAAATCGGTGATTTGCGCAGAGTCACTTGAGCCCATCGTGATGTCAAAGTTGTCTGTTCTATCTTTTCTAGTTCATATATGACAATATCAACAACTTATGTGAAACAATAAAAACACACCTGAATAACAACACAAATCCTATGCAAGCGAACGAAAAAACACATGACACTAATACACTTACAACAAATTAATACCACAATGGTACACATCTCTTAAAAACAGGAAATTCTCCTTTTGGGAGATGATACAAAACAATAACAAACCGGAGATCTATGAAAAATGGATTAACATCCCTATTAATTATCCCCCGCAAACTACAAATTAAATCCATCCCAAACAAACCCGAGACACAAAGACGCCTCAGAGAAAGAATGGCACTTGTTAACATAAAAACCAAAATTGAACTCCTTAAATTGAGAGCCCAAGCAAATGAAGATAGGATCAAATCAATCGACGATGAGATTAATCAAGCAATTATCAATAAAACCAAAGACACCACCCTAGAAAATATTTCAAAATTATAACGTTGGGAAATAAACGAAACCTGATTCTCTAACTATAAAACACTTTTCCAAAAAGATCACACATCCAAGAACCCCTTCATTAAAACCACAATAACAAGAAAACCCAATCACCACCCAAACACCATACAACAACCAACAACAACAAAAAAACAATTCCCCCCCCACCCCACCCCAATACCAAAAAAAGAAGACATCACCTCGCTACTACCTCCGAAACCCACCACTTAGCTACCACATGGATTCCCAAGCAACAAATATAGTAATAGAAAAACATCAGCTACAAGATAGACACTACAACTTCTCTCCCACCAGGAGAAACCATAGAATCCCCCACACTTACAACCCTCCCCCCCCCTAACATCCCCACATAAAAAAACCACACCCATCATTACTTTCAACATAGAACCTAAAATACACAACTATCACACATGCCACATAGGGTCTCACAACCTAATCTACCTTCATCCACTAACCACATCCTACTACAACACCAGCGGGGACAATACAACCACACGAGACACCCTAACCACTACAACCACCATAACTACACACCATACAACAACAACAACAGGACTCAATATAACCACACGAGACAACCCTACTACAACCACCACCAAGTCTACACACCCTACAACAACAGCAGTGCTCAACACAACCATACGATACAACACAACTTCAACAACCACCACAACTTCACACCCTATAACCACGTCCATCAAATCTACACACCCTACAACAACAGCAGGGCTCAATACAACCACACGATACAACCTAACTTCAACAACCACCACAGCTACACACCATCTAACAACACCAGCAGGGGCCAATACAACCATAAGAGACATCCAAACTTCAACAACCATCACAACTTCCGTAGTCATTTTTTAGACACAGCACACAGACACAGGGTAACAAGATAACACAAATCACACAGGAGACACAAAATGTAATAAAAATTTAACCTCTAAAAAAATTTAACCTCTAAAGAATTAACAACAGACCAAATCAACATACTCTCCAAAGGTCTAAAATTTACATCAACTCCCCAACGACCAAACTACTCCGAAATGAAGGAAGATATTGCAGAATTCTGTAGAAAACTAAGACTCAAGGAGCAACTATACGACAAATACAATGAGGATGACTCAATAGCCAGAAATAGAAGCAACTACACCCCACCAAAATGCAAGAACAAATTCCTCGATCAATTCTGCGAACACATTACTAATTACCCATACCACCACCTACACAGACATAAACAAAAACCAAACCTAAGCAAAAAAGAATGGAATGGTCTTAACAGTGTAAAGAACGACAAAACCCTAACAATCAAAGAGGCAGATAAAGGGAGTGCAGTGGTCCTTATGAGGACAGATTACTACACGACTCTTAGTACTCTCAACTCTAGAAAACGAAACATAATACGAAAAGTCCCAACACTACACACAACAGAAAATAATGAGAAACCTAAAATCCCTAACAACCCTTTACAAAGAAGGCCTTACCGACAAGGAATACAACTACATCACCAATTTCAAAAGCAGAACCAGCCTCTTCTACGGTATCCCAAAGACACACAAAAGCGAAGTAATAGGCAGGGCCTGCAAGCAAGCCACAGACATTTACATCAATATATCCCCCCACCCCACCCCCTGATGACCTTAAATTAAGACCCATAATAGCAGGTACCACTTGTGAAACCCACCGCCTAAGCAACTTCCTAGATATTCTGCTTAAACCTTTCCTAAAACATAAAAAGCTTCATACCACCTCCCAACAACACTTAATAATGAACATACCCTACTAGTAACCTTTGATGTCATCAATTTATATTCCAATATCCCACACAACCTAGGTATAGAGGCAATACAATTCTGGCTTGAAAATTTCCCTAGTGAACTTCCACAGCGCATCCCTAAAGAATTTGTGTTGGAGGGACTCAAATTCATCTTGGAAAACAACTTCTACAGACAGAAATCTGGAACTGCCATGGGCACGAAAGTAGCCCCCTCATACGCCAACCTTGTCATGGAATATTTGGAAACCACTCTCTACCGCAAAGTTCTAGACAAATACGGAAACCACTTCTACCTACACATAGAAAAAAACTGGAAGAGATATCTGGACGACTGCTTCATCCTCTGGCATGAAAGTATAGAAAGACTGATTGAGTTGAAAACCCTTCTAAATGGACTCAACACAAACTTACAATTTACAATGGATTACAGCCATGAACAACTCTCTTTCCTCGACATCCTCATCAAGAAAACAAACAACAAAATAGAAACAGACATATACTACAAACCCACAGACTCCAAACAATATCTTCCATTCAACTTGTGACACCCTCGCCATAGCAAAATGGCAATTCCTTATAACCTAGCGAGAAGGATCTACACAATAGTTTCAGATAAATACACTTGCTACACACGACTAGAAGAATTAAAGAACACACTTATCAGCAGAAACTACCCACCATCCCTCATCAACAATGGATTCCAACGTGCCCTAAAACTCAACATCCAGGAACTCAGACACCCCACGCCCAGGAATGAACCGCAACAGAAAACTCTACCATACATCTCCACACACAACTCCCTCAACAATGAGGCATTCGACACCATTCTCCAGAACATTCCTTTACTAAAAAGAGACCCAAGAATGAACAAAATCCTCTAAACACACAACATCATAAAGAGCAAAATACAACCTAAATCCATAAAAAAACATCCTCACACAAGCCAAAACCCAACCAACCCTCACAATGAACCCTACAGTAAAAAAAATGCGGAAGGCCCAACCGAGGCATATACATAAATCTAATAGAAGGTTCAACATTCCATTTTAAACAAGGACAACATTTCACAGTTAAACACAACTTTACATGTGCATCTAAAAACCTAATCTATGTTTTGACCTGCTCAGGTTGTCAAGAGCACTACATAGGACAGACAAAAAATAGCCTCCGACAACGTATGACCGTCCATAGATCACAAATCAGGAATACAGAAAGATTGCATTTAGTGAACATATCGCCAATTGTGCACCTAACCAACATCCAAACTTTAAAATTTTCCCCATTTACAAATTCATAGACAACGCTCCTTTCGTACTAATAAGGAAACGTACTTCATTAACAAATTCCAACCTCTACTTAATGGATTAAACTTCGGTCTAAACTAAAACTGGAACGAACAATGAACCAAAACTAAATCCCTATGTTTCTCTAAAGAGTTACCTCCCTCACACCCTACCTAATCCTTTTTCTTATATAAATTGTATACCCTCTCTCACTTCTCTCTCACCTACCTGACCACCCTGAATTACGTCTCCCTGCATATTAACTCTCTAAAAAGGGAAATCATATCAAACCCCAGACTACCATTTGCCTCCATCATGGATCAACTAAGCATTCTTGCCATAATAACACATTTTGAACTGCTTATCTTCAAGAACTATGCCTGTAAATAATATTTTTTATTTCCCATTACTCTATTATGTTTCACATTACCCCCCCCCCCTTTTTTTTCTTTTTTCTTTTCACTTCAAAAACCTTGTTTGTAAATAACATTATTCTTTCTTCACCATTTCCTTAACATGTTCAAATCACCATTTTACACCAATACATATTCCCCCCTTTTGATAATGCATAAAATGCTGAAACCGGTAATAGACAATTATTGAATATACAAATAAATAAATAAATGCCATTGTTAATTAATAAATAAATTAACTAATACCTCAACACTTCACACAAAGTAAAATATTTTGTTTTAAACATTTTCTAACCCAGAAAAAAAAAATAAAAAGGAAAAAAAAAATTTTTCTTCCTAATAATCATCTTTTTCTCCCTATTTTCATATATATATATATATATGTGTGTGTATGTGTGTGTGTGTGTGTGTGTGTGTGTGTGTGTGTGTGTGTGTGTGTGTGTGTGTATGTGTGTGTGTGTGTGTGTGTGTGTGTGTGTGTGTGTGTGTGTGTGTGTGTGTGTGTGTTTACACTCCATGCTGATATACATGTTAAAATTACACTTTCAGGCATTTCTAATATAAAACAGGAATCTATAATACTAAAGTTTAGCATGAGAACCGAAATAACTAGAACTATCTTTAAGATTAATGGTAGATTTATTGGTGTTTGAAATAAGTAAATTTGTGAACGGGGTGCTTTTTCCGGGCCATAGAGCAATTGATCACAAGCAAGGGAAGTCGTAATGAAAAGCAAGGGAAGTCGTAATAAATTATAGATGCTTAGCCGTCTAGCAAATTGTAAAGAAAAAGCAAATCAACAAACTCATAAATACACTACGCTATCTTCTTTAACTTAACTATACCAAAATTAAAATTTCTATCGTTGTTTTTTTTTCTTTTTTTCTTTTTGAATCTAATGTAGCTAAGTAGTACGCCATTTTTACAGATTAGAAATATTTCATAAGGAAAAATTCTCTCTTAATAGCGTGTATGCGAGACTAATTAGCTTAACACTTTGGGGTCAATCAGTCTACTCACCCATTTCCTCTTGCTTTTTTGTCGTGTCTAGCCCCTTTCATTGCCGCCATGAGTGTAATAAATTTAGATAGTACTAGACATTTAGCAGGACTAAACCAGCCATCAGAACAGGGCACCCTCCCCCACTGACTACTGACCACTCCCGGAGAAAAACAAAAGAAAACAAGAGAACTTTTAAGAATTTTTTGCTTTGACCGTCTGCCCATATATGGATTATACCCCTTGTAAAGTACGGCTAGATTCTCGCCGTTTGAATACTGGCGCTTTAGTTCGGATCTAGCTGTCAAAACGGCCGGAGCTCAGCCGTCGGGGTCCTCAATCTTTTTACACACACACACACACATATATATATATATATATATATATATATATATATATATATATATAAACAAATAACGAAACGAAATTAAATTTCGTTTCGCTTCTAACTCACTTTTGTATGACTGACGCTTAAACAATTAAGTTAAAGTGTACATCTACATATGTATACGGAAGTATTAGTATGCATATAAATACACACATGTATACATATGTACATGTACTCAGCTTTTCACTAGACACTTTACAGTGAGTGTCAGCTAGTCTGTATGTAACCACACAGGCGGACCGGGTTTTAGAGTCATACGAGTTTTCAAGGAAACACATTTCCTCTATTCTCCAGAGGGCCAGACAGGAATATTGGACTAGTTTCGATGTTATTACATCTCATCAGCAATATTTACCCATCTTCCGGCTTCTCTGGAGAATTGTAAAAGCACATATCGTTATATGTTTTTTCTATGAAAATTAGTAGTGGGTAGACTAATTTGCATAGAACGTGAGTCATTGTACGCACCGGTTCAGCGGAAACGATAAAAACAAATAACGAAACGAAATTAAATTTCGTTTCGCTTCTAACTCACTTTTGTATGACTGACGCTTAAACAATTAAGTTAAAGTGTACATCTACATATGTATACGGAAGTATTAGTATGCATATAAATACACACATGTATACATATGTACATGTACTCAGCTTTTCACTAGACACTTTACAGTGAGTGTCAGCTAGTCTGTATGTAACCACACAGGCGGACCGGGTTTTAGAGTCATACGAGTTTTCAAGGAAACACATTTCCTCTATTCTCCAGAGGGCCAGACAGGAATATTGGACTAGTTTCCATGTTATTACATCTCATCAGCAATATTTACCCATCTTCCGGCTTCTCTGGAGAATTGTAAAAGCACATATCGTTATATGCTTTTTCTATGAAAATTAGTAGTGGGTAGACTAATTTGCATAGAACGTGAGTCATTGTACGCACCGGTTTAGCGGAAACGATAAAAACAAATAACGAAACGAAATTAAATTTCGTTTCGCTTCTAACTCACTTTTGTATGACTGACGCTTAAACAATTAAGTTAAAGTGTACATCTACATATGTATACGGAAGTATTAGTATGCATATAAATACACACATGTATATCCGCCTGTGTGGTTACATACAGACTAGCTGACACTCACTGTAAAGTGTCTAGTGAAAAGCTGAGTACATGTACATATGTATACATGTGTGTATTTATATGCATACTAATACTTCCGTATACATATGTAGATGTACACTTTAACTTAATTGTATATATATATATATATATATATATATATATATATATATATATATATATATATATATATATATATATATATATATATATATATATATATGTTAGGCTGTGTGGTTATAATGAAAATATAAAAAAATACACGGGAGAAATATAGTAAACACAAACCGCTCATCCCACTAATCAACTGTCTTTCATTATAGCTTCGGATGCTTTATAACAGGCATGTCAAACATGCAGCCCACGGGCCGCATGTAGCCCTTTACAAGCACACCTGCGGCCCGCACAAAGGTTTTTACAGCGCGTGCATGTTTTATCCTCGTAAAATTAGTAGTAATATGTGCAATTAGTTGTGTGTGGCCCTCAGACAACACATATGTGACCCATGTAGCCCTCGGGGAGGGGGGGGGGGGGGCCTCAGTTTGACATGCCAGCTTCATAAGACAGGACTATTCACCACCAGTGCATCAATAGAAACCACGGAGTTATCTATGGATAGCTATTCGGGATGAAAACACAACGGACGTTGGCCAATAAAAAAAACACACACACACACACACGCACACACACACACGCACACGCACACACACACACACACACACACACACACACACACACACACACACACACACACACACACACACACACACACACACACACACACACAAAACAAAACAAAACAAAACAAAACAAGAAAAAATAACTACATACCGATATGGGACAGGAAAATTGCTACAATCGAAAGTAACAAAAACAAGGGCTATGTAACTGTAGTAGAAATTAAGGAGTGGATTAAATTAATACTATTTGGAGCAGTAAGCCCTAGAAGTTATATTAATAGGTGGGACATAGCGAAGATGACTGACCAGGCTGGTGTCAAATGACAAAAGGCCGAGACAAAGGCTTGGAAGTGTAGGGGAGTATTAAGGACTAAGGAAGAGGGAGAAAAAAAGATAGGTAAATGGATATAGAGGAATAAATAGACATAGATAGATAAATGGAGAGAGAGAGAGAGAGAGAGAGAGAGAGAGAGAGAGAGAGAGAGAGTGTGTGTTTGTGAGAGAGAGAGAGAGAGGGAGAGAGAGAGAGAGAGAGAGAGAGAGAGTGTGTGTTTGTGAGAGAGAGAGAGAGATTATGTCACAGCAGCATTACAAGTTAGTTCGAACAGTAACCCTAGAACTAATATTAATAGGAGAGACATCCTTTCTTATGATGTTTGTGCGTAGGAAGTACTAGAAATCTTAACAGGAAAGAAATTACTGAACTCTAGACAAGATAGGCTATTCATCTGTAAACACAAATGCCTGAAAACATATTCTAATAATAACCCTAGCTAACCCATGATTAGAACTTATTACTCTATCTGTGACTCTTTTTCAAATACCCAGCTTTATTACATAGACAAGTGGCACAACATCTACTACTTTAGTTTCACCTATAACGGTAACTGTCATGCTGATACTATTAATATTTAATATTAATAGCGTTGCAGCAAAGAGTTACGGCCCTTTATGGTATGAGTTCAAATCCCGCCGAGGTTAACTTTGCCTTTCATCCTGACGGGGTCGATAAAATAAAGTACCAGTAATACACTGAGATAATTACTGGCCTTGAGCCAAAAGTAGAAACAAATATTAATAGAGGTTTACGAGCCGTTTATTTTCTTACCATAGTAGCACTCCCATAACTCATACGACCCCTTTGATCTATAGATTAACTATTTCTCAACCAATGACATGTCTCATTTATGTAACACCAAAAATTGCTGGAAGACCAAAAGTCAACTTATCCCCCCCCCCACCCCGCCCTCTTTACATTCGATACTATCACTCAAATTCTAAAAACAGTATTTATTTTCTGAAAATTGTTGAGTTCTAGGATATTGTGGGAGAATTATTGGAAATATTAATATCTCTAAACAGCCCCCGTAGATCCTGACATAACTCGATAATGAAACACGTATTAAAATGTATAATTAAATATTTTTTTGTTATAATCACGCTTTAGGAAAATCACACAAGGCGTGATTAGAAAAAAACTATTTAATTATACATTTTAACACGTGTTTCATTATCGAGATACGTCACGATCTACGAGGGCTTTTTAGAGATATTAATATTAATATTTATATTTATATATATATATACATAGATACATACATACATAGATACATACATACATACATACATACATACATACATACATACATACATACATACATACATACATACATACATATATATAATAACTAGAAATTGATTAACATATATATAAACATGAATAATCACAGGAGATAATTTTTACAAGCGTGTAACCACGTATACAAATATATATATATATATATATATATACATTTGGTATATCCTGTGGTAATTCCACTGTAGGGTCCAAGTTTAACAATTTACGGAGTACATATACGTAAATATATATATATATATATATATATTTATTTAGGTTTGTTGGTTCACCACTGGATAGAACTGGTCATTCCGTATGGTCAATCTCGATGTAATATTATGGAGAGCACTCAACTTAATGCAACTCACCCGTCTCCGTCGTTTGTGTAGTTGGTGGTGCGAGTACGGAGTTAATTATTATAAAATAACAGGAGGCTGGTCAGGTGTAAATCCTTGAAAGTTTTATTATACTATGATCATTTCAATGACCGGGTTCAGTATGAATCCGGTGATATCATCAGGTATTCAAAATATAACAAAGGAATATAACAGATAAAATCCATGGGGCTGAAAATCAGAGACAAGAGGACGACCGACTATTTAGCAGCTTCTACCTCAGTCGGCCGCCATATATATATATATACATATATATATATATATATATATATATATAGTGACGAAACATAAGTCAATTGCATGAACTCATAATCCTTTATTTACTGCTATATATATTTCGATGATAGCTATTGAATGGCTCATCAGGCAGTTAGTCAGTTCTTAGATATGTATATATATATATATATATATATATATATATATATATACATTCCATACGCTGTTTCATCTGGGGCGGGTAAGTGTGGGTTAAGTGGAGAAAAGGTGCAGTTGGAGGAGGAGGGGAAAATGTACAGAGTGAACAACTGGTGGGAGCGGGGCTTTGGCCGATACTCTCATAGTCACGATGTCGGTGTCCATGTGTGCTGGAGCACTCATGGCGCTTTGATTTATGTATTATTTACCCCCTTAGTAGTGTGTGTGTGTGCGTGTGTGCGCGCGCGCGCGCGGCCCTGGTTGGGAGGTGCCTACGAATTCCTCTCATGATCAGTGTTTTTGGTGGGTCTGCGTGTGCTCGTCTGTGTCTCTGTACCTGTGTAGTTGTGTGTTCGCTAGGTGGTGGTCGATCGGTACGTTGGATATGGCAAAATTTGGGGGCGAAGGATAAGGTTACAACGACGCTGCTACAGTGTCGGAAACGAGGTCAGAAGATTCTAGTGTGAGGACGAGTCCAAAGTAGTGAGTATTATCACTTCCTGTTTTCCCTTACCCCCTTCTCCATACCCCTTACCATCGTTCCTACTCACCTTCTTTTATTTTGGAACGCTTGTTTGTGCTCTTGCTGTAGTGGATGTGGGGGAGCAGTTTACTATTTTTAGTGTGTTTGTGTGTTGTTTAGGTATTGAGGCTTTGTTGTATGAGTGTATCACCCCTCCGCCATCAAATATGGTGTGTGTGTGTGTGTGTGTGCGTGTGTGTGTGTGCCCGAGTGCGCGCTTCCGATGTTTGCCTTGATCCACAGGGTAGGTGTTTGCATTCTGAAGCTGGTAGTGTGGGTATGTATATGTGTGTACACTCTATGTGCACGTGGTTCTTTTTTTTTTGTACCTGCCGAATGTCTGTGCATGTGCATGCTGTTCAAATGTGGTATATACACCGATGAGTTCGACCTTCGAGTAGTGTAGCTGTGTATACGTTCTGTCTGTGGTTGCAAGCAGACTCACAAAAAACGCGCAAGAAAAAAGTGGGTGGAAACGTAAAGGGGAAATGAGGTAATGTGTGTGCTTACCTTGGAGAGGACGAGGTGACAGCACTATGTGCATGTGCGTTTGGCTCAAGTGTGGTGCATACACCGATATGTTCGTCTTAGTAGTGATGCACTATACTTTCGACTAGCCAGAGGATGAAATTTCAACTAAACCCTGACTCATTTCGAGAATAGTAACAACACACCCTGAGGAGCTTGGAGACTGATGAGACTTTCTGGTGAGAAAAAGAGGAAGAATGTGATATGTATCCAAGAGAAAGACCGGCTTGTGAATTGGGGGGAGCAGTTTCACAAACCCCTATGAGCTGACAATCATGGTGGGCCAAACATAGCGATTGACCCAGTATTTGAAGTCCATCCAGAGGTAAGCATTACTGAATTTTCCATAGAAGAGGTGGACAATGCACAAAAGGCAATGAAACCAGGCAAAGCTCCTGGGCTTGATGGCCTAACTGTAGACCCGTGTAAACTAACCAAAGCTGGCAAGTTTCTAAGAGTCTTCTGCATCGAAACCTTTGATGTGCATAAGCCCGAGGAATGGGGAATATCAGGAATAAAGCCAATGTCCAAGAAAGGTGGCGTTACCATCTGCACCAAGTATAGAGACATACGCAAATTAAAGAAAAGATTTACAGTAGGATAATCCTGAATAGGATCAGACATGTATCGACAACATTATACGTTCCAGTCAAAATGAATTTCGGCCATTTCGCTCTACCGCTTCACACATCTTGGCTCTAAGAAGAATTGTTGAAGGAGTATGGAATTAGAAGAACGAGGCAGCAATTGTATTCATAGATTTCAAGAAGGCTTTTAATTCGATCGACCGAAAGAAGATGCTCAAATTTCTTCTTGCGTATAGGATAATCTATCAGATTGTAAATGTAATTAAAATGCATGAGAATACCTCAGTATTTGTGATGACACCCGAGAGAAACTCTTATTCTTCATTGATACCGGAGTCCTCCAGGGAAATACTGTCGTTCCTTTCCTTTTTGTGATATGCCTTGATTAAACACCATTAAACGGAACAATGCTGAAAAGTCGACAAAATACCCGACGTCCGGAGAAAATTCTGCCTGAAATGGCTTACACAGATGACATAGCTCTCCTGGGAAAAAACTCTGCAAAGAAGCTGAGCGCGTGCTACACAGAGTAGAGGCTGAGCGCCGTCCATTGGACTCATTTTGAATGGTGACAAAATAACATTCAATCATGTCAAAGCAACGGCAAATAAACAAATGCATGTGATAGACGATTCGGAGACTGGGGAAGATGATTACTTCTTGTAACTTGAAAGTTTTACAGTATGAACGGAGAGCACGGTATGGACACCAGGACAGGTAAGGCATGAGGGGATCTCAACACACTATCAACGGTGTGGGTGTCTCCGATCAAGAAGACTATGAAAATGCGGCTATTCAAGGCAACAATTGAGTCCATTCTCCCTTACAAACAAAGAGGATTAAGAAGACATTCACGCGAATGCTGAAAAGGTGGAGAACACACGTAACTAGTATATTGATCTACACGTAACTAGTATATTGATCTACACGTAACTAGTATATTGATCACACATTCGCCTTTCTAACAGCATAAGGCGTAGGAGGATCGCATTAGCTGGACATGTGAAACGTCACAATGAACCTTCTGGCAGAGCTCTTTTCTCGAAACCAGATGTGTGCAGACGAGTTGGAAGACCAATCGCCACGCTGAAGGATGTTCTTGAAGATGTCACTGGGTTTGACTCAGGGGTGCGGATGGCAATGCTGGACAGGGTGAGCTGGAGGAGGAACTTTGTCATGGCCCTAGTAATGGAGGAGGAGGAGGAGGAGGAGGAGGAGGAGGAGAAGAAGAAGAAGAAGAAGAAGAAGAAGAAGAAGAAGAAGAAGAAGAAGAAGAAGAAGAAGAAGTTATATTATTCTAACTTCCACGATTTAAATTTTATACCCAACATTTCTGTCCTGTAGTTTATACTAGTTATTATTATTTATGTTTTTGTTCTTATTTCATTGTCCAATTACCAATGTTTTTTTCTGAAGCAACTTCTGTTTGACACCTTACACTAAATGGTTTCTCTAAGAGAAAACAGGTTTGTTGACTTTATTGTTATAATATCGAGTTGGACGAGAGGGTGGTGTTTGGTATTTCATATATATATATCATTTTTGTCTAGTGGAACAACTGTTGATATTTATTACTTATCTCTAGCAGATAATTGTTCCAATAATTAGTGTAGAATGACACGTTAATCTTCATAAACAAATATCATATATCATTATAGACATCAACGTTCAACGTTAACATGATGCCTCACCTCAATTCTAATTTTACCACGTACCTTATTTATATAGGCATTAAGATACAGTTGTAACTTTAGTTACAATTTTAATCTCACAATCATTCTATCGTTGGTAAAATTAATTAATATCAACTGCTAACTTTGCACCACTATGAAAATAATATCAAGCCTAATCGCATTCACTTACATTATCATTATGTAATAATGATTTCTCCTATAGGCACAAAGCCAGTAATTTTGGGGAGGGGAAAGTCGATTAAATCAACCCCAGTACATTACTGGTGCTTTATTTTATCGACCCCGTAAGGATGAAAGGCAAAGTTAACCTTGGCAGGATTTGAACTCAGATCATAAAGGGCCATTTCTCTATGTTGCAAAGCATGGTGTCTGACGCTCTAAGGATACTGCCAATCCACCGCCCTTATATATATACATATATATATTATAAAATATTGAAATCCAAATATAGATTCCTTACAATGATCATAAGCGTTAAAAAAATCGGGTAAAATACCCTTAAAGGCAGAAATAATTTGATTGCAACCACTACAGAGAACGAACTGTGTATGTGTATAACCAAAATTATGATCATATGTTTAATAAACATAATAATTTATCACCATACAAAGAGAAAGTTGATAAATCGATTAGTTTTGACTAATGGTAAAAACCATCGTCATGACTCGCGTACCCAAAACCTGCTTACTGACAGGCAATAGTCGTTGTTACATAATGATAATGGTTTCTGATTTAGGCACAAAGCCAGCAAATTTGGGGAGGGGAAATCGATTAAATCGACCCCAGTACATTACTAGTACTTTATTTTATCGACCCCGTAAGGATGAAAGGCAAAGCTAACCTCGATGGGTTTTGAACTCAGAACGTAAAGGGCTGTAACTCTATGCCGCTAAGCATGATGCCCGACATTCTACCGATTCTGCTAATCCACCACTGTTATCATCATTATGATAATGTCGGGCAACATGCTTAGCGGCATAGAGTTACAGCCCTTTACGTTCTGAGTTCAAATCCAGCCGAGGTTAACATTGCCTTTCATCCTGACGGGGTCGATAAAATAAAGTACCAGTAATGTACTGGGGTGAAACAGTTCTAGTCCTCTAATATATATATTAAAAATATTGAAATCCAAATTCATATATATATATATATATACATTTGTGTGTGTGTGTGTGTGTGTGTGTGTGTGTGTGTGTGTGTGTGTGTGTGTGTGTGTGTGTGTGTGTGTGTGTGTGTATGTGTGTGTGTGTGTTAGACATAAGTTTGGGACGAGAAAGAAAATCGGATTCAATAACTGGATCCGAACTATGTTTCTGTTGCTTTTGCAATCTCATGGTCCGACAATCGCCTCTCTCTCTCTCTCTCTCTCTCTCTCTCTCTCTCTCTCTCTCTCTCTCTCTCTCTCTCTACCTCCCTCTCTCTCTCCATCTCTCTCTCCCTCTCTACCTCTCTCTCTCTCTCTCTCTACCTCCCTCTCTCTCTCCATCTCTCTCTCTCTCTCTCTACCTCTCTCTCTCTCTCTCTCTCTCTCTCTATATATATATATATATACATATATATATATATCTATCTCTCTATCTCTCTATCTCTCACTCTCTCTCTACCCCTCTCTCTCTCTCAACCTCTGTATCTCTCACTTTCCTTCATTCTTTCCCTCCTACCCCAACCACCCACATTCCTATTTTATCCCTTTCTAACTCTCTCCCTCTCAACCTATTTTCATTTTTATTTATTTATTGTCAATGTCCTAATTTTTGTCGCTATGAGAAATTAAGTTACTTAGTATAATGTCATATATTACCAGACCACCCGTGACCCGTTGGGTCACATTCACTTCAAAATATTTTTTAAAAATCATGTTCAGTTAAAAATAATTTTTAAATAATTAAAATATACAGAGACATGTATATAATGTGAAATGAAACTGGAAGGCCCATATATATATATATATACGTGTGTGTATGTATATAGGTAAATGCGTGTGTATATATATGTGGGTGTCTGTGATCTATATACACTGGTCATAGACACACACACACACATATATACATATATACACACACACTCACATATATATATATATACACATTAACACCACCAGCTCTCTTATATTCTCCTTCTTTGTCTCCCCTCTCTCTCTCTCTCTCTCTGTCTCTTTCAATCTACTCTGTCACAACAGTTATCTTTTCCTCTCTATCTTTCTCACTCTTTGTTTATGAATGTACCCGGAAAAAACCCCATATCTCGGGAACTCGTGGTCCGATTTACGCGAAATTTGTTTTATTCCATTTGTATTCCCATTCCAGGGACAACTTCCTTTCAAAGTATTATCCCATTATATGCCCTTTTGGCTGTATTACATTACAGACATATTTATCCCAAGAAATAATCCCATTAATAAAGTAATTAATTTAATTGTTAAAATATACAATGTAAAATTAAATGAGATATTATAGGTGACAATTTGAGGCAGGAAAGTGAGAAACAATACATTGCATTCAATGCTACAAATCACGGTAGACATATTGTGCTACATTGTTGCGGTGTTGCTGTTGGGAGGTGTGATTGTCATGGCATTGGTAACCATGGTGACTATTTCAGGCAGAAAAGTATGTCAGTGCCACAGGCATAATTCGAAAACTCCATCTTGCAAAGGCTAGGCACGTGTGCTATGGTCCCGTCAAGATATATATATATATATATATATATATATATATTATGTATATATATATATATATATATATATATATATATATATATATATATACATATATATATATATATATTAATATATATATATATATATATATATATATATATATATATATATATATATATATATATACGTATATATATATATATATATTAATATATATATATATATATATATATATATATATAATATATATATATATATATACATATATATATATATATATATATATATTAATATATATATATATATATATATATATATATATATATACATTAATTCAAAATATTAACAAAATAGATATCCTTGTGATCAATTATATTTTATTATACATATTTCAGAGGTACTGAGTTAAGTTCAACAATACGTCCTCATCAGATAAAATAAAATGATACATGACATACCCATGACTGAATCTTCACCATCTACTATGTCAGGGTATGTCATGTAGCATTTTATTTTATCTGATGAGGACGTACTGTTGAACTTAACTCGGTACCTCTGAAATATGTATAATAAAATATAATTGATCACAAGGATATCTATTTTGTTAATATTTTGAATTAATATTAGTAACTCTGAAAAACCTATTTTTTTGTTACTGTTGAGTGCTTGCAATCTATTGTAAAACTCATTCTTTGATGTATTCATTGAACCTTGTTTAACTTTTAAATATATATATATATATATATATATATATATATATATATATATATATTTAAGATAAGTTTATCGGGGGTAACCACAGTAAGTAAGGTACTCAGTACAAAGCAGAGTATAAATATTTAATATAGAAAAGGCTTCTACAGGACTAGAACTGTTTCATTTGGGAGAAATCATCAGGAAGCCCACTGTCCAAGTAATATGGTGGTATTTATATCTTTTCTGGTGGTAGGAGAGGGTGGTGATTGGGATGGGTGGACGTCATTGGTTGATGGGCTTAAAGAAAAGGAAATTCTTTAAAAACTATATTTAGAGCAACAAAGGCAGAGAGAATTCTATAGTCAAGTTCAAACTGGGCGTGCCACACCTGAATGTATATATATATATATATATATACATTCAGGTGTGGCACGCCCAGTTTGAAATTGTCTATAGAATTCTCTCTGCCTTTGTTGCTCTAAATATAGTTTTTAAAGAACTCCCTTTTCTTTAAGCCCATCAACCAATATATATATATATATATATATATATATATATATATATATATATATATATATATATATATATATATATATATATATATATATATATATATATATATATATATTTATATATATATATATGTGTGTTTATATATATATATAGCCGTACGAACAGTTTCTCTGCGCCCTCATATATATATATATATATATATATATATATATACGATATTAATAAATGGAAACTATATTTATAAAACCATATTTATTTCATTATACATATTTCAGGGATACCACATTAAATTATGGTATGCCTTCATCAGACAAAATACAATATATAACAGTTTTACAAATAGGTTTGACGTACCCTTTAAAATACAACCATTACTTTTGCAGACAGCCTCCAAAAGTAATGGTTGTATTTTAAAGGGTACGTCAAACCTATTTGTAAAACTGTTATATATTGTATTTTGTCTGATGAAGGCATACCATAATTTAATGTGGTATCCCTGAAATATGTATAATGAAATAAATATGGTTTTATAAATATAGTTTCCATTTATTAATATCGTATATCTACTCCAAAAATTTGTCGAGTGCTTTATATCAGTTATAAAAATATTTACTTGTTGTATCCCAACAATTTTAAATAGAACTTTTGCATATATATATATATATATTTATATATATATATACAAATATATATATATATATATAAATATATATATATATATATATATATACAAATATATATATATATATATATATATATATATATATATATATATATATATATATATATATATATATATATATATACATATATACACACACAAACTCATGGAGATTATTTCTCCATGCAAAGAATTGAAATAGAAAGAATTCAAATTACAAAGCCATATGTATAAAGATATGTAAAAACAGTTTACACAGAATGACAGTGGAAAATATATCAAAGTATATACCTATATTATATATATATAGTAAGGAGTAGGACCCCGACGGCTGAGCTCAAGCCGTTTCGACAGCTAATTCTGGACATATATATATATATATATATATGTATATATATATATATATGTATATATATACATATATATATATATGTATATATATATATATATGTATATATATATATATGTATGTATAGGAACGAGTAGGACCCCGACGGCTGAGCTCAAGCCGTTTCGACGGCTAATTCTGGACTAATTACCCACTCTACTACCCTAAGTATTGAGTACTTTGGTGCGTTATGGTCCACCTGGTTCCTTACCACATTTCCTTCGTTATATGTATGTATATATATATGTATATGTATATATACATATATATATATATATGTAGGAGGTGAGTTTTATTGTAGTACAATAAAGCAATGCAGATATCGGATAAGAAGCACTCTACAGTTTGTAGGACTGGAGTATAAATAATATATAAAATCAAAAGATGGTTAAAAGAGTTCCATGTATTTTACTATGCGCATTTCAAAAACAAATATCATTATGCAATAACATTTGCAACGTCAAACGCAACTTCGCTAAATGTTCTTAATCCCATTCTCTAAATCAAGAAACTAGTATTCCTATCGTAAATAACTTCTCCAATCCAATTCCTTCTATAGATAACACTAGGTCACTTGTTAATAACTCTGCTAATCTCTCTAATCGCAATTGCAATTGCCCTGTTAAAAATAAATGTCCTCTCAACAACCATTGTCTTGAAAAAAACTTAATCTACGAATGTAAAATTATAACTGACACCAATTCTTTCACCTATTTTGCCTCCACTTCCACCTCCTTTAAAGCTCGTCTTTATAATCATCATTCGTCTTTTAAATACCAACTTAAAAGAACCAACACGACACTCTCAGAACTCATATGGTCCTTGAAAGACAAAAATATTAACTATAACATCTCTTGGAAAAAGTTTTCTTCTGCTTCTACAGATTTGAACAGTTCTCTATCCAAGACATGCAATCTCTGTTTAAGTGAAAAATTTACCATTATATCTAATTTAGATTCTATAATAAATAGACGCACTGACTTGTTTTCTCTCTGCTTGCATAAATTCCACAGAACATTCCATAAAGTATACAGCTAATATCTAATACTTTATCAATTTAAAATCCTTTTCTCAAAGGCACACATATATATATATACATATATATTTCTTTAAAAATATACCCATTTTTCTACCTTATTTCAAAGTTATTTATTATACATTATATAATACTAGTTACTCATTCTATATCACTCCTATTTATCACTTCCCTTTCTTTCTTTTTTCCTTTTCTTTTCTTTCTTTCTTTTTCTTTTTCTTTTAATTTCTAACCCCTAATCTGTACCTTTTCCTCCTTGATACTTCTCAATTATCATTGTGCCTAACGTAGAAACAATTATTACACAGCACAATATATTCTTACTTTATATCACCTCGAAAAAACCCTTCGTAAACATAAACATTTTTTTTTACGTTAGATTATTCATCCTCAATTCATTATTTTTTTCTCCCTTTCATGCTCATCTAACTTATTCATCCAATCTTCTACTTCTTTCACAATATATCCTTACTTACATTACTATTGCTATATTTTTATATTTTTTTAATAATACACATCAACAATTTCTTTCCATCGCACATATTATTAAACCGTTAAATATTATTCTTAATACATATTAACAATTTCTTTTCATCGCACATATTATTAAACCCTTCAATATACAAACCTTAACTTAACATTATTTTTCTCTTCGTTAATTTTCAAATTCTTTTAATTTATATATTATCTTCCAACGGTTTTTCAACCTCTCTATGTAAAACAATATATTTTTTCTCAGTTATAAAAGCTATCTCTCTCTCTATATCACCCATCTCTCCTCCTATCTCATCCTTCCTCATTATACTCCCCCCTCCACTTTTTACTCTCATCTCCTCCTCTTTTTCACCCCCCCCCCCCCCTCAAAAATTTGTTTCCCAATATCACACATCAATCTAAAACTGCTTTTCATATGTTGATTTAAAACTGCACTATTCACAAGTGTGTTTTAACCTTCATATCATGTCTCCCTATTTTATCTGACGAAAACGCAAATGTTATTGTATAATGATATTTGTTTTTGAAATGCACATAATAAAATACATGGAACTCTTTTAACCATCTTTTGATCTTATATATATATATATATGTATATATATATATATATATATATATATATATATATATATATATATGTATATGTGTATATATATATATATATATATATATATATATATATATATATATATATATATATATATATATATATATATATATATTATTTATTTATTTTGCTCTACGGTTCTTATATATTTGATATATATTTATCCTTATCGAGCCCTCTTTGGATTTTAGTCTTCAAATTTATTATTATTACTATATATATATATATACATATATATATATATATACATATATATATATATATATATATATATATATATATATATATATATATATATATATATATGTACGAGGGCAATCCCAAAAGTATGGTCTCTTCTGATATTGCAACTTTTCCGTTAAAATCCTGTGGATGGTGCTTCGGGAAACCTCAGGAACCAAAATGCAGAAAACTTCCAGAGTGATCCGGCCTCTATATAACTGCACGAAATTCGCACTTGGCGGTAGCGTTCAACGGGAGCTCCATTCTCAATGGCTGCCAAGCCAAGATTGAGCATCCCAGCGAAGCGCGCGCATGCTTGTTTGCGAGTGAAGGAAGCACCAATCACAACAGTGTTGCCAACAGCCGTACGAACAGTTTCTCTGCGTCCTCATCGCTTTTTGAGACCTTACTTTTGGGATTACCCTCGTACATATATATTGAGTGTCTGCAGTATAAAGACGCGGAAGACCACCAATCACAGTAATACTCGATGAATGACGGGATACATATATTCATTACCCAGACATAGATCAATGTTGTAAAAATATGCATATTACATTATACACACATATATCGCCTTCAACGTAACTGATTTTTGTTTTAGTGCAATTTTGTAAACATCTGTAAGCTACTTAGGGAAGCCTAAAATATGAGAAAATTCCTCCCACCATATAATCTATACAGTTGTCCCCCAGTATTCGCGGGTGTTACGTACCTAGACCACCAGCGAAGAGTGAAAAAACCGCGATTAATGGACGTGGTCCATAAAAATGCTTATAAACGTCAAAATATAACGTAAAATATAGGCCGGCAAATAAGATATATTGTTATTAGTAATTTAACCTTTCAAAGCGTGAAAAAATATATATTGCCACGAAAATAGCCATAAAAAATCGCGGAAGATATTTACGATTCCGCGAATAAGCGGTGGTTTCTACGAACAATTATTAGTTTGATTCTAAAGAAAATTCTGCGAATAACCGGGACTGCAAATGCCGGGGTACACTATACATTCAAAAGTGTCCCATATTCAGAAGCAAAAATGAATAATTAAATTCAGAACGAGACCATATATATATAAATATAGTTTTACGTAGCCGATACGCTTCGAACCTATGCAGGGAGACGCCACTGGATTACTGTGTATATAAATATATATATTGTTATACTTTGGGAGGGTCATGTTGCCAATAAGAAACACACGCACCAGTTGCTTTCACTTCAATTTATTATAAATTAAATTTATAAATTTATAAATTTCCGGTTGGTTGGTTGGGACGATTTGGACGATTTTTCATATATTGTCAAAGTTCTTTCGTCACACATTCTGTGACCTCTTCAGAAACTAAATATATATATATACATACATACATACATTCAGAAACTAAATATATATACATACATACATACATACATACATACATACATACATACATACATACATACATACATACATACATAAATACATATACATATATATATATATATATATATATATATATATATATATATATATATATATATGTCCCAAGGCTCTGATACCATCAACACTATAAACACAGAGCTGGCATATCTAAGAACTGACTAACTGCCTGATGAGGTCATAGCCATTCAATGGCTATCATCGAAATATATATAGCAGTAAATAAAGGATTATGAGTTCATGCTATTGACTTATGTTTCGTCACTATATATATATATATATATCTGGGAGACGCCACTGGATTACTGTGTATATAAATATATATACATACATATATATATATATATATATATATATAAAGAAAGTGTGGTAAGGAACCAGGTGAACTATAACGCACCAGAGTACTCGATAGAGGGTAGTAGAGTGGGTAATAGGAAAAGAGTCAGGACAGGGGTCTTGACTCTTTTCCTATATATATATATATATATACATATATATATATGCATATGTATCTACATCTCTCTCTCTCTTTCTCTCTCTCTACACACACACATATATATATGTATGTGTGTGTGTGTGTGTGTGTGTGTGTGTGTGTGTGTGTGTGTGTGTGTGTGTGCATGTGTGTGGGGGTGCGGTGGGGGTGGGGGGTAGGGATAAACGAAAAGATACAGAAACAAAGATGAGATGCAGTCAGTGTATATATGTGTGTGTGTGTGCGCGTGCGTCTGTGTCTGCGAATTCATAGAAAAATCAATATGCATAGCCAGGCATAAACGCAGATAAAGATAATAACTTACGTACTTGCACACGTATAAGCACACTCACATAGACATACACACATACACACATACAGGAGTAACAGTTCATTGAAAAACCTTTGATCAGGAATATTATGGCATTGTGCATATTGATACATATCGGGTGTTTCTGTGTATTGGGTGGGGCTGGGGTGCGTTTGAGGGTATCTATGGTGACGTCTCTAAATAGTTAAGATGTTCGTTTCGATTTCGATTTCACGGTACTACTAGGGTTAGTATAGTTTACCATTGCATCGCTTGAACCCAAGCTTGAGCATTAAGTTTGAACCTAATCTTGAACCCAAGCTTGAACCCAAGCTTGAACCCTAGCTTGAACCCAAGCTTGAACCCTAGCTTGAACCCAAGCTTGAGCATTAAGTTTGAACCTAATCTTGAACCCAAGCTTGAACCCAAGCTTGAACCCTAGCTTGAACCCAAGCTTGAACCCAACTTGGTAGACGAAAGTTATGAGAAAGCTTGTCTGATGGAATGTAACTGTGAGTCAAATAGTCAGCCTTATTTTATTCACAGCCTGAGAATTACGCTAGAAATACGTGTTTCTGTGGAAACTCAACCACGTAAAATTATAAGTTCAGTCGAGTGGAGAACTGGAATATTTATGTGAAATCCGACATAAAATCTATGTACTTGCCTTATAAATATGTACGTACATATGTGTTATGTCCTTATGGATAAACTAATACACTGCAACAGTGTAATAACAATATAATCGAAACAAACGGCAATAACCACATGTAACGGAACACAATCTTTTAAGAACCAACGATCGAACACACTAACTCGAACTGTGAACTTGAACTCCACTCTCTCTCTCTCTCTCTCTCTCTCTCTCTCTCTCTCTCTCTCTCTCTCTCTCTCTCCCTCTCTCTCTCTCTCTCTCTCTCTCTCTCTCGCTCTACGCGCTCAAAGCCCACCGAGGTCAATATGGCATTTCACTCTTGTGTGTTTGGTAAATAAAGTACCAGGAAAATACTGGCGTAATTTCTTCCTCTCTTTTTTTATCGCTCCTTTGTTCTGTCTCTCCCTATATCTATCTATCTATCTATCTATCTATCTATCTATCTATCTATCTATCTATCTATCTATCTATCTATCTATCTATCTATCTATCTATCTACCTACCTACCAACCTATCTACCTACCTATATATCGACCTGCTCGAGCGTCAAGGTGAACGGCTTCCTATCGCAGCCGTTCGCAATCACTCGTTCCATTCGACAGGGGTGCCCTCTCTCCTCCATTCTGTATGTATTGACTCTAGAGCCACTACTGCGGAAATTGGAGCTGTTGCAGGGCATCCCTCTAGAACCGGGACTGCGCAAAGCGGCGTCGGCTTATGCCGACGACGTGACGGTAATGGTGTCGAGCACCTCGGAAATCAGGGTGATCGGAAACTTACTGAAAGGATACGAAACGCTGACGGGAGCAAAACTAAACCCGGACAAGTCTGTCGGTTTGCAACTCAGTACGTGGAGAGGCAAACCAATGACGTCCGACAGCGTCGTTGGACGCTGGACGGACGGACCGGTGAAATTGCTCGGGGTCTGGTTCGGTCCAGACCTCCAGGTGGAGAAAAACTGGAACGAGGTGAAGGCCAAGGTGTTTGCACTCACCCAGAAGTGGGCAGAGTGCAAACTGTCCTTGAAAGGTCGAGCGGAAGTGGCGAACACTTTCATAGCGTCCGTCATCTACTACCGCTTGACTGTTGTGCCTTGTCCCCGTGAACACCTCGCCAAGATGGAACGCATGCTCTTCCAGTTTCTGTGGAAGAAGCAGGCTCCGCTGGTGAGGAGATCCATCTGCTGTCAGCACCCTTCCAACGGAGGGCTGGGAATGCCGTGGCTGATGATGCGCAAACATGCGCTGAGGCTGCGGCATCTCCAGGTATTCCTCACCGACCCCCAACCGGTGTGGGCACCGTTTGTGAGACAGGCTTTCCTATAACTCGTCTCGCTGACGGAGCTGCAGTCCTGGGTTAAGAAAAGACCGAAACATTGAATGCGCTCAGTCGCTCACAGTCCTCTGGCAAGCGGGCGCAGCAATCAGTGGAGACTCCACTTCGACATTCTATAGAGGGATTGTACGTTACAAGGGCGACGACGTGCTCGGAGAGACTCTGGGCGTCGAAGACGATGAGCTCACCAGTCTGTTTGGTAGGACTTTCCGCTCGGGACCTATGGACAACTTCCAGAGGTCCCTGGCCTGGCAGTGCTACAGAGGAGCTCTACCGGTTCGTGACACTTTTCTACAGGCACGGACGTCCCGGCAGGGATCCTTCCAAGAGGACGTGTCCAAGATGCGCGCAGGACATTGAAACAGTCCTGCACGCAATTGTACACTGCCCGGGCGTAACCGACCTGTGGAACTATGCAGAACAACTGCTGTCGCATATGGGACAAATCCAGTTGACTGCCGAGTCCATAGTAAGTATCAAACCGCCAGCCTCTTTCAAAAGCGAAAGAGAGGCGGTTTTCCTCTGTACGGTGGCTATGGTGAAAGAAGTTATATGGTGGACGAGGTTCAGAGGACTGAGGACAGATGCCTTTCTCTCCGGACAACAATTGATTCCCGTCTTTAAGTATCACTTTACAAGGAGAATCAGGGTGGAGGGAGAGACACTGCACCCCAGTAAATTTACTGAAAGGTGGGTGAATGAAGCGAAAATGGCCCGAGTGATTGGGCCTTCTCTGTTTATAAGCCTGTAGGTTGAAGAAGAGAGCAAAAGGAAGAAACGAGCACTTGCACAACACGCTCCTGGAGTTGAGGGTTGTTCTATCGACGGGGTATTAAACAACCCATTTGTGGCGCCTCCCTCCTATTGTGGATTTCGATTGTTGTAATTATTTGTTTTTATATATTTTACACGACTGTATGTAAAATCCCCGGTATGTCTTTGTATTGTCCCCTTTTCTTGTGCGTCCTTGTAGCTAATAAAGAAATATATCTTTCAATCTATCTACCTACCTACCTAACTACCTACCTACCAACCAACCTATGTACCTACCTATCTACCTATCTATCTATACTGAAGATTTTGGCCAAGGTGTTGGCCAAGAGGCTGGCGCTTGTCATCGAAAACCTGCTGAGAGAAGCGCAGACATGCGCATTCCCGACCAGGTCCATACACGACAACCTCCACCTCATGCGATACATCATAGAGAGGGGGGGTGTAAACCCGGCTTCGGTGGAGCCCTGATCAACTTGGATCAGTCTAAGGCTTTCGATAGGGTTGACCATCGTTACCTGGATGCGGTGCTCGAGGCGGCAGGCTTCGGACCCGTGTTCAGGGGCTGGATTGCTGCAATGCACAGCAGCAACATCTGCTCAAGGGTCAAGGTGAACGGCTACTTCTTGGAGCCGTTCCATATCACGCGATCCATCCGACAGGGGTGCCCTCTCTCCTCCCTTCTGTACGTACTGACTATCGAGCCACTACTGCGGAAGTTGGAGCTATTGCAGGGCATCTCGTTGGAACCGGGACTGCGAAAAGCGACGTCGGCCTACGCCGACTTCGTGACAGTAATGGTGTCGAGCACCTCGCAAATCGGGGAGTCGGCACCTTACTGGAGGAATACGAAAGGTTCACAGAAGCGAAGCTGAACCGGGAAAAATCCGTCGGTTTGCAACTCGGAACGTGGAGAGGCAAACCGATGCCTTCCGATGGCGACGTCGGACGCTGGACGGAAGGACCGGTAAAGCTGCTCGGGGTCTGGCTTGGTCCGGACCTCCAGGTGGAGAAGAACTGGAACGAGGTGACGGCCAAGGTGTTTGCACTCACCCAGAAGTGGGCCGAGTGCAAACTATCCTTGAAAGGTCGAGCGGAGGTGGCGAACACTTTTATAGCGTCCGTCATATACTACCGCTTGACCGTCGTGCCTTGTCCAGCCAAAACGCTAACCAAAATGGAGCGCGCACTTCCAATTCCTTTGGAAGAAACGGGCTCCTTTGGTGAGAAGATCCATCTGCTGCCAACACCCTTCAAACGGAGGGCTGGGGTTGCCGTGGCTGACGATGCGCAAACACGCGCTCAGGATGCGGCACCTCCACGTATTCCTCACCAGACAAACGGCGTGGGCCCCATTCGTGAGGCGAGCCTTCCCATGACTCGTCTCGCTGACCGAGCTGCAGTCCTGGGTCAAGCAAAGACCGAGGAAAATGGGCGACTGGCACATCGAATGTGCCCAGGCGCTCACAGTCCTCTGTCAAACGGACCCGGCGATCAGTGGAGACTCCACTTCGACATTCTATAGAGGGTTGGTCCGCAGCAAGTGCGACGACACGCTAGGAGAAACTCTAGGTGTAGAGGAGGACGAACTGGCCAGTCTGTTCGGTAGGACCTTCCGCCCGGGACCAATGGACAACTTCGAAAAGTCCCTGGCCTGGCAGTGCTACCGAGGAACTCTATCAGTTCGAGACAAGCTCTACAGACACGGGCGCCCAGGTAGAGACCCTTCGAAAAAGATCTGTCCGAGACGTGTGCGCGACGAGGAAACCGTCGTGCACGCATTTGTACACTGCCTGGGCGTTACCGACCTGTGGAGCTATGTAGAACGACTATTGTCGCGGGCGGGACCAATCCGGTGACCACCGAGTCCATTGTCATGATCAAACCGCCACCCTCCTTCAAAAACGAGGGAGAGGCGGTTTTCCTATGTGTTATGGCTATGGTGAAAGAGGTTATATGGTGGACGAGGTTAAAAGGGCTGAGGTCAGACACCTTTCTCTCCGGCGAGCAACTGATTCGTTTTTTCAAATATCATTTTGGAAGAAGAATCAGGATGGAGAGAGAGGTGCTGTACCCCAGCAAATTTTATAAAAGGTGGGTGAATGTGGCAAAGATGGCCCGAGTGGTTGGGCCTTCTCTCTATATAAGCCTGTAGGTTGAGGAAAAGGAGGAAGAGAGGAAGGGAGCACACACTCTTGGTGCTCCTGGAGATGAGGGTTGTACATTTTTTCGGGGTGTGTACAACCCCTGTGTAACGCCTCCCCCTATTGGGGATATAAATTGTTATTTGTTATTTTATTAATAGTTTTATTTTCATATACCTGTATGTAAACTCCCCATTTGTATTTGTCCCCTTCTTTTGTACCCTTGTGGCTAATAAAGAAATTTATCTATTCTGAAGTTGAGGGTTGTTCTATCGACGGGGTATTAAACAACCCATTTGTGGCGCTTCCCCCTTATTGGGGATTTCGATTGTTATAATTGTTTGTTTCAATATTTGTACACGGCATGTGTCTTTGTATTGTTCCCTTTTCTTGTGCGCCCTTGTGGCAAATAAAGAAATATAACTAGTTAACTTTGCCTTTCATCCTTACGGGGTTGATAAAATAAAGTACCAGTAATGCACTGGATAATTGCTGGCCTTGTGCCTAAAGTAGAAACAATTATCTCTTAGGGTCGGACGTCATGCTTTGGCGCATAGAGTTACGGCCCTTTCCATTCTGAGTTCAAATCCCGCCGAGGTCAACTTTGCCTTTCATCCTTACGGGGTGGATAAAATAAAGTACCAGTAATGTACTGGTATTTGCTGGCCTTGTGCCAAAAGTAGAAACAATTATCTCTTTATCGCTGAGTGAAATCAGTTGTTTTCTTACCTGGAGAGAGATGGGTTCCACCAGTTTTAAAATGTTCCCAAATTCGCTGCATGGCAGGACAGTACCCCTCCAACTCCATCAGAAGTTATGAGCCGATGGCATGGATTGCCTCTATGGTGTGTCTTTCATTTCAAATACGTATGTACAACCATCTCGCTGACTCTGTCTATTTGTTTCTTCTGTGAGCGTATTTAAGTGTGTATGCGTGTTAGGTCTTCATTTGTAAAATATCTGTGTTGTCTTTTATTTCACGTTTCTCTTCATTAACTATCCTAATGATATTTTTATTTTTAAGCAATAAATACGTTATTGAAATCATGCCAATGAACCTGACTTTCTTTATTTTTTCTATCTCGTAGATTTAACGAAAGTATTTCTTCGTGCAAAGAGTTTAGGAACGGGCTCAATAAAATAGAAAGAATTTAAACTTCACATAAATAATACTTGACTCCTCGATTTTCTTCCTCGTTAATCAACGTATTTCATTTAAATCAATTACAATGATTTTCTTCCACATTTATTTAATGATTATCAAAACATATATCTACTAATTTAGGAGGACTTTACTCTACCATATCTTTCTGTAAATATATATATATATATATATATATACGTTGGTAGAAATCCGTAGATAGATCAAGGAAAACTGCTCGATCTGACGATCCTGAAACCATTGGTAGCTGATACATGTTGAGTGTATGAAACTTTGTTTACACTATATATATGTGTGTGTGTGTGTGTGTGTGTGTGTGTGTGTGTGTGTGTGTGTGTGTGTGTGTGTGTGTGTGTGTGTGTGTGTGTGTGTGTGTGTGTGTGCGTGTGTGTATGACCTCTAAACCTCTTGTCAAAATTGTGTGAGAGTGAGAGGTAAGGAGGAAGGTATGAAATTGCCATTTCCATATGAAAGCAAAAATTGGTTGTCACATGACCTTGTATTTTCTTATGAAGATATATAGTTGCCATTGTTACAAATTATTATTATTGTTGTTGTTGTTGTTAAGTGGGGTGGATTGGCAGAATCGGTAGAGAGCCGGACAACATGCTTTGTAGCATAGAGTTACGTCCCTTGCCATTCTGAGTTCAAATCCCGCCGAGGTTAACTTTGCCTTTCATCCTTACGGGGTCGATAAAATAAAGTACCAGTAATCCACAGGAGAAATTGCTGGCCATGTGCCAAAACTAGAAACAATTATTATTGTTGCTGTTGTTATTGTTGTTAATTTGCAGAATTGTTGCATCGTCTGACAAAGGAATATGTAACATAAACTTATGTCCATTTATATTCTGAGTTCAAATCCCGCTGAAATTTTATTTGTGTTTCATCCGCCGGGGGTCGACTAAATAAACAGCCAGTCAAATACCAGTGTCGGTATATTCTATCATTACTTTCTTTCAAATCTTGGGGCGGTGGATTGGCAGTATCGGTAGAGAGTCGGACGCCATGCTTTCCAGCATAGTTACGTCCCTTTACGATCTGAGTTCAAATCCCGCCGAGGTTAACTTTGCCTTTCATCCTTACGGGGTCGATAAAATAAAGTACCAGTAATGTACTGGATAATTGCTGGCCAAAAGTAGAAACAATTACTTTCTTTCAAATCTATGACCTTGTGTTGACGTTAGAAATTAATATTCAATTACGTTGTCTTATGTTCTGAATTCAAATCCCACCGAGGTCGACTTTACTTTTAATTTTTATGCGGTGTCGATAAAGTAAGTACCAGTCATGTATTGGTGTCAATTTAAACAACTATAATTCTCCTCCAAAATTATGAGGCCATGTGCTAAATTTAGAAAATTTCATTATGTTAATAGTTTCTTGTTCCAAATTATTTCTCTATATTTTTTTTTTGCTTTTATATAATAGGGTTTTCTTTCTTTCTTTCTTTCTTTCTTTCTTTCTTTCTTTCTTTCTTTCTTTCTTTCTTTCTTTTTGTTATATTCTTACTTGCTGTTCCTGTTGATGTCGTTGTTATTGTTGTTGTTGTTCACCCGGAGAAAAGCACGTGAATGTAAAGGCAGTCATATGACTGAAGTCACGAGCTAAAATGGTTGATATGTAGGTCATTGCTGAGGAAAATCGATAATTGAACTGGCATCAGAGCACTTGTTTTTAGCTTACTGGTTCTGGTTCTTGCAACTGGTGCCGCTTTAAATTGGTAATGTGGTGGTGGTGGTGGTGGTGGTGGTGGTGGTGGTGGTGGATTGGTGGTGGTGGTGAGATGTTATTGGTGGTGGTGGTGGTGGTGGTGGTGGTGGTGGTGGTGGTGGTGGTGGTGGTGGTGGTGGATTGGTGGTGGTGGTGGTGAGATGTTATTGGTGGTGGTGGTGGTGGTGGTGGTGGTGGATTGGTGGTGGTGGTGGTGAGATGTTATTGGTGGTGGTGGTGGTGGTGAGATGTTATTGGTGGTGGTGGTAGTGATTGGTGGTGGTGGAGGTGGTGGTGGTGGTGGTGGTGGATTGTTGGTGGTGAGATGTTATTGGTGGTGGTGGTGGTGGTAGTGGATTGGTGGTGGTGAGATGTTATTGGTGGTGGTGATGGTGTTGGTGGTAGTGGATTGGTGGTGGTGGTGGTGGTGGTATCGGTAGTATCGGTGGTAGTGGTGGATTGGTGGTAGTGGTAGAGGTGTTGGTGGTGGTGGTAGTGGTGGAGTTTGTGGTGGTGTTGGTGGTGGTAGTGGTAGTAGTGGCGGTGGTGGTGGTAGTGGCGTTGGTGGTAGTAGTGGTGGTGGTGGAGGTGGTGTTGGTAATATTAATAGCCGTATTGATGGTGGGGAGGGGGATGATGCAAGGGGAAGTGGTGGACTGGAGAGATGTGTGGTGGTTGTCGTGATAGAGGGGGCGTTACTCCTAGTAATAACTGTGATGGTACTAACGTTGGTTCCGGCAGTGGTGGTGGTGGCGGTAGTGGTGGTAGTGGTGGTGGTGGCGGTGGTGGTGGTAGTGGTGGTAGTGGTAGTGGTGATGTTGACAATGGTAGTGGTGGTGGCGCTAGTGGGTGTGTTGGTGGTGGTGGTGATGTTGACAATGGTGGTGGTGGTGGTAGTGGTGGCGCTAGTGGTGGTGTTGGTGGCGGTGGTAGTGGTGGTGGTGATGTTGACAATGGTAGTGGTGGTGGTGGGGGTAGTGGTGGCGGTAGTGGTGGTGTTGGTGGTGGTAGTGGTGGTGGTGGTAGCGGTGGCGGTAGTGGTGGTGTTGGTGGTGGTGGTAGTGGTGGTGGTGATGTTGACAATGGTAGTGGTGGTGGTGGTGGTGGTGGTGGTAGTGGTGGTAGTGGTGTTGGTGATGTTGGAAATGGTAGTGGTGGTGGTGGTGGTAGTGGTGGTGTAATGGTGGTGTTGGTGGTGTTAGTGGTGGTGGTAGTGGTGGTAGTGGTGTTGGTGGTAGTGGTGTTGGTAGCGGTAGTGGTGGCGGTAGTGGTGGTGGTAGTGGTGGTAGTGGTGTTGGTGATGTTGACAATGGTAGTGGTGGTGGTGGTGGTGGTGGTAGTGGTGGTAGTGGTGGTGTGTCTGCTAACTTTCATGATGGCATAGTTACTAACAACTATGGTGGTGGTCATGGTAGTAGTGGTGCTGGTTGAGGTGGTAGTGGTCGTGGTGGTAGTGGTGGTAGTGGTAGCTGTGGTCGTGATAGTGCTGGTGGTAGTGGTGGTGGTGGAAGCGGTGGTGTTGTTGTTGGTGGTGGTGGTAGTGGTGGTAGTGGTGGTAGTGGTGGTAGTGGTAGTTGTGGTCGTGGTAGTGGTGGTGGTAGTGGTGGTGGTGGAAGCGGTGGTGTTGTTGGTGGTGGTGGTGGTAGTGGTGGTAGTGGTGGTAGTGGTGGTAGTGGTAGTTGTGGTCGTGGTAGTGGTGGTGGTAGTGGTGGTGGTGGAAGCGGTGGTGTTGTTGGTGGTGGTGGTGGTAGTGGTGGTAGTAGTGGTGGTGTTGGTGGTGTTGGTGTTGGTAGTGTTGGTGTTGGTGGTGTTGGTGGTGTTGGTGTTGGTGTTGGTGGTGTTGGTGGTGTTGGTGTTGGTGGTGTTGGTGGTGTTGGTGTTGGTGTTGCTGGTGTTGGTGGTGTTGGTGTTGGTGGTGTTGGTGTTGGTGTTGGTGGTGTTGGTGGTGTTGGTGGTGTTGGTGTTGGTGGTGTTGGTGTTGGTGTTGGTGGTGTTGGTGGTGTTGGTGTTGGTGGTGTTGGTGGTGTTGGTGTTGGTGTTGGTGGTGTTGGTGGTGTTGGTGGTGTTGGTGTTGGTGTTGCTGGTGTTGG
>OZ024740.1:158012132-158032132 GCA_964016885.1 Eledone cirrhosa
TCACACACACACACACACACACACACACACACACACACACACACACAAACACGCCACACACTCGCTCACACATAAATATATATATAGTTAAAGATATAGTCACCATGATGCAGATAACTATATTAATCGTTGATAACTTTTCCATATTCACGGATATTTACCTGATTCATTCAACTATTACTTATAGTTGTCAAGTATTATTATAGTTCGGTGGATTGGCAGTATCGGTACAGGGTTGGACACCATGCTTTGACGCATAGAGTTACGGCCCTTGCCATTCTGACTTCAAGTCCCGCCGAGGTCAACTTTGCTTTCATCCTTATGGGGTTGATAAAATAAAGTACCAGTAATGTACTGGGTAATTGCTGGCCTTGTGCCAAAAGTAGAAACAATTATTATAGTTCCAGGGCGGTGGATTGGCAGTATCGGTAGAGGGTCGGACACCATGCTTTGACGCATAGAGTTACGGCCCTTGCCATTCTGAGACCAAATCCCCCGAGGTTAACTTTGCCTTTCATCCTTACGGGGTCGATAAAATAAAGTACCAGTAATGAACTGGGTATTTGCTGACCTTGTGCCAAAAGTAGAAACAATTATTATAGTTGTTACCGGCATTGTGGGTACATACCTGCATGTGCCTCTTCTTTTGGTCATCGTTCAGCAGCTTCGGCACCACCTTCGCGCAGATGTTCCGCATGCCCACACACCACCTGCCTCACGCGCTCAACGTTAGCCTCAGTCCTGCTCATTGAAGACCTTACACTTCCTAGCGTCCGTCTTTCAGAAACAATGATTGTTCTGAGGAAGGCGGTGTAATGGATCAGGGATTTCGAGACTAGAAATAGGTAGTGACATAACCACCATTTGATAGTCAATATATGATTTACCATGATTAATCAACCCTCTGAAACGATCGTAAAATAATAAATTAATTAAGAACCTGTCTTCAACTTTTGTTTTTTTAGGAGAGCCTACTACAAATACTATAACTTACACCGTATAATATCGTTTAAACCATCTCATCATGGCTGCATTTAGTTTTAGCAACGTTATCGACCCTATCATATACAGGTTGATACCAGTACATGTGTGTGTGTGTGTGTGTGTGTGTGTGTGTGTGTGTGTGTGTGTGTGTGTGTGTGTGTGTGTGTGTGTGTGTGTGTGTGTGTGTGTGTGTGTGTGTGTGTGTGTGTGTGTGTGTCAAGATATATATTAGTCTCACGTTTAATATAGTAGGAAGTCTTAACGTTTCGGACTTTAGTCCTTCATCAGAAATTAGAACGGGAAATTAAAGGAGAAATAAAAATAAAGAGGAGAGCGAGTAGAGACAGAGAGGAAAAGCAATTCTTTTAGCCATCTTTTAAACAACTACTGATAGGAATGTTTATGGTGTCGGATGTGCAGTTGCCCGTCTTTTGAAAGATAGTGATCATAAGCGTCTATATCGTACTAAAAAGGAGTGGATATATATATGCGTAAGTATGTAAGTGCGAGTGTGTGTGTGTGTTTCTGACCATAACAAAGCCGTAGGAAACTAGAGGGGAGAATGTGCGTACGCGTGTTACAAGGGTAGGAAGTAAGGAGGAGAGAGGCTAGGTGTATACTGACGCTACTCATACGTCTATCTGTTCTCTCCTTATCGGAACTTTCCTGAAAAAGTACTTCTGTCTGCAACGTTGAAACATCCCCCACTTCCTCCAACCGTAAACCTAATACAACTGTAATTTTGCCTTCTGTGTTTTATTTTGTTCTTTTATTAACTATGTATACACACACACACACACACACACCCACACCCACACACACACACACACACACACACACACACACACACACACACACATATATCTATTAGTATTGGTGCTCTGAAATAGCGATGTATACATGGCACTTACTTATATTTTCGGCAGCTGTTTCTCGCTGCTTAGCGTTTATCAAAGCCACGCACTCACCTGCCTTTGCCGAAAATTATAGGAGCTGGATTCTTATAGAATTCCAGTAATAATCAGGAGCTGATTACACAGAGCGATTGCCGGTCCACCAAACATTAGGTATTAGTATTGGTGCTCTGAAATAGCGATGTATACATGAATGTATGTATAGTATATTTCGCAATATACCGTATGTTTAATTTAAAAGATTTAGAAAACCATTCGCTAACAGTTTTAAAGTGGCTTTGATAAACGCTAAGCAGCGAGAAACACCTGCTAGCCATTCTCCCAGCGTTTGCCGAAAATATAAGTAAGTGACATAGTCACTACTTTAAAACTAATAGCGAATGGTCTTCTAATTGGTTTTAATTAAACATACGGTATATTGTCAAATATACTATACATACATTCATATATATATATACATATATATATATATATATATGTATGTGTGTGTATGTAATGATTTCTAGTATAGATGTAATGATTTGCGGGGAGGAGAAAGTCGATTAAATCGACCCCAGTACGTTACTGGTACTTTATTTTATCGACCACGTAAAGAAGAAAGGCAAAGTTAACCTTGGCGGAATTTGAACTCAGACCGTAAAGGACTGTAACTCTATGGTGCAAAGCATGGTGTCCGACTCTCTACCGATACTGCCAATCCACCACCCTTATATGTATATATATAATAAAAGGACGATTTGTTATGTCTTCATTATATTTATTGAGAACGGGAAACTACGCATCGAATGCTCACTCGGGTGAACCTACAGTAACTGCACGTTACACTCGCTATATATATATATATATATATATATATATATATATATATATATATATATATATATATATATATATATATATATATAGAGAGAGAGAGAGAGAGAGAGAGAGAGAACGCAGTAAACTAAGAGAGAGTGGAGGAGAAATCAATAAGCATAATCAAGCATAAATGCACATAAACATCAAGTGACGCTAAATTATCACCTTGCTTTAATAGGACAAACATCACACCGACTTTAACTGGAGCCACTTCAAAGAAATAATCTTTTCCCTGCTTGTTAGTTCAACTTCTCATGAAATATAATGTACTAGCAGTGGTATCCGGCGTTGCACGGAATAAGGTATTTTGGAACGCGGGCCGCCAACAGATCTAATCATGGAAAAACTGCATGCCTGGACAATATGTAAAGAAAATAAACCGAATACTCTGATGGCTGGATAATCTTTAAGATTTTACTCGATGAAGCAGGAAAAATGCAGGTTTTCACCTAATAGGTCATCAAGAAAATGAATTTTTTTTATGTGCATAATATGCCTTGAAATTTCGGGAAAATCGGCTAGACGTAACGCTTCAAAAAAGCCCTAAAAAGCTGAAAAAATGAATTTTTTCACCTAATGTGGCCCTAGGACATAAAAAAGTTGGATTTCCTTTGCTCACGAGGAAGAGACTGACTAATACATAGTTACAATTTCAAGAAAATCGGTCTGACGTAACGCCTCTAAAAACCCCTAAAAACCTTAAAAAAACGCAGTTTTTCACCTAATGTGGGCCCTAGGGGATAAAAAAGTTGAATTCTATGTGCATAACACTCCCTGAAACATAAGTAATACACATGTAAAGTTTGAAAAAAGTCGGTTGGGTATTTCTCGAGTTTTAGGGATTCAAACTCACAGACACATACACACACATACACACACACACAGACATCCTCAGGGAAGTGACGTAATGCAGACAGTCAGACACACAGACAGATATTATAAGGGCGCGACGTTATATGTATGTATCTATCTAAAAAGAGAAAGACTAAGAATTATAGAGAGAGATCGCTAAATCGCCTTATGCGGTCCCTAGGGCATTGAAAATTTGAAATGTTTTATGTGCATAACATTCCCTGAAACATAAGTATTACATGTGTAAAGGTTGAAAACAGTCGGTTGGGTGTTTCTTGAGTTTTAGGGATTCAAACACACACACACAGACAGACATCCTCAGTTTTATATATATAGACTAGCAGAAAACCGCCCACCGCGTGGTTTTCTGCTAGTATATATATATATTACACACACAGAAATGTATATATATTTCTGTGTGTATATATATATATATTACACACACAGAAATGTATATATATTTCTGTGTGTGTATATATATATATATTACACACACACAGAAATGTATATATGTTTCTGTAGCACTCCTCAATTCCCCCCTCTCTCCCTCCCGCTATCCCCCTCTTGTAGTCTGTCTCTTTCTTTCACTCTCACTCTCTCTCTACGCGTGCGCAAAAAACATTCGCACGCGCGCACGTTTTTCGAGCGTCTATTCACTCTCTCTCTCTCCCTCTCTCCCTCCCGCTATCCCCTCTCGTAGTCTGTCTCTTTCACTCTCACTCTTTCTCTACGCGTGCGCAAAAAACATTCGCACGCGCGCACGTGTTTCCACTGTCGGACAGACAGACAGAGAAATTGCTGGTTATATATTTTAAGGAGATAAGAGAAACAGGGATTGACGCGAGAGACAGTTGTAAATTAAGAAAATACCGGAGACCTGCAATTTGTGGTGAGTGAAAAGTCGCTTACTTCAAAACTAGTACGTGACTGGTACTTTGTTTAATCGACCTTGGAAGGATGAATAGAAAAGTTAACCTCGACCGGACTTTAACTTTGCCATTTTGCCGACTTCGTACTTAAGTATTAAATTGATTAAATGACAACTCGAAATATGCCAGTGTGAATACGTATCGTTCTTAGGTCACGATAGAAATTTTAGATTTTCAATATATGCGATTTTCTGCTTAAGACTGAGAGTCATTAAAAGTCCATTGTATCAGTATGCCAATGCCAGTTCAAACCTCATTATAGCTGCTACCAGGATTATCTAAATGACGTCATGCTTATCACTTTTGGACATCGATCACTTCGGAAGCTAGTTCGTATCCCGTCCATGTTTAATAACGCAGAGGTCACCATGCTGTACTAAATAAATTAAGCCAGAAAACCAAACATATTGATGCGGATTCGTATCAGTCGTACGTCAAAAATGAGATTTTTCTTTTCATAATTTTGCATATATTGATATATACATTACGACACACCACACACTACACAGACTATCAATCACATACTATATAAACTACAAAAACCCGCACAGAGAGTGGTCTATCTGCTAGTATATTTAACAAAACTCAATATGTTTACATGAAATAAGTTTTCATGTAAATATTCATGCAATTTAATTTGATAATTTTGTACTTTTAAATATCGTACTTTTATGTTTTTATAATTTTATAGTTATAGAATGTCTTTCAACCGTAAATAAATCTGGAAAATGCATAGTTTAGTTTCATTAGTTGAGGAACGCTTTTTATTTGACCCAGTTCTAAGCGTTATTTTGATATGCTGAGACAGCTATTTTACTCCGAAGTCAAGAGGTTTTGACGGGAACAAAAACTTATGTATGTATACTATACTATATATATGATTATTATACACAAGCATATTGCATATGAGCCCAAATATTCCTTTATTTGTCACCATGCTGTGTAAGTGCTGTCGCTAATTAATACATGCCATTAATGATTGTAATTTATGTAAATAATCTATCAACAAAAATAATTTGTTCAAAGCAGAACATTTCAGCGGTTTTACACGGAGTTAGCTATCGAGTGATTGCAGCTTGAAAAAAATTACACTGGGAATATACGAGGGTAATCCCAAAAGTAAGGTCTCCAAAGCGATGGGGACGCAGAGAAACTGCTTGTACGGCTGTTGGAAACATTGTTGTGATTGGTGCTTCCTTCACTCCCAAACAAGCATGCGTGCGCTTCACTGTAATGCTCAGTCTTGGCTTGGCAGCCATTGAGAATGGAGCTCCCGTTGAACGCTACCGCCAAGTGCGAATTTCACGCAGTTATTATAAACGAGGGCAATCCAAAAAGTAAAGTCTCCTTCCGAGGAAAACATGCGTAAAGATCAGCGTATCAGTCAGGATGGTCTCTGCATTTTGGTTCCTGAGGTTTCCCGAACCACCATCCACAGGATTTTAAAGGAAAAGTTGCAATATCGGAAGTTGCAATATCGGAAGTTGCAATATCGGAAGGAGACCTTACTTTTGGGATTGCCCTCGTATGTATGTTTATCATGCGTAAACATGCTATATGTGCGCCCATATAAAATATGAAACAACACTGTGAATGGTATCACGAAGACACACACACACACACACACACACACACACACACACACACACACACACACACACACACACACACACACATACACACAAACACACACACACAACACACACATATATATATACATCCATATATATATATATATATATATATATATATATATAAAATGATTTATCTACTTATATATATATATATATATATATATATATATATATATATATATATATATATGGGAGGAGGTTATAGTTCACTTGAAGCATTGTGTAATGAGGTATAAACGTTTGAATATGTATAATAAAGCCAAAACAATGCAGGTATGGACATAGAAAAAAGAATGCAATTGTAAAAAATATTGTTGACAATTCGTCCTTTACCTTAGATTTATTTAAATGTCCTTAATTTTCGAGATAATATCTCTTCTTCAGAGGGAAATAAAGGTCTCAAACCAGCGTTCTAAATATCTTGCCAAGCCATGCTGACAGGAAATAGTATAGAGTATCTGTTCTATCTCTAATGTCAAAGAGTTAAAATTAGGTGGATAAAGAGTAGTCTCCCTTTAAAAGGGGTTTGTTTAGGGTTTTTATTTTTTAATTTTATATACATGCCTGTATAAGTGTGTGGGAGAATGCATGAAGGTGTAAGTATGTGAGTGTGTGTGTGTGAGTGTGAGAAGATAAGTCTATTCGTAAATGTGGGGGATAGGTGTTATCTGGTGTTAGAACTGGTTTTGTGTGTGTATGTGTGAGAGAGAATAAGTGGAGGTGTAAGCGTGTGTGTGTGCGCGTGCGTGTGTGGGGTGTGTGTAAATATGGGGCTAGAAGCCCTATCAGGTTATAAATTGGGTGTTGAGTTCTAGTCTATTATTGATTGGTGGTTGTGTTTTATCTATAATTAGTGCTTCCTTAATTCTAAGATTGCCGAGGTTTCTTTCCTTAGTTTCTATCCTAACTGTTATGGCTTTGTCGGTGTTTTTGCATTTAACTAGGTGTTTCTTAAATGAGGAAGCGTTAGTATTGAGGTGTTCTTTTATTCTTATGTGGAGTGGTCTGGTGGTGCTACCTACGTAGAAGTTGTTGCATTTGTCACACTCTAGTCTGTATACGACGTAAGCCTGGTGGCATATGTCTGTGTCGTTGATGGGGTAGTTGGCTAGTCTGCAGCAGTTGTCATGTCTGGTGGAGTGTCTCTTGGCCAGCCGTCCGCGCAGAGAAGGACCCGAGTGGGCCAGTTGGATATCCAGTCCCTCTCGTCTGATGGCTCTGCGGATGGCTGTTGTTATTTCTTCACTGAAGTGTGGGAGCTTCAGGAAGCAAGTGTTCGTGCCTCGGGTGTGGTGTCCTCTGTTCTTTCTGGCACGGTTTGTGGTGGATGTCGTGTATCCGTTCAGTTTGAGTACTTCCAGGAAATGTGTTGTGTGTGCGTCTCGGTCTCTAGCGTCGGTGCATTTGTTCCGGATACGTGCCAGTTCGTTCCTTATGTATCCGAACTTGGCACCGAGTGGGAGGACCGATCTGAAATGTACGAACAGGTCCCTGCTGGCGGCTTTTTTATAGAAGCAGGTGTGGATGTTGCCTTCCTCTGTTACCCTGAGTTGGAAGTCCAGTAGGGATAGGGATCCGCGGTCATCGGGGTGTTCCATGCTGAACTTTATACTGGCGTCCATGCTGGAGAATTTTGTGTATATTTTATCTGCCTCCTCACGGGATGATGTAAGGATGGGTATGTCATCTACATATCGGGTGAAGAAGGCATGGGAATGGCAGGTGTTGAGGGCTCGGCATTCTAGCTGGTTCATGTAGGTGATGGCCAGCAGGCCCGATAGGCTGGATCCCATGGGTAATCCTGTTGTCTGTCTGTATGTGTGGTGGTGGAAGTACTCAAACTGAACGGATACACGACATCCACCACAAACCGTGCCAGAAAGAACAGAGGACACCACACCCGAGGCACTAACATTTGCTTCCTGAAGCTCCCACACTTCAGTGAAGAAACAACAACAGCCATCCGCAGAGCCATCAGACGAGAGGGACTGGATATCCAACTGGCCCACTCGGGTCCTTCTCTGCGCGGACGGCTGGCCAAGAGACACTCCACCAGACATGACAACTGCTGCAGACTAGCCAACTACCCCATCAACGACACAGACCTATGCCACCAGACTTACGTCGTATACAGACTAGAGTGTGACAAATGCAACAACTTCTACGTAGGTAGCACCACCAGACCACTCCACATAAGAATAAAAGAACACCTCAATACTAACGCTTCCTCATTTAAGAAACACCTAGTTAAATGCAAAAACACCGACAAAACCATAACAGTTAGGATAGAAACTAAGGAAAGAAACCTCGGCAATCTTAGAATTAAGGAAGCACTAATTATAGATAAAACACAACCACCAATCAATAATAGACTAGAACTCAACACCCAATTTATAACCTGATAGGGCTTCTAGCCCCATATTTACATACCCCACACACACACGCTTACACCTCCACTTATTCTCTCTCACACATACACACACAAAACCAGTTCTAACACCAGATAACACCTATCCCCCACATTTACGAATAGACTTATCTTCTCACACTCACACACACACACTCACATACTTACACCTTCATGCATTCTCCCACACACTTATACAGGCATGTATATAAAATTAAAAAAATAAAAACCCCTAAACAAACCCCTTTTAAAGGGAGACTACTCTTTATCCACCTAATTTGAACTCTTTGACATTAGAGATAGAACAGATACTCTATACTATTTCCTGTCAGCATGGCTTGGCAAGATATTTAGAATGCTGGTTTGAGACCTTTATTTCCCTCTGAAGAAGATATATTATCTCGAAAATTAAGGACATTTAAATAAATCTAAGGTAAAGGACGAATTGTCAACAATATTTTTTACAATTGCATTCTTTTTTCTATGTCCATACCTGCATTGTTTTGGCTTTATTATACATATTCAAACGTTTATATATATATATATATATATATATATATATATATATATATATATATATATATATATATATATATATATATACTAGAATTAAAGCCCGGCGTTGCTCGGGGTCATTAAGTTACCAAAGTTAGGTTGCACCACCCATTTTATGGCAGCACTTTTTTGTCTGCCAGGCACTGGGTGAATGAATTGCAGACCTGGACTGCCGAAGCATGAGCTGCGCCAGCAGTTACAATTGTAGTTTCGCCTATGGATATTATCTCTGTGCAAAAAAGTGTTGAAATTTATTGTTTCACAGTACTTGCGCAACACGTGCGTAGACGATGCCAGCCGAACAACAGAGCGGCGATGGAGTTGTTCTGCATGGTTGTCTGTGTGTTTTCTAAATTTAAGACAGTAGGGAGGGTTGTGATATGAGGGAGCGTTAGCTGTTGTTTCTAGCAGGTTTAGTGACCTCATAGAGGATATATGTTTTCTAAATTTAAGACAGTAGGGCGTGGTGTGATATGGGGGAGAGTTAGCTGCTGTTTCTAGCAGGTTTAGTGACCTCATACAGGATATGTGTTTTCTAAATTTAAGACAGTAGGGAGTGGTGTGGGGAGGGGTGTGATATGGGGGAGAGTTAGCTGCTGTTTCTAGCAGGTTTAGTAACCTCATAGAGGATATGTGTTTTCTAAATTTAAGACAGTAGGGAGTGGTGTGAACGGACAGTATCACCATCAAGCTTGGAAAGAGAAAGTAGCAGAAAGTATGAAGTTGTATAGATTTTGAATGGTAGTAGAAAGAGTTCAGCAGTTTAAATAAGAGAGAAAGATCGTAAAATATTGAGTTTTATCTATTTTTTGCGTAATTGAGGGTGAAATTGAAAAAATTATCTGCGTCAAGACGCAATCGAAACTATTTCGAATACTGAATTGTAAATTTCAATTGAAGAAATTCTATATCGTAGATTTCTATAACGAAGGAGCATGACCACACACTGAGCTTTATAGATTATGATATATATATAACGTGTAGATAGCTTGACAAATTGAAAATTGCGGCAGACAAAACCCAACCATACAATACCAAAACAACACAACGAAAAAACTAATCAGGTTAGACAGTATATATATATATATACACACACACATGTACATGTACATGTACACACACACACACACACACATATATATATATATATAAATATATATATATATATATATATATATATATATATATATAGAGAGAGAGAGAGAGAGAGAGGGGGGGCATAATCCCGCCTGCGGCGCCAAGCCGAAACGGCTTGTCGCTACGGTCGAGATTATGTCTATCTCTGTATCTATTCTGTATCTCCCCATGCATTGAGTACTCCCATGATTAGAACTCTCTTCGGTCTCAACACCGCAGACTCTCTCTCTCTCTCTATCTATCTATCTATCTATCTATCTATCTATATATATATATATATATATATATATAAATGAAAATAGAGAAATTAATGTGAGCAAGAAGCCAACAGTATTTCATAATATATAAGTGACTATAACGTCAAGATGGAAAATATTTAACGTAAGATATGGGAAAATAATTCAAACTCAATTAAAAAAAAGTCAAGACAGAAATTTTATCCACAGATTTTGTGAAATCCAGGGAAAAAACCAATAGAGTCTTAACTCAGAATAAAATTAAGGTTAAATACTTATCCTTCAATTTGGAAAAACTACAAATGCTCTATGTAGTCTTAAAAAGACTATTTCACGAAACTTTTCAGTGGAGTTAGTCACGGTTGGAGCCGTTCATCAGTAGAGCTCAAACACGATAACCAAAAGGCACTGCTAAAATATGCCAGAAAGCGAATTTAAAAGCAGGCTAGTACACCTCGTGTGGAATTATGAAAATAAACACACACGGAGAACAGGGCTAATGACGTCAGAATGAGACGAATGTCTGTTTACAAGAAACAGCAGTCAAAACATGTACAACAAAAATGTATGGAGTTCAGCATATAGCAATATTATCGCGTTTTTTTTTAATCGTATATATATAATCGTATATATATAACGTCTCTGCTTGCAACTCTCCCATCGAACTCATTTCCACCGATCTCGACTACATCCTGGCACCCCTTGTAGTCGCCCTCCCCTCTCACTTATCTGACAACAACCAGACCCTCCGTCTTTTCGACTTCATCTTTCTACCTAGCCTACCTCCCTTCCTTTTCACTCTCGACATCAAATCACTCTACAGTGTAGAGTCTACACAGTCACCCGAGAACAACTTGACACCATTTTCACTTTCCTCTGCTCCTTCCACCTCACCCTCTAATCCACTTCTTTCATCTCCACCACCCCCGTTCACTTCCTGGACAGAACATCTCCGTCTCTAGTGACCCCTCACATATTTACCTCAACACCTGCGTCTTCTTTAAATCCACCGACTCCAAATCCTACCTCGATTTCACTTCATAGCACTCCACTCATACCAAGCACATCATCTTCTACACTCAATTCCTCCGCCTCCGACGCCAATGCAGTCAAACCCATGACGTTGAGTCGCCGACTCATTACATGGCTAGAATCTTCACTCAATTGGGTTACCCCCTCCATTGTGCACGCCGACCTCACCTACACCAACGCAGTTGACTGCAACACAGCCCCACTCGATGCCTTCGTCCCCACACCAACCGATTCCAATTCCTCCCTTACCTACCACCCATCCACCTTGACTCTCAAGAGGATGATCCTCCGTCTCTTCTGCCTCCTACTGTTGGACCCCTGTACCTCTACCATCACTTCTCTCCTTGAAGCGCACACGTATCCGCCGAAATTTCCTCGTCCGCAACGCTCTTCTCTCTTCTAACTTTCCCCTCCGAATCCCACTAGTGTACCCGATCCTGCTGCCACAGATGCCACTTCATCACCAATACCAACACTTTTAAAGGTGCCCAACGGCCAATCCTTCCGTGTCAGAGACTCCTTCCACTGCACCTCCTCCAGTCTTGTCTTCGTGCTCTGTTGCAAGCCATGCGAGTCCAACTACATTGTATAAACCAGTCGAAGACAAGCAGACTGGCTCGCTTTGCTACTTCATTATATCCGGCTCGGCAACCAGTTACCGGTCACCAGACATTTCCACTTCACCGGAGACTCCTAACATGACCTCGCTGTTTTCAGCCTCGTTGCTTGCTCCGAAACCCCGGACTCACACGTGAAAATAGAGCAGCAGATTATTTTTTCACTCCAAACCTGGAGATGGAACGGCCTTAACTCCCCACCCTCTTCCTTTAGCCTTTCCCAGCACCACCTCCCTCCCTCTCTTACACCAACACACGCGCACTACTACTACTTTACCAACACACCCACTCAGAAGCACACATCGACACACTATCACACATAAATACGAAAAAACACGCACACCAACAACTAATTAATTAGTTACACCTATACGACCATGATACAGATATATTCTTAGTAACTTTACTAACTAACTAATCAATTATATTAACAGAAGACTCTCACACTAATACACACGTACTAACACCAACACCCACCAACACACGTACATGCAGGATCATGGACAAATACACACATTCTATTATTCCTAACGCTCTTAATTATCTAACTAATTCTACTAACACATCCAACTATTCTACAAGCCCTACTCAAACATTCACGCCACACTCCTTTACTACCAATACATACACACGCTGCCATCAAGCTCCCATCCCATTTTTCGTACGCCACACACAGCCTCCCTTCTGAACACTTCCTCCTCGAGCCACTTCCTGAAATAGACCCGCTCTGACCACAACCCACACAACTCTCTCTCTCTCTCTCTCTCTCTCTCTCTCTCTCTCTCTCTCTCTCTCTCTCTCTCTCTCTCTCTCCCTCTCTCTCTCTCTCTCTCTATTGCTTGAAGAAGGACTTATGCCCTAAATGTCAAACCCTCTTCATTAATTCATTAAGCAGTTAGTTCAGCTGCTCAAACTACTTCATACACCCCGTCGAATCAGAAAAAGAACCAGGACCTCCTAAAGAAATTGTCAAAGCGAAACCACGCTGATTTCAAGCGGCTGAGTTATAGGTACCATGCTTCGATATTACTTTAGCTAATAATTCTATTTTCATTTAATTAAAGCACACCATTTACTGAACACCAGCAGGTCTTTTATGAGCAAAAATGTTATTAGTTATTTTTTATTAGTAATATTTTGACATACGATACATTCATATGTACGATATTAGTACCACTGCTATTCATACACAAAAATGTGTTTATAATGTAAATATTTTGTATATTTTCATAAATAAACTAATCTAACTTTTCATACCATTAGCGTAAAGTTAGGTTAGATTACATTAGGTCAGGTCAGATTAGTTTATTTTTTAGAATAAACAAAATATGCGCTCTCGATAATGTTTTTCGTATTTTTCGCAAGACATTTCTTTTTAAAAAATGTTTTTGTGTGTGCCATTAATATAGACAGAATAATTTATTTTAAAATAGATTAAAGCAAAAGAATAAATAAAGAAATGTTCTGCAGACATGCTATTAATGCCACTATCTTTAACTCGCAGACTAATTAAGTTGAAAAAAGATGAAAAGCACTTTTTGTGGAGTTTATATTTATTTTAAGTTCTTACTATTGGTGTTCAATGATTTCTGTGCTTTAATTAGGTAAAAAAAATCGTCTAGCTATAGTAATAACCGCATTCTCTCATGAAAACATTTTAACATAATCTTATTAACAGCCCCTCATATAGGAAAGAATAATGTTAAGAATGTCGGACAGTTTATCAAAGTTTGGAAAATCAGTTTAACCCTGTAGCATTTCCGGCCAGAATTCTCTCACCTACTTCTGCTCAAACCGGGAATAACCGGCCGCTCTTACTGATTTTAAGGTACTGTTCTCCAATTTCATAATATCAACATTTCATAGCTTCGATGTTATGTGAGATAACTATGTGAAGTAAAGCCTTTTCCATGAAAATACAATAGTATATATATAGAGTAATGTAAATGCTAAAGGGTTAAGTGGCTATATGATAAATAACAATGGAGTACGCAAGTCTTGCAACCATGTATTAACACACCCACGTAAATCTACTCTAACTTGTCACGAGGAATCTATAAAACATAGAAAGTATGATAATAGTTATACATACTAAAATCTAATTTCAACCATTTTTACGAACTCGAGTACCCAAAATACAGAAGTGAAAAACAAATTGGAATTCAATAATATAAAAGTAGTATATCACTGTGTTTTTAATTAGTTGATCATGCAATCTATCTTATATCAATTTACAGTTAAGGGAGTGTACTTGAAAAGTTTCAATTACATCGAACAAAGTACATGAGTCAAATCAAGAAAGTTATTGCTTTAGTATTTCGCGAGGTGTTAGTGGATAATTTAAGCCAGTCACTATACTGGTTTCTTAGTATTGTAAGATCTTTTCAGCTTCACTTAAATGTCAAGACAAGGTAAGAAATGAATGAAGTATTAGCATAATGAAACTTTTGATTGTGTATTAATGCCGGTAGTTTTGGTTTAAAGTGTTGGTCCCAATAGATATGTATATCAAAATCATTCAAGCCAGACATGCTTGGATGCTCAGATATCTAACATTGCACCTATCCTTAAAGATTTGATACAATTATGAAACAACCGGGTAAGCATCTGGAATGAAACCTAAGCCGGTTGATGTGAGATCTTGAAATGGAAACCAAACTCCTTTATGGGCGTGGGTACGCGAGGCGAAAGAGAAAGTTGCCCAGCAAAGAATAATTTAGATTACCTATATATATATATATAAATATATATATAAATATATATATATATATATATATATATATATATATATGAAAATAGTCAGCACCCCGACGCCTGAGCTCCGGCCATTTCGACAGCTAGATCCGAACGGATCAGTTCGGATCTAGCTGTCGAAACGGATAGAGCTGAGGCGTCGGGGTCCTAACTCTTTTCCTATTACCCACTCTACTACCCTAAGTATAAAGTTCTCTGGTGCGTTATGGTCCACCTGATATCTTACCTCACCCCCTTTGTTATATATATATATATATATATATATATATATATATATATATATATATATATATATATATATATGTGTGTGTGTGTGTGTGTGTGTGTGTGTGTGTGTGTGTGTGTGTGTGTGTGTGTGTGTGTGTGTGTGTGTGTGTGTGTTTCTGTGTCCATCTCTATGCTTCTCTTAAAAAATGCAAAAGCCGGCGTTCTTTTAAAACGATAACATATTTTTTCTTATTCGACATGATTACAGTTCCATTTACTCTCAATGACTGACCTGTCTCATCTCAGCTGAGAATCATCGCTCAACTGAAATGAAACTCGGGAAGAATTGAACCTTCATTTTCCTCAATAAAATAAGATATACTCTATGTATACATTGTGCTCTTCTTCTAAATGTAGCCACTCCTATGATACACACAGTTTGACGCATATGTATGTATGTATGTATGTATGCATGTATATATGTTTGCATGTATGTATACATAAACACATGCAGTGGTGTGCAATCAATATCACCTCTATCTCTATTCAGCATGTGATGCTAAAATTCTTTCACAATATAATTCAGGAAATATAAAATGTTCACACATTTTTCTGTTGTCATTTTTAGTATAGTTGGTTTGGGTACTTAATTGTGTCCTTAAAACTACTATCTAGAAGGGATTGATTGTAGTAAGGCGCAGCCTTATCGAAAATCTTCCAGGTTGCTGATATATATATATCTATCTATCTAGGGCGGGTAAAATTCCCGAGATCCATGGACGAGTTCTCTCCAGCGGTCTCTGTCCCTCATTATCGCTGCCATGTCCTGCGTCTTCAACATATATATATATAAGAAAGTAAGTCCATAGAATCATTTGATATTCATTGAATTCGTTTCTGGCGGGGATCATTTAAGAAAACCCTTTGTCCAATTGAGTTTGTTTCCTGATGATTTCGAAACTCGTCAATTTATCCATGATCGGATATTTTCAAAAAGCGAATGAAACCTCGGGGGTATGTTTTATGTACATTTTTTCTTCTAACTTTGATTTTGTACCTAATTGTGTATGGTTCGCTATATGTCTAATCGATTTCTACGGCCTATTAGAAATACTGGGTAAATCTTCTGTGGCTGTTGATCGCGAATAAAATAGCTATCATTTATTTATCTATTGTTTCTTCAGAGGTGCATTTTAAACTTATAGCCTCGTTTAATTGATTTTTGTGTGGTTAATTATGCTGATTGGGAGAGGAAATACTGTATATATTTTATCAAATGATTGTATGGACTTACTTTCTTATATATTGCTCTGATTGTTGATTATTTAATTAACTAATTCGTCATTGAGCCACACCGTGAATGGTTGCCAAAAACACACATATATATCTATGGCTCTGTCTAGTTTATGTATATATAAATCTATATATATTATATATATATATATATATATATATATATATATATATATATATATATATATATATATATATATATATATATATATATATATATATTCATGTATTTATATATATATATATATATATTTATTTATCTATTTATTCATGTAATGTATATATATACCCACCCAAAAGTGTGTAAATATGTATATACACATGTTAAACCACTGGATGTGAAGGACCCCTAGCCTTTGTCAGGGCATTCTTCTAGGAGAAGGCAACTCAGGAAAACTGGGATAACTCCGATATAAAACATGCGGCTCAGTAGTTACCGATGATGTTGATCTTTTCTTCTTTTCGGGTTATAGCTACTGCCGCTCAGAGAGTGGGATTGGCTCAGTGCACAGTCTTCAAAAAATATCTTCATGTACAGGCATTGCACGATAGAATTAATTAATAATTATTAATAATGGTATATCGTGCAATGGCCATACTTGATGACGAGGGGGCAGCCATCATATATATATATATATATATATATATATATATATATATATATATATATATATATATAAATATTTGTTTCAACACACGATTTCATATTAAAAAACCTTGCGAAACAAATATATACGTATAGATAGATAGATAGATAGATAGATAGATAGATAGATAGATATATTTCTTTATTAGCCACAGGGGCACAAAAGAAGGGGACAAATACAAAGGGGGAAGTTTACATACAATAAAAACGTGTAAAATGTTATCACAGATGGAATTTAAAAGTTAGTCGATTTTCCCCAATAGAGGGAGACAGTTTATATGGGTAACACAGACCCCCGAAAAAAATGTGCAACCCTCATCTCCAGGAGTACGAAGAGCTTGTACTCCCTTCCTCTCCTCCTCCTTTTCCTCAACCTACAGGCTGATATAGAGAGAAGGCCCATTCACTCGGGCCATTCTCGCCACTTTCACCCACCTTTCATAAAACTTGCTGGGGTACAGCACCTCTCTCTCCATCCTGATTCTTCTTCCAAAGTGGTATTTGAAAAAAAGAATCAGTTGTTGGCCGGAGAGAAAGGTGTCTGACCTCAGCCCTTTCAACCTTGTCCACCATACAACCTCTTTCGCCATAGCTATCACACAAAGGAAAACCGCCTCTCCTTCGTTTTTGAAGGAGGGTGGCGGTTTGATCATGACAATGGACTCGGTGGTCAACTGGATTGGTCCCACCCGCGACAATAGTCGTTCCACATAGCCCCACAGGTCAGTGACGCCCGGGCAGTGTATGAATGCGTGCGCGACGGTTTCTTCGTCTCGCACGCACCTCGGACAGATCTTTTTTGCAGGGTCCCTGCCCGGGCGCCCATGTCTGTAGAGCTTGTCTCGAACTGGTAGAGCTCCTCGGTAGCACTGCCAGGCCAGGGACTTTTGGAAGTTGTCCATCGGTCCCGGGCGGAAGGTCCTACCGAACAGACTGGCCAGTTCATCTTCCTCCACGCCCAGAGTTTCACCGAGCGCGTCGTCGCACTTGCTGCGGACCAACCCTCTATAGAATGACGAAGTGGAGTCTCCACTGATCGCCGGGTCCGCCTGCCAGAGGGCTGTGAGCGCCTGAGCACATTCGATGTGCCAGTCGCCCATTTTCCTCGGTCTCTGCTTGACCCAGGACTGCAGCTCGGTCAGCGAGACGAGTCGTGGGAAGGCTCGCCTCACGAACGGGGCCCACACCGGTTGTCCGGTGAGGAATACGTAGAGATGCCGCAGCCTGAGCGCGTGTTTGCGCATCGTCAACCACGGCATCCCCAGCCCTCCGTTAGAAGGGTGTTGGCAGCAGATGGATCTTCTTACCAAAGGAGCCCGCCTCTTCCAAAGGAATCGGAAGAGGGCGCGCTCCATTTTGGCGAGCGTTTTGGCTGGACAAGGCACGACGGTCAAGCGGTAGTAGATGGCGGACGCTATAAAACTGTTCGCCACCTCCGCTCGACCTTTCAAGGATAGTTTGCACTCGGCCCACTTCTGGGTGAGTGCAAACACCTTGGCCGTCACTTCGTTCCAGTTCTTCTCCACCTGGAGGTCCGGACCAAACCAGACCCCGAGCAGCTTTACCGGTCCTTCCGTCCAGCGTCCGACGACGCCATCGGAAGGCATCGGTCTGCCTCTCCACGATCCGAGTTGCAAACCGATGGACTTGTCCCGGTTCAGCTTCGCTCCTGTGAGACTTTCGTATTCCTTTAGTAAGGTGCCGACTTCCTCGATTTGCGAGGCGCTCGACACCATTACTGTCACGTCGTCGGCGTAGGCCGACGCCGCTTTCCGCAGTCCCGGTTCCAGAGGGATGCCCTGCAATAGCTCCAGCTTCCGCAGTAGTGGCTCGAGAGTCAGATAGATAGATAGATAGATAGATATTTGTTTTGCAAGGTTTATGAAATCGTGTGTCGAAACAAATATTATTATACTTGTGGAGGGTCATATTGTAATAATATTCCCAGAAATAATAACAGAACACACCCACTGTTTGGTTTGGATTGGTTTTCGCTTCTGTATCTTTTATATCTCCATAGTTAATTTATCTGGCAATCAATGTTTATCATTGATTGACCAACGGTGTAAAATGCAGATATAAATATATATACACAGTTTATCAAAGTTCTATCGTCACACATCTGCGAAATCATCAGTGGTACTGTATTGTAATATCTACCCCATTTTTATTTAATTAATTTATTTATTTCTTCTTGTCTGTGTCTCTGTGTGCGCATGAGTTTGCGTGTGTGTTTAAACATTGATTGCCAGATAAATTAACTATGGAGATATCAAGGATACAGAAGCGAAACCCAACCCAAACTAAACAGTGAGTGTGTTCTGTTATTATTTCTGGCAATATTATAACAATATGACCCTCCCCAATTATATCAATATATATATATATATATATCGGGTCTTTAGCTTTAAGCTATGGACTTTGGGATGTTGTGTTATTGCAGTTCTTGTCCAAAGCTGTTTACATTGGACAAATAGAAAAACAGGTAGGTAGGTATGTAGGTTGATATATATATATATATATATATATATATATATATATACATAGAGAGAGGGGGGAGGTACATAGCTAGCTAGATAGATATATGCATTGGTAGGTAGCTGTAGATAGCTACAGCTCTGACCAGTGAACATCTTGTCAACACTGTATGCAAGAAATTTCGGGTGGGCGATATCAAGTTAACATATCCATGTCAACGTTCGCACAAAGTGGTTGCCACATAATGCTTGTGAGGCCCGTTTATTATCAAATGTCAAAAAGCTCAATGTATTAACCACATTAGCTCTTTTTGCTGAAAAAATAAAAAAAAACTATTTGTTATGCTCAATTAATTAACTAACTTTCATGTGGTTCTTCGTAAATTAAAAACCTTCTTTCTTTTTAAAAAAAAATCTCTTCAAAACACTTCTTCAATCTCTTATTTTGCACAAATAATTAACTGCTTC
>OZ024740.1:158034632-158087132 GCA_964016885.1 Eledone cirrhosa
AAGAATGTAACTACAGTTTTTTCTTTAATTATAAGCCTGTATAATATCCAATGTATAATATCTGTATAATATCCAATGTATAATATCTGTATAATATCCAATGTATAATATCTGTATAATATCCAATGTATAATATCTGTATAATATCCAATGTATAATATCTGTATAATATCCAATGTATAATATCTGTATAATATCCAAACGATCACACTTGATATTCTCTCCGTACATAGAAAAACAATATTTTCTCACTCTAAACTCAGCAAACGGGTGAGGCGTTTCCAATAATATCTGTCAAGCCAAGTTTGGGGGAAGAAGGCTAGTTCAATATGGAGTGGTTCTTGCCTTATAGCCAAACTTATGAAAGATATGGACATCAGCAGTCCGTTTGAGGAAAGAGCCCCGCTTGGTGGAGTGGCCATTAGGTTGGGTGGCTGTTGCAGCTGGTGTCGCTGGCCATTGTCTGCGGGAATGCCTTTGCAGTTTTGTCCGCGGAGTACAACCAAAACACGGCCCCACCCTAGGCATAGATCCCATCACCTTCTCCTTCCCACCTTTCTTCCGTGGCCTAATAGTCCTTGCTTTTCCTTTCCTTTTCCTCTCGTTTATGGCATTTATAGTCATTTCCTCTACTTTCCCATACAGCCAAATCTGCCCTTCTTACTCCTTCCTCACTCTTTTCATTACTTAATTTTGTTTTTCTCTTTTCTTTTCATATGTCCATCATTGTATAACTTCTGTTTGTAAAATATAAATGACATATGTTTATCATTAATCGATTAATTAATTGATTATATGTATGTATTTCTATTTTATCTTCTATATTTGTTATATGATGCTAAAACATATTGTTAGATCTCCTCAGCAAAGCGTATTCTGAGACAAACAGCTAAATGAGCGTGGCATAATTTCAGGAAAGAAGTTGTGGTAAATTTTCCTCATATTGTATTACTTGAAATACTATCGGTATTGAGTACTCCGGTCTCTTATACTCTTTTAGACATATAGACATATATCTGTCTGTGTATACATGCTTACACACACACACACACACACACACACACACACACACACACACACACACACACACACACACACACACACACACACACACACACACACACACACACACATACATCGACTCTCTCTCTATTGGTAAAACTTTGTGAAATTATAAAACCAGAAGAACATACATACATACATACATACATGCGTGATGGCTGCAAACTCTGCTAAGAGTATTGCAATCGCTTGTCAGATTTAGATGTGTGACGCTCGGATATGGCTTTTCAAGCCAGCTAGAGACTTGCACTCCTTCACACACTGACGACAATTGTGGATCTCCCTGGCCTCAGGTCCTGCATCAGGTTGCCTGTGAACCCTCACAATACCGTGGAGATCACAGTTCACTGGTTCTCTTTGAAGATGGCTGCGACTGTAGCTCCGGAGACCAGAACACTTCAATTAAATGGAGACTCCAATCATTTCGAGAGATACACCAAGGCATTGCTTACACACATCCCGTTTGATCTTCTCGTGCTCTATGCGTCTTTTCTCAAAATAAGGGAACCTATCATTCACCATTCCACGCCAAGTTTCTCTTTCAAGAGCTTATATCTCCCAGTCAGCCATCATCAAACCAGTTTTTTACATACATACATACAAACATACTTACTTTCATACATACATACATTCATACATTCATACATACATGGTGGCTGCCAACTCGTTTTCGAGTACGGCCACTACTTTATATCCATGTAGGAGAACCCCTACCGATGCGCTGAACGAGTGTGACTTTTTAGTCCAGCCAGCGACTTGAAAACTCTGGTACAAACACTACACTTGTGACAATTATTGACACATAGTGCTGGGCCCATGATACCATGTAACGACAAGTGCAGAGAGATCTCCAGATACAAAGCAATGCCTGTGCCGTGAAGCTTTTATAGTGAGCAAGGGCACTGAACAAAGCCAGTTCCACTCTCTTAACCAAGATAATATTTACCAAAAAGAAGAACAAGTCAACATCATTGGTTGCAGGTGTTTTATCAGAGTTTTCCTTCTCCTAGAATTCTGCCTTGACAAAGGCTAAGGGGTCATCTCTCCCATACATGCATACATATATCCAACCTTAACGTACCTCGTAGGAAAATTCAGCATAACACGGTGTCTGATAAATATTGTCCTTTGAGTTACAGGTATAACTCATTCTTTTCCCACTGAGTCGTCAGGAGCAACGTGAAATGAGGTGTGTTGATCAAGGACACAACGTGCTATCAGGTATCAACTCATGACGATACGATGATGAGCCGAACACCTTAACTACTGAGTCACGCGCCTTCAAACCTACCTACCTACCTACCTACCTACCTGCCTACCTACATACATACATACAAACATGTAACCACTGGGAATAAAGGACTCCTAGCCTTTGTCAGGGCATACTTCTAGGAGAAGACAACTCAGGAAACTGGGATAACTCCGACATAAAACCTGCGACTCAGTAGTTAGTGATGATGTTGATCTTTTCTTCTTTTCGGATTACAGCTACTGTCGCTCAGAGAGTTGGATTGGCTCAGTGCACAGACTTTCCTCACTTTAAGAAAAAAATCTTCATGCACAGGCATTGCATGATGGCATTAATTTATAATTATTAATAATATTATATCGTGCAATGGCCATACTCGATAACGAGAGGTTGTGGACAAAGAGTGCAACTCCCTAATTCATAGACTACAAATAGCTGCAAGATTTGCAAAACATTCTTGCGATTCAAGGGATGACAATTTCTTTTTGTTTACAACCTTGCCACTAGGAAGGTGGCCGGTCAAAATGTACTCGAAATTAAGAGAAAGAGAAACATACATACATACGTACACACATACATACATGGTGGTGGCTGCCAACTCGTTTTCGAGTACGGCCACTACTTTATATCCATGTAGCAGAACCCCTACCGATGCGCTGAACGAATGTGACTTTTTAGTCCAGCCAGCGACTTGAAAACTCTGGTACAAACACTACACTTGTGACAATTATTGACACATAGTGCTGGGCCCATGGTACCATGTGATAACAAGTGCAGAGAGATATCCAGATATAAAGCAATGCCTGTGCTGTGAAGCTTTTATAGTGAGCAAAGGCACTGCACAAAGCCAGTTCCACTCTCTTAACCAAGATGATATTTACCAAAAAGAAGAACAAGTCAACATCATTGGATACCATCAGGGTTGCAGGTGTTATATCAGAGTTTTCCTTCTCCTAGAATTCTGCCTTGACAAAGGCTAAGGGGTCATCATGCATACATACATACATACATACATACATACATACATACATACATACATACATACATACATAAAATTGACCAATTTACAGAAAAAGTTGTGCATGGATACTTGAGACGTAAAACACAGACCATAGAGGGGATAAACCACTCAAAAAGCAGCCTGGCATGGAGTTCCGACAAGTTTATAACATCATACCTTGAGGGATATCTCTATGCAATACAGGAACAAGAACTCCCTACCAAATATCTGCTGCCCAAAAGGGGAGGGCCATCAGCTGACAATAAATGTAGGCTATGTAAAACAAAGATCGAAGATGTAAGCCACATTGTTGCCAGCTGCGAAAGAATGTCATCTCGCTACTATCTCCCCATGAGACACGATGGGATAGCTAGAACCATCTGGAACGCACTTCGGAAAACAAAATTAACAACAAACGAGGAAGAATATATTGAGACAGATGGCACTAAGGAATACTGGTGGAACCTGAAAATAAAAACTGCCACCAAATTAAAGCACAACCGGCCTGATATTGTTGTTTGGGACCACACATTGAAAACGTGTTCTGTTGTGGAGATCAGCTGCCCACTTGATGTAAAAGTTGTCAGAAAAATACAAGAGAAGGAGGACATCTACGAACCATTGATGAGGAGTTTGCAAATCCAGTATCCAAGATACACCTTTAGCTTCATACCCATCATTATTGGAGCTACGGGTTATATACTAACCCGTTTGGACCAAAGTATGACTGAACTTGGATTTGCGGACAAAGAGCGCAGCTCCCTAATTCATAGTTTACAAATGGCTGCGATAGCTGGCACCTTCAAAATTTGCAAAACATTCTTGCGATTCAAGGGATGACAATTTCTTTTCTTTTACAACCTTGCCACCAGGAAGGTGGCCGGTCAAAAAAATATACTCGAAATTAAGAGAAAGAGATAACATACATACATACATACATACATACATACATACATACATACATACATACATACATACATACATACATACATACATACATACATACATACATACTCAAAAGTATTTCTTTATAAATCTTTCTCTCCGACTGACTCATTATCGTCGTTTACTCTAGCTGTCTGCCTGCCTTCTACGTTATCACGGGTTATAACCAATATTGGTTTTGCCCAATATTTACACACCACAAGAATTTCCAGTGTGTTTGATATCGATGATGTTATTGAACTAACATATGATACACTGACCTGATTTCTATCACTAATCGTTTATTGACATGTTCCCTCCATGCCATCTGTTAGTTTTCTCCCGGTAATATTTCCCTTATAATTCACCCATTACCATTTCTCAATCTTTCTATCATTTCTATTCTATTTCATCTAATCTATCGGTTACCTTCCTCCATTTATCTCTCCATCCATTCATCTGTCAATCTGTTTATTATCTATTTATCTATCTGTCTTATGTATGTATGTATACGTATGTATGTATGTATATGTATGTATGTATGTATGTATGTATGTATGTATATGTATGCATATGTCGGGTCACTCTTGAGTGCTACTGGTAACATGTAACCCAGTACAACCTGTCGCATGGTCGGGTCGTCGGCGACTAAACCGGCAACCCCACCAAGTTTACTTGGTGAGGAGGGTGATTTTGGACACCCTGCAGGACAAAAAACAAAACCTGACAAAGGACGGAAGAACTCATAAGAGTCAACGGCCATCCAAATATGCGTAAATATGTATATACACATGTACATATATATATATGCACAGGGACATAGAAATAGTCGGGCTGGTTAAACCACTGGGAGTGAAGGACCCCTAGCCTTTGTCAGGGCATTCTTCTCGGAGAAAGCAACTCAGAAAACTGGGATAACTCCGATATAAAACCCGCGGCTCAGTAGTTACCGATGATGTTGATCTTTTCTTCTTTTCAGGTTATAGCTACTGTTGCTCAGAGAGTGGGATTGGCTCAGTGCACAGTCTTTCCTCAATTTAAAAAATATCTTCACGCACAGGTATTGCACGATAGAATTAATTAATAATTATATATCGTGCAATGACCATACTCGATAACGAGGGGGCAGCCATCATGTATGTATGTATGTATGTATGTATGTATGTATGTATGTTTCTCTTTCTCTTAATTTCGAGTACATTTTGACTGGCCACCTTCCTGGTGGCAAGGTTGTAAAAGAAAAGAAATTGTCATCCCTTGAATCGCAAGAATGTTTTGCAAATTATGTATGTATGTTTGTATGTATGTATGTTTGTATGTATGTATGTTTGTATGTATGTATGTATGTATGTATGTATGTATGTATGTTTGTATGTATGTATGTATGTATGTATGTATGTATGTTTGTATGTATGTATTTATGTATGTATGTATGTATGTTTGTTTGTATGTATGTATGTATGTATGTTTGTATGTATGTATGTATGTATGTATGTATGTATGTATGTATGTATGTTTGTATGTATGTATAGATGCATCCATTTAGTTATGTACTTGTATATCTATCTATCCTTCTATATCTCTATATATGCGTGTGTAGTAATATATATATAATAATGGTTTCTTATATAGGCACAAGGTCAGTAATTTGGGGGGAGGGGAAAGTCGATTAAATTGACCCCAGTGTGTCACTGGTACTTTATTTTATCGACCCCATAAGGATGAAAGGCAAAGTTAACCACGGCGGGATTTGAACTCAGATCATAAAGAGCCGTAACTCTATGCTGCAAAGCATGGCGTCCGACCTTCTACCGATGCTGCCATTTCACAATAATAGTAATTGTTTCTACTTTTGGCACAAGACCAGCAATTACCCAGTACATTACTGGTACCTTATTTTATCGACCCCGTAAGGATGAAAGGCAAAGTTGACCTCGGCGGGATTTGAACTCAGAATGGAAAGGGCCTGCTTTCTTTATTAACCACAAGGGTTGACACATTGTATAACATTAAGGACAACACAGGACAATGCAGGACGGTACAAATGGGCATTCCTGCGTGTAAAAAAATCAATAATAATAATGATTTCATTTATTGGCAGCAAGGGCCGTCATGTAGGGGACAATACAATAGACGGGGACAGTGGGGGTTTACAATAAGGTCGAGTAAAAGTGCACAATGGCAAGACTAATTTAGCAAGGAAGAAATAAAAAATATAAAATAAACTATGCATAAATATAACATAATAAATTCCGCTATAGGGGGTGGACGACCCAAGGGTGACTCAGGTACCCCACTAATCCTGAACATACCTGCGCTTCAAGGGCACCCGGGGAGAACACCCCTCTCCTCCTCAAATTGGCTAGCCTATAGGCGCATGGTAAGAGTAGGCTCACTCACACGGGCCATTCTCGCCACATTCATCCACCTTTTAGCAAATGTACTGTGGAGCAGCACTTCTCTCTCCACCCTCACATTCCTTTCCAAGTGAAACTTTAAAAAGTTGATGAGGGATTGGCACTTCCATGCCTGTAGAGTTTATCCCGAACCAGCAGTGCACCCCCGGTAGCACCGCCAAGCGAGGGATTTCTGGAAATTGTCCATCGTCCCCGGCTCGAAGGTCCTCCGGAACAGACTGGTCGAGGCTCAAAGCTTCTCCGAGTGCGTCATCGCATTTGCCCACTACTAATCCTCTATAGAATTCGAGAAAGGAAGTTCCACTGATCGCATTGCCCGCTTAGTAGAGGGCAGTGGGTGCCTGGCAACATTCCAGGTGCTAGTCACCCAGTCTTGGTCTCTTCTTGACGCAGGACCCCAGCTCAGTCAAAGAACCAGTTCACCGTTTAAGCAGAATATCTGGAGATGTCGCAGCCTCAGCGTATGTCTGAGCATCATTAGCCACGACATGCCCAGCCCTCCGCGTAGAGGCTGCTGGCAGCAGATGGACCGCCTCACCAACGGGACTTGTCCTCTCCACAGGAATTTGAAGAGAGGCGTGGACGAGGGCAAGGCACGACGGTCAGGCGGTAGTAGATGTGATATACGCATTTGCCACCTCCGCGCGACCTTTCAGTGATAGCTTCCTCCCAGCCCATTTTTGGGTGAGACTGGTTACCCTGCTCGTTACCTCGTCCCAATTCTTTTCTACCTGGAGGTCTGGTCCGAACCAAACCCCGAGCAACTTTACTGATCCGTCCGTCCAGCGCCCCACGACGTTGTTGGACAGTATGGACTTGCCTCTCCAGGTGACAAGCTGCAAGTCCACTGACTTTTCCGGGTTAAGTTTGGCTCCTTGTCAACCTTTCATATTCCTTCAATAAGGTGCCGACCACCTCGATTTCCGAGGTATCCGACACCATCACGGTAATGTCGTCCGCATAAGCCGACACAGCCTTTCCGCGTCCCGTTTCGAGCGGGATGCCCTGCAACAGCTCCAGCTTCCGCAGTAAGGGCTCGAGAGTCAATACGGACAGAAGGTAAGAGAGAGGGCACCCTTGATCGGGAGAGCCGAAATGGTTCCGAGAGGTGGCCATTAAACTTGACCACCGAGCAGGTGCCGCTGTGCATTGCAGCGATCCAGCTTCTGAAGACAGGGCCGAAGCCAGCTGCTTTGAGGACAGCCTCCAGATACCGATGGTCAACGCTATCGAATGCTTTCGATTGATCTAAATTGATCAGTGCCTCACCGAAGCCAGGTTTACACCTACCCTCTCTATGATGTATCGCATGAGGTGGAGGTTGTCATGTATGGATCTGGCTGCGATTGGGCAAGTTTGCGCCTCCCCAACCAAATCCTCGACGACAATAATAATAATAATAATAATTGTTTCTACTTTTGGCATATGGCATATGGACAGCATATTCACTAGTGTATTACTGGTACTTTATTTTATCGACCCCGTATGGATGAAAGGCAAAGTTAACCTCGGCGGGATTTGAACTAATAATAATAATAATAATGGTTTCTCATATAGGCACAAAGCAAGCAATTTTTTGCGGGGAGGGGAAAGTCGATTAAATCGACCCCAGTGCGTGACTAGTTCTTTATGAGAATGTTTGTTTGGGGGAGGAGCCTCGTTTTCTGCCTTCTGCAAATGTATGTATCAAAGTAAATAAACCGCAAATTTCAAATATATTAAGTTGTCCGCTATAGATATATCTGTATTTATATCCTGTATATATAATTTATTCCTGTATATATTATATACTTCGGCTGGTTAACGTACAAATTTGCATATATACATATATATATATATATATATATATATATATATATATATATATATATATATATATATGTGTGTGTGTATATGCACTTCCGGATATCAAACCGTTGAAAATTCTCGCAGTTAAATAACTCTAATCCATAAATATGGATTAAATAACACTAAGTTACAATCCATTACTATAACAAACATTCAATACAAATATATCTGAACGTATGTAATGGATGTGAAATCTGTAACTTCTATATTCTACACACATACAAATTTGAACTCTACAGAAAATATCCTCGCATTGCATCCACTATAATACACTATAATATTCGCTTAAAGTGCTTGTATTTTATGTAATACCCTGCTATACAGTACTCATATATGCATGATACATTTGCTTGTTCCATTCCTTTATATATGACTAACGCATGTACTATATCTCTAATTTAATTATTAGACTATTCTCTTGTATTATCTGTATTATCTGAATCATGTATTCCGCCCTATGCTTTTAATTTTAATTTGAATTTGAATTATTGTACAATTCGTGTATAATATAATATATGTCGCATCCATTCCACACTGTAAACATGAAACTGTTGTCCACAACATCAATATATATGTATCTGTATGATTCTTCAGTTGAATAGTTAATTATATGTACAAACATTGATAATGCTCCGAGGAAACCAAGCCTAAGTTTGGAAGAAACAATTGTTAGCGATTAAATGTTTTAAACATAACTTTGATACTTGTGTATTCTATATATATATATATATATATATCACTGGTTACGGTTAAAAAGCCGGAAAAAGCTATCTGACATTCCTACTGGCTACTGAGATAGCTGTGACATGATCACGGCTTAAAACATTCAGAGTGAGACTTGTAAGTTTATTTTATATAAACATATCGTATATGCTTCCATATACACCCATTTAATATATATATATAACGAAGAAATTGTGGTAAGGAACCAGATGGACCATAACGCACCAAAGTACTCAATACTTAGGGTACTAGAGTGGGTAATAGGAACAAGTATGACCCCGACGGCAGAGCTCAAGCCGTTTCGACGGCTATTTCTGGACGGCTAGTCCAGAAATAGCCGTCGAAACGGCTTGAGCTCTGCCGTCGGGGTCATATTTGTTCCTATATATATATACATTGGTTTGTCGGATGTATTTCACATGCATCTTTAGTGCGTGTGTATCATGTGCAGCTTTGGCAAGTGTTTGGCACGTGTATCTCTCTATATAAGTACCACACTACTAAATGATCCACCTATGTTGAATATATTTGAAGAACAACCCTTACGTATGCAGTGATATTATAACCTTTTGTAACTAACGGTTGTACCTTATGTAGCTATTCATTCCCGATGAACGTGGCAAGTTTTCTTATAAATTAATTATTGATAAATTGAATGATCATTTCTATTAACACCTCCATATTCTGATCACCTCTCTTGTGAATTTCTCTGATGTATATTGAAAGCTAGTTAATCACAAGATGACGAGAAAATTGAGATAAAGACTTCCTATTTGCATGAGATTGCAAATTGGAAGATAATGCTCCGATTATTACCGATCGCGTGATAAGTCTTCGAATTGTCACGTTTACACTACACGAAGTAGGACGTGCTTGTTGTCCACGCGATGAAAATCCATCACTCGATGAAGTATTAAAAGTTGCAAAATATATTATCATTCTTAATGAAGCAGAACAACTACTTAGTGCTATAACGACATTGAACAAAGATATTAATTATATTCCTGCTATTTCGTTGAATTACATTAATAATAATAAATATAAAGCTACTCGTAGTCAAAATTCAAATAAAAATAATATATAATTAAATAACTGCTACAGTAGAAAAGTTGTGTAAAATGCTACGTCAATCAGAAAAGAAAAGTTTGTTTATATAAGGATGAAAAATTAGTTGTTTAGCACGCGTATGCATGGCGTAAAATCAATATGATGATAATGGTTTCTAAATTACCACACAAGCCCGGCAACTTGGAGAAAGGCGATTAAATCAATTCTAGTACTTAAGTGGTACTTTATTTTATCGACACCGGGAGTATAAAAAGCAAAGTTGACCTCGGTGGAATTTGAACCCAGAAAGTAAAAGGCCGTAACTGAATACCACAAGAATATTGTCTGACGCTCTTATATTTCAAATTAATTACAATTACAATTTGCTAAAACTAACTAAATAAACCCTTATCGTGATGATAATTTTTTCTGCAGTATATACGTGTCAAAAGAATTGAGTATTGAATGCAGTTCGATATATATTTAAAATTTCTTATTCTATTTCTATAAATGTTCGTGTATGTGTGTTTGAGTGTGTATGCGTGCAGACATGGATGTGCTTAAATCTGTTTAAAAGATGAAAATATATCGGCATTGCTGATTGGTTAAGAGATTTGTTTCTCAATTGTTCCGGGTTCGGTCTTACACCACCATGGCGCCTTGGTCTTATCATGTTGGTTTATGACTCCCTCGTCTTGAATTCCCATGATGGCAAACGGACAAACAGTCTGACTCGAAACGAGACAATTTCCATTATCTCAGAGGAAAAGTTCAGAAGCTGTTGCGCTTCATGAAGGATGAATGGTGGAAAAAGGAGGAAGATGAGACCCAGAGTTATGCTAACTCTAAAAATGCGAAGCCCTTTTACTCCAGCTTGAGGGAGGTGTATAGGCCACCACAGAGAAGTGTAGCCTCAATCCGGAACCTGTAGGGTGAGTTTCTCACTGATAATGATGTAGTAAATAAGAGATGATCAGAACACTTCGAGCACCTCCTTAACAGGTCTTCACGATTGACCCCAGTGTTATTGAAGAGATCCCAGTTGTACCCCTGCATATGGAACATGACGACTCACTCATGGAAGACGAGGTGACAGAAGCAATTGTAAAGTTGCAATGTAGTAAATCAACAGGCTCCTATGGCATTCCGTCTGAAGTGTTCAAAGCATGTGGTCAGTCACTGATACAGACGTTTACTGAGTTCCTCTGTACGATGATTGCTGTTTACCCCAAGATCTGAAATATGCCCGATTTAATGCACCTATACAAAGGCAAAGGTAACTCATCCAATTGTGACAACAATAGTTGGATCTTCCTTTTGAGCACTGCAGGCAATATCCTCTCCAAGATCATCTTAAACAGATTGAATACCTATCTTCTTGGTGAGACAGTGCCAGAAGGCCAGTGTGGTTTTCAACAGAACAGAGGAACAGTCGATATGATATTCGCGACAAGACATATCCAAATGAATTGTAAGGAACAAAATATGGACATCTACATCCTCTTTGTCGACCTCATCAAGGTGTTCGATAAAGTGTCCCGCCCAGGACAGTGAAACATACGTCCCTGAATTGAAATCCCTTCCATGATGGTAAAAATAATCAGTTGCTTTTACGGTGAACTGACAGAGGGCTATCGACCAAGATGACAGTCTAAGCTTCGCTACAAAACACCCTGAAAACATCCCTCCAGAAATGTGACATTGATGAAGAACAATGGGAAATCATAGCCGCAAACGGGTCTGAATGAAGTCAAGCTATTTGCAAGGGAACAGAAGTTTATGAAAATGAACGACAAAGCAGCCAAGTGGGAAAGCGTGCAGCAATGAAGGCCAGAACTAACTCTGTAGTGTTCTATTGAGTGTCAAGTATGCAGCCCCCTGTGTGCATCAGGTTTAGGCCTGATATCCCACATGAGGGTACACAAATGAATGAAGTGCTAGGGTGGACTTTATGAATCACGATAGTCGACCACCAATAACAACAAAAATATATATATAGTTCAAGAAATGACAAAGCAAACTCAAAGATGCAAAAACATAAAATCTTATTAGTATCACGCTTAGGATATATATATATATATATATATATATATATATATATATATATATATATATATATATATATATATATATATATATATATATGTGTGTGTGTGTGTGTGTGTGTGTGTGTGTAGATAAATCTACCAAAATATACGATGGTGTCCAATCCGTATGAAGAACTCAATGTAATCCAAATATAGAAGATATCATGAAAAGAGAAGATGCATTCAAAAATTTACGATAAAAGTCATAGGAAAACAGAGTCAAGATTAATTAATAAAAACAATGAAATAAAAGCAAAGAACAAATTCCTTATATCAAAAAATTCATCATTTTACGATCGTTTCTGGTATGTATATCATGTTTAAGATCTATGTAAAAATATTACAAATTATCAGAGGAAATATACATACCTTCACATATACATGCCGTCCTCAGAAAACACACATATACATCCCAGAAACAATCGTAAAATGATGAATTTTTTGATATAAGGAACTTTTATTTCATTGTTTTTATTAATATATATATATATATATATATATATATACACACATACATATATATATATATATATATATATATATATATATATATTAATTAGAGAAAGCGACTTCGAAATTTTGTCAAATGTTGGACCAAAATGCTGTAGCAGCTGACATAAACGATAAACGATAACTCAAAAGTACTATAACAATGGCTAAAGTCAGGTTGTGTTCAACGTGTGTTAACAGCAAAGAGGAAAGTAATTGTGTGTGTGTGTGTGGCAGACCTGTCATAGGTCTGGTGTGGTGAGATGTAAGGAGAAGGTATATAAATGTGTTATTCTATTAAATGTTCTAATCATTTAAAATCTTATAAATATAGATTTTTTTTTAAATTTGAAAGAAAGACTATTCATTGCTAACGAAAATTATTAGGGAATAGTTGAGAAAATGAAGAATTGCAATGTTTATGTTGATCTTAACATAATATCGAAAAAAGATAATCATATTTGTAATCCAGTTAATTTGTTGTTAGAAACATGCATGGAAAAGTTGGTTTGTTTTTATAGTCTATGTTGTTTCTCACAATCGCTTTTTTTTTCTTTAAATATTACATTAAATATTAAATTTAAAGAAAAATGAACTATAACAACTAAAATTGTAATTTCATATGAGTAACACTGTATTTCCTCAACTTCAAATAATGTCAAAATTTTCGAATAATATTTATGCTATATGTCTAAACGAACCAAGAAATGAATTATTTTACTTTTATTTATGTTATAAAGATAAATCTGGAGTAATATTTGCTTTAATTATTTTCGAATAAAAATATTTTAGAACAATTTAATTAAAAATATTTTAATGATACTAACTGAATCAATAGAAAATTCTATAAAAATAAAACGAACGAGAATGTTCAATTTATACATTTTACATATTATTTACTCTAATAGTGTTAGTTGGAATTTACTTTCAAATTGCCCAACAATAAAAACATTCTAAGTATATTAACTGCGATATTTGTTTATTTGGAGGAAATTGTAAAGCCAATGAACTAGCTTATTGTGCCATGGTCAACACACATCTTAATTTTTTTTATATGGGTTTGACTCGTTAGAAAAAATCATCTATGTACTCGTTTAGAAACTGGAAATAAAAAGTTGTTTCTTGATGTCGAGCGGTGATGGTGTGTGTGTGTGTGTGTGTGTGTGTGTGCGTTGTTCATGTGACGTTGTGGAGTTGGGTTTCCCAGTGCCACCACTAGAACAAAAGATGACGATGGTCATCTAAAAAATATAATGTAATGAGGCTGTTAGCTTGCAAACGAATTGAATATTATCCCTATTATTCGGTATAAAACTCACAAATATATGCATATATATATATTGAAATAAAAAAGAAATAGGATTTCGCTTCAAACATAGCTTTATACAATTTGTATAAATATTTCGTATCTCCGAAGAAATACGGTTTTAGGAAGCCGTAGTTATGCAAACACCGGGGGGCTAACGCCCTCTGGTGATGTCCAGCAGAAGCAAGGGGGACAACCGTCTATGCATTTCAGGCTTAACTGGCCATCGTCACGACGGTCCCTCCCACCGCTTGCGACTGCTGGACTAGAAGACAGGCGAGAATATATAGTTTTCTCGTCTGTGTAAATGAAGTGATTAATCTCATTTGCATATGAAGCTGCATAAGTTGGCTCAACTTATAATAAAGAAGAAATTAGCCCCCGGTGTTTACATAGCTACGGCTTCCTAAAACCGTATTTCTTCGGAGATACGAAATATTTTATACAAATTGTATAAAGCTATGCTTGAAGCGAAATCCTATTTCTTTTTTATTATAAGTTGAGCCAACTTATGCAGCTTCATATACAAATGAGATTAATCACCTCATTTACACAGACGAGAAAACTATATATTCTCGCCTGACTTCTAGTCCAGCAGTCGCAAGCGGTGGGAGGGACCGTCCTGACGATGGCCAGTTAAGCCTGATTTGCATAGACGGTTGTCCCCCTTGCTTCTGCTGGACATCACCAGAGGGTGTTAGCCCCCCGGTGTTTGCATAGCTACGGCTTCCTAAAACCGTATTTCTTCTTAGATACGAATATTTATATATTGAAATATATATAATCTTTATATATATAAAAGCGAGGATGTGTGTGTGTCTGTGTACAACTTTGCATGCTTAAGGCTTTTACAATTACCAACTGAATTTGACCAAATTTTCTGTGCACGTTGCACATGTCGCTAAGATTGTCACATCACAAACATTTTTCAAATCGACCCACGTTGAGCAATAAAAAATCGATATCAAAATTATCGGTAGCAAAATTGATGTAAGGGAGATAACCAACTTTATTGACAATCCTTATAAAAAAGGGAGATAACCAACTTTTCAGAAATATAAACATCACATTCATTTGAAGATAAATCACTAATATTATCGTTTGTTTCTTGTTTATTCTTTGTTGCACTTTCAAAGTTAAAAAAACACTTCTCGTTTTAACTTGTTTCACTATATTAAGTGTTAATTTTCGCGTTAAGGGCCTAATCTCGCAGCAGTCTCGAATTGACGAGATTTTGATGATGGTTTGTTTATTTTTTCAACAATCGTTATGGGACTTTCCATTCAGATCTACAACTTTTACATTTTTAAAACTTTCATAAGCCATGTTGATACAAAAAAAAATTTGTTGCACTTTCAAAGTTAACTGTAACGCTTCAATTCATACATTTTTACTTTACAACTTTTCACCAAATATGCCCCGTAAAAGAAAGTATGCACATATTGGCTATCGGTCGAAGAAAACAATGCGTGTAAATGACGCTCCGCCGATAACCGAAAATAGACAATCACTAAATGCGGTGAGTACAGTTATTGCAACATCTTTGTCCGCCGCTGAGCGTCGGTTAGTGCGGCGAACCAATAATGCTAAAGCAACTGTTGCAGCACGAGCTACAGAGACTACAGAGCAACGTGAAACACGCCTTGCTATGGATGCTACAGATACTGCTGCAGCAAGATCTGCAGAGACAGTACAAAAATATGAAAGACGCCGTGCGCGTAATGCTTCAGCTAATGTTGCAGCAAGAGCAATTGGGACTGAGCAAGAATGTCAAAGTCGGCATTTGAGAAATGCTTCAGCTACTGCTACGGCACGAGCTGTAGAGACTGTAACAAGTCGAGCTATTCGGCTGGAGGGTAACGCTCAGGGTAGAGCTTTATCGCGGGGTATTTCCTTTTCGCACGGACAATTCTACGTTGCCTGCTCACGAGTTGGCAGTCGAGATAATCTCTTTGCGTTTGTTCCGAAAAGAAAAACAAAGAATATCGTCTATCCTGAAGTGCTTTAGTGTTAACAAAAAAACTTATTACAGCTCTGCCTTGACTTCACCTTACTCATTACAAAACATACCAATGAATATGTCATGCAGGATATTTTGGATTATAAGTTAAAAATTTAACCATACACAGCAAAGGATGCTCTCAAAGAATAGATTTTCTCTTATTCTACTCTCATTGTTTTTTTGTTTGTATACAACTCTGCTTTCATTACAACTTTTTGTACTTTTGCAAAACTGCCTGTTTTTTTACAGATTTGCAACGTGTATTGTCTTTAGTCATTTGTATAACTACATCCTGTTCAGTGTTTTCCTTCATTATCAGCATAGTTTTATGTGTACAAATATTGCACTAAATATTCGTTTGCATTAATTATTGAAGACTTCTGCTTATTTTGACAGGCTGGGGACAAATAATGTTCTTTTACTTCCTAGCTGTATATTCTTAGCATAATTTCAAACCCCGAGCCACGCCGGGTAAATCTGCTAGTATATATATACATATTGAATTAGTTCCATAATTCCACAACAGTTAATAAACCCTTTTCTGGGACGCATGTTTCACCTTGCAGAATTTCAACTCGAGTTGAAAATCCGCAAGATGAAACGTGCGTCCTCGAAATTGGTTTATTAACTGTTGTGGAACTAATTCCTGCTGAACTCGACCCATGGACTGGGTGCTCTACTACTAGGGATATAACCTGCCTGTGTTCTACCGCAATATATAATAATAATAATAATAATAATAATAATAATAATAATAATAATAATAATAATAAAAATAATGCTTTCTTTATTAACCACAAGGGTTTACATAAAGTAGACATTAAGGACAGTACAGGACAATATAGGACGGTACAAATGGCCATTTCTGCGTGTAAATAAAACAAAAACAGAGGATGTAACAAAAAAGAAACAATGAAAAATTCCCCAATAGGGAGGACACTTCCGAGGGCCATCATGAAGAAAGCCCATTAAAAAAAGCCACGGTGACCCTGACCACCAGGGCAAGTGCCCTCTCCCAGTTTTCCACCTTCAATTTACAGGCACATACTCAGAGTAGGCCCATTCACTCGGGCCATTCTTGCCTCTCTCACCCATCTTTCAACAAAATGCTGGGAAGAGAGCACTTCCCTCTCTACCCTGATTTTCCTTTTCAAATGAAAGTTGAAAAAGTTAATCAGGGCATCACCGAAGAGGTAAGTGCTCGCCTTCAGCCCTTTCAGACGCGTCCACTATACTATCTTTTTCGCCATGGCCACCAGACAGATAAAAATGCCTGCCCTTCCCGGCTAAAGGAAGAGGGCGGGGCAATCCTCACGATGGACTCAGATGATAGCCGGATCCGTTCTACACGCGACAGAAAGTGTTCGACATAAACCCCAAAGTCAGCAATGCTCGGACTCTGAACGAGTGCGTGCAGGACGGTTTCGTTGCTCTGTGCGCATCTCGGACATGCCCGGCTGACGGCACTTCCATGCCTGTAGAGTTTATGCCGAACTGCCAAAGCTCCTCGGTAACACTGCCATGTCTGGGATTTCTGGAAATTGTCCATAGGCCCCGGCCCGAAAGTTCTTCCGAAGAGATTGGCTAGTTGATTTTCGTCGACGCCTAGAGTTTCCCCAAGTACGTCGACGCTCTTCCCCTCCACTAATCCTCTATAGAACGCCAAAGTGGAGTTTCCACCGATCACATTGCCCGATTGGTCGAGGGCTGTGAACGCCTGAAGACATTCCAGTCTCCAAGCGCTCCCTCTCGGTCTTCGCTTGACCCAGGACTGCAGCTCCGTCAAGGAGACGAGCTGGGGAAAGACGCGTCTATCAAACGGCGACCACAATAATGATTTCATTTATTTGTCACAAGGGCCGACATAATACAAGGACGATTTGTTAAGCCTTCATTAGGTTTGTTGATTGGCGACGCGCGTTTCGTTATTGATGAGCTCAAGATCTGTATCGTAATGAAGCTTAACAAATCGTCCTTTTATTATCATATTACACTCTGTCTAGCTCTACATCTCGCTACTGACGTGAACCTAAACATCGAGTGCTCACCTGGGTGAACCTAGTAACTTCATGTTACACTCCCCGCTTATATATGTATATATATATATATATATATATGAATATACCTCCACTAATATACACACCCCACATACACATCCACCCTCTCCCTCAACCTTTCTCACATACCCATCCCCTCCCCTGTCCATCGCACCTCCGCACATACACACACATTCCACACCACATACAGACAATCGCTACAACTGTCACTTTCCTACTGCTATCTCCTTCCCCTCACATCCTTCGCCCTGCCATGACCCTGTGACCACTTCCTGTTGCGCGCGCACCCCACACTCTTCACTTCCTCACTACCATACCAGGATTTTGCACCACCGGTCCACCGCTCCAGCCACTGACCCTTCCAAACTCGGAATCTCCAACATCCGGTCTTACAGTCCGTGAAAAAAAACCCCAGAAACACACACACACACACACACCCAAACACTTACACTATTTTTGCACTACGCAACCATACACCCACACCACACAAAAACACACACACGTGCGTATCCTCACATACACACACTGAGCCTCTGGAATCCACACGCCCCCTCTCCCCCACCCTCTCTAACCCCTCTCCATCCACACGCACACACACACCGACATTCACCCCACCCCATGTACACACCGGTTTCCCTATTACCCGAACATGGAACCACGTTCTTCCCCCAACTCTCACATTCACATCCACACACACACACACGTACACCTACCCACATGCCACACACCAACTTCAGCTCTCTCCGCTCGGACCCCCGTCTCCCTCTCCCGTCTCAACCCCCTCACACCCTTTCACCACTTGTTTCATTTTAATTTTTTTTTACCCTCTAAAAAAATGCCCCCCCCCCCTTTTAATATCTTTCTACCACTCCCCCTTACACCCTCGGAACTCTTTTCCTGCCCACTTTTCCCCTGATGAAGGGATTATGCCCGAAACGTCGTCCCCCACCCCCACTCTCAAGCGTGAAACTAATATTAACATTTGTACTGCCTCTTCGTTTCCACGTTGTCTTTTTGTTTTTTATTCACTGTCTAAACTATAATATAAATATATATATATCATATATATATATATATTACTTCAAAATATTAATAAATATAGATATTCATGTGATCAAATATATTTTATTATACATATTTCAGAGGTACTGAGCTATTTCAACAGTACGTCCTCATCAGATAAAATAAGTTGATGCCTGGCATACCTTGACTATGTTGATGGTTATAATTCAGTTATGACAGTAGAGTGCTTCTAATCTATTGTGAAACTTTATTCATTGATTAATTCATTGAACCTTGTTAAACTTTTAATTATATATATATATATATATATATATATATATATATATATATATATATATATATATATATATATATACATACATATATATATATATATATATATATATATATATATATATATATATATATATATATATATATATAATAGGATATACGTTCCTTCACGCACAAGGCGCCAAGGTACGCATGTATTGTCCAACCAAATGCCAGTGTGGTTCAATGGCGGGTTAATAAATTAACGAGCCAGAACAAATAGAAACAAGGTTTAGCAAATAATGAAAAAGTTTCAAAATAAATTTTTAAAAATTGACTTTACCTACTATAGTTACCTTTACCGATCGGTTTCGAATCCCAAAAATAAAACGGAGACCATACGGCCTTCGTTGCAAAGAAAGATTCTCGTCAGAAGGTTCTTTTCACTCAAAGAATATAAAATTCCTGAATTTAAATCACAAACTAGCGCTATCAAAACTGTTCCTGGGATGAGAGTGGATGAAGAAACAGGTTTATCAAGGGCCGTAGCAAAGATAGAGGCAAAAGGAGGTAGGTCAAACTAGCCACAGCTATTGTACGGCCCTTGATAAACCTGTTTCTTCATCCACTCTCATCCCAGGAACAGTTTTGATAGCGCTAGTTTGTGATTTAAATTCAGGAATTTTATATTCTTTGAGTGAAAAGAACCTTCTGACGAGAATCTTTCTTTGCAACGAAGGCCGTATGGTCTCCGTTTTATTTTTGGGATTCGAAACCGATCGGTAAAGGTAACTATAGTAGGTAAAGTCAATTTTTAAAAATTTATTTTGAAACTTTTTCATTATTTGCTAAACCTTGTTTATATATATATATATATATATATATATATATATATATATATATATATATATATATATATGGAGACTAGAAATGGGTGTGTAGTTGCTATTTAAGGTAACTTAAAATGCAGTGGGAATACGAAGAAAACAAGAACAGGTGGGGGGGGGGGTTCCTCATCAGTTGTCTACTGGGGGTCTAGGATATTTCTACGCTATATATATATATATATATATATATATATACATACATATATATATACATACATACATACATACATATATATATATATATATATATATATATATATATATACATTGAGATAAGCAGAACAAGCAAAATTCAAACAATTTTTTTAAATAAATTAAAAAATATAATTTAAATATTTACTTACTCCAGTGCTTTTACCATTGAACAACCCTGTATCATAGACAACCTATATATTTCCAGGGGTACTTAGTACCCGTGGGCATATTAACTTCATTTAATATACTCCGTTATGTAGAGAACAAATCTGTTGTTCTATTTGGCTGCTATTTTTAGTAGCGTTGTAGACAACACGTCTATGTTTACTTCCGCTTTTGCTACGGACTGGTTCAAGTATAGGTCAAATTTTGGCATCATTCGATCCTGTACTAGCTAGTAGATGGCAATATATTTTGCCGTTCCTGGGACTTTTGTCCTTGGAAAGGAAAATGCTCTCTGATGAACTTCACTTTTCCATTGGTGGTCCCTTGGATTTCTAATGTTTTGTGAAGCGAAACCGACCGGTAAAAGCACTGGAGTAAGTAAATATTTAAATTATATTTTTTAATTTATTTTAAAAAATTGTTTGAATTTTGCTTGTTCTGCTTATCTCAATATTATAGTTCTGGTCTGTCAAATTAATACCATTGAACAACCCTGTATCATAGACAACCTATATATTTCCAGGGGTACTTAGTACCTGTGGGCATATTAACTTCATTATATATATATATATATATATATATATATATATATATATATATATATATATATATATATATATATATATATATATATATATATATATAAAACCAATTTTACGTGTTCCAGACGAAAAACTGACTGAGATCATGCTGAGGAACCACCATTGTTGTTGCATTTTTTTATAGCTGTCCGTCTTTCGTTAGCCATTAATTCATGGGGAAGTTTGACGCAGCCGACTTAATTTGTGTTTATTGTCATGCTGTAGGTTCATCTGGGATTTAGACAGTTGAATGCCGAGATCCTTCTTGAAAACATTTACATCTAACCAATGTAGATCTCTCGTTTTTGTTTTTAGCATATTAAAGGACTGGGGCCATCAAACCTTGTCTATTGTAGTAGCTGGTCCTTACTCTGTGTGGAGGGTGAGGGCTTGACACTGAGCAATAACATCCTGTTCAGTGATTAGTCATGCTCTCAATGCCAAAGTTTAATGTTAGCCCTACTGAAAACGTGTGTTGAAACATATATTGTTATACTTTGGAAGTCATGCTGCCAATAAAAACACACACCTGTTGAATTTCACTTCAATTTATTATTATAATTTCCCAGTCGGTTAGTTTAATAGATTTCTTGGGAGCTATAGGTGTCACCCATTGCTCCATCTCCCCCTGTAGTTACCGATGTTGGTCCGGAGTTGCTTATTTGTCCGGCAGTTGCCCGCTTATATCGCAACTAACCATCATACCCGGTGGCCGTATCACTATCTGCCACCTGCGACCCGTTCTTTAACAGAACAGCTCTGCCGGATGGTTTAGTTGTTGATTGTCAAAGTTCTTTCACCACACATCCTGTGACCTCTTCAGTGACTACTTTTGTTGTTACTTTGTTTCTCTCCCTTGTTCTGTCTTACACTATCTTGTTTTTGTTAGCTGTGTGCTTGGGATGCGCAAGCATTGTATGTGCGTGTGTATGTGCGTGTGTATGTGCGTGGTGTTATTTATTCATTTATTTGTTTATGTATCTATTTATTTTCTCTTTTTCCTAGTTGCCACTTGTTCTATCTGTGTGTGTCTTTATATTGTCCTTAGTTACTACAGTGTGGGCTTATTACTATTCCTCTCGTGCTTTCTATTTAGTTTTGATTGGAGTTCGTTTATGTATGTTACTTCAGTAATCTGTCGATTACTGTCGATCACTTCTCTGAAACACCACTATATGTTTTCTGGCCTTTTGTGATAGTCCATTCAGAAATATGCAGTCATAAAATCACTGAGAATATCAGAATGTTCCTGCAAAAATATCTCAGGGGACCAAGAAATGTTTACCACGTGATCTATGGTTTACTGATCAGTCGTGTAAATGTGTGTAGTTAAATGATCGATGGAGGACAGTTTTCAGGCAATTTTTGTTTGCAAAAATATTCGTATTCATAGTTATGGGGATAAAAATAGAAGATTAAGACACTAAATACCGATTAAATCGATGTTTGCATTAAAGTAACGCCTCAGTCAATCTCAACAAATGACCATGTTGAATATATCATATATAAGTATATAAGACCAGTCAACTCTCCCCGTTCTACGGAGACATCTCCCACCCACTTTGGGGTGGATGGGAGATGCCTTCTCTTGTGAAAATGGGTATAGCTTTCATTATGTAAAATTTCCCATTATGCCTCATTTCTCCCCATTTTGGGGCACTTTTTTCATGGTACTCACCGTTTGGGTTTTTAGAGGTTGGCAGGTCTGTATATATGTGTGTGTGTATTTATGTATGTGTGTGTATGCATGTGTGTGTGTGTGTGTGTGTGTGTGTGTGTGTGTGTGTGTGTGTGTGTGTGTGTGTGTGTGTGTGTGTGTGTGTGTGTGTGTGTGTGTGTGTTTGTGTGTGTTTGTGTGTGTGAGTGTGTGTTCGCTTATCTGTTTGGGAAGATAGCGCATTGCAGCTATAAGCAATCTGGAAATGAAAAAAAGTGTACAGCGAGAATCAAATCCCGCATCTGCCGTATACCGAACGACTGTCTTTAAACATTACACTGACTTAGAGACATTTATATATATATATATATATATATTGGATAACAAGTTATCGTTATAGGTAATCCAGTTAGAGTACTCCGCGTCGTGGATAGTTTTAACGTACGGCTTTGTTTGACTCAACAAGATGTTTCCATAGTTATGCAGCGAGTTCGCGGTAATTTCTATGCAGGTTATACTTGGAGTAATAATAGTTAAAGAAAGAAGTGTAACGCGATTAGTGTACTCTAAACGCACCTAATCAACGAAATAATTGTCAGTACTTTAAATAAAGCCCTTATTGTAACCATGTTACTCTTCTTTCTTTAACTATATATATATATATATATATATATATATATATATAGTAATAATAATAATAATAATAATAATAATAATAATAATAATAATAATAATAATGATTTCATTTATTAGCCACAAGGGCCGACATGTAGGGGACAATACAAAGACAGGGACAGTGGGGGTTTACAATAAGGTCGAGTAAAAGTGCACAATGGCAAGACTAATTTAACAATATAGGCGCATGGTCAGAGTAGGCCCATTCACACGAGCCATTCTCGCCACATTCAGCCACCTTTTAGCAAATGTACTGGGGGGTAGCACTTCTCTCTCCACCCTCACCTTCCTTTCCAGGTGAAACTTGAAGAAGTTGATGAGGGATTGGCCAAAGAGAAAAGTGTCTGTCTTTAGTCCTTTCAACCTGGTCCACCATATAATCTCTTTCGCAACTGCCACCAGACAGAGGAAAATTTCCTGCTCTTCCTGACCTAAGGAAGGCGGTGGATCGATCTTCACTATGGACTCGGCCGATAGCCGGATTCGTTCTACACGCGACAGTAGCTGTTCGACATAACTCCACAAGTCAGTAATGCACGGACATTGGACAAGTGCGTGCAGAACGGTTTCGTCGTTCTGTGCGCATCTTGGGCAGGTCCGTCTGACAGCACTTCCGTGCCTGTAGAGTTTATCCCGAACCGGCAGTGCCCCCGGTAGCACTGCCAAGCGAGGGATTTCTGGAAATTGTCCATCGTCCCCGGCTCAAAAGTCCTCCGGTACAGACTGGTCAGTTCGACTTCGTCGAGGCCCAAAGCTTCTCCGAGTGCGTCATCGCACTTGCCCACCACTAATCCTCTATAGAACTCGAGAGTGGAAGTTCCACTGATCGCATTGCCCGCTTAGTAGAGGGCAGTGAGTGCCTGGCAACATTCCAGGTGCCAGTCACCCAGTCTCGGTCTCTTCTTGACCCAGGACTGCAGCTCAGTCAAAGAAATGAGCTGCGGAAAGGCCCGTCTGATAAACGGCGAGCACACCTGTTCACCGTTGAGGCAGAATATCTGTAGATGTCGCAGCCTCAACGCATGTCTGCGCATCATTAGCCACGGCATGCCCAGCCCTCCGCGTAGAGGGTGCTGGCAGCAGATGGACCGCCTCACAAACGGAACTTGTCCCCTCCACAAGAATTTGAAGAGGAGCCGTTCCAACTTGACGAGGCGCCGACGGGGGCAAGGCACAACGGTCAGACGGTAGTAGATGACGGACGCGATGTACGCATTCGCCACCTCCGCGCGACCTTTCAGTGATAGCTTCCTCCCAGCCCATTTTTGGGTAAGACTGGCTACTCTGCTCGTTACCTCGTCCCAATTCTTTTCCACCTGGAGGTCTGGTCCGAACCAAACTCCGAGCAACTTTACCGGTCCGTCCGTCCAGCGCCCCACGACGTTGTTGGACGGCATGGGCTTGCCTCTCCAGGTTCCGAGCCCACCGACTTTTCCGGGTTAAGTTTGGCTCCTGTTAACCTTTCATATTCCTTCAATAAGGTGCCGACCACCTCGATTTCTGAGGTGTTCGACACCATCACGGTGATGCCGTCCGCATAAGCCGACACCGCCTTCCCACGTCCCGGTTCGAGCGGGATGCCCTGCAACAGCTCCAGCTTCCGCAGTAAAGGCTCGAGAGTCAATACGTACAGAAGGGAAGAGAGAGGGCACCCTTTACCGATCGGGAGAGCCGAAATGGTTCCGAGAGGTGGCCATTAACCTTGACCACCGAGCGTGTGCCGCTGTGCATTGCAACGATCCAGCTTCTAAAGACAGGGCCGAAGCCAGCTGCTTTGTGGACAAACTCCAGATACCGATGGTCGACCCTATCGAATGCTTTCGATTGATCTAAATTGATCAGTGCCCCACCGAAGCCAGGTTTACACCCTACCCTCTCTATGATGTATCGCATGAGGTGGAGATTGTCGTGTATGGACCTGGCTGGGATTGCGCAAGTTTGCGCCTCCACAACCAAATCCTCGACGACAAGCGCCAATCTCTTTGCTAACACCTTGGCCAAAATCTTAAACTCTGTGTTGAGCAGAGTTATGGGCCTGAAGTTGTCTAATGTATCCCTCTTGTTCTCGTCTTTCCTTATCAGCGTCACCCTCCCCTGCTCACAGAACTGGGAATATTCCCATTCTGCTGCCAGTTGCAGTAGGGTGCTTCGAGGAGTTCAGAGAACAAGTCTGGCATATTTACGTAAAGCTCGTAGGGCAGGCACTCCAAACCGGGTGACTTGCGCCTCATGCAGCCGACAAGGGCGTCCTGAATTTCGGCTGAAGTAATCGGCCTTTCGCAGCGCTCAGCGTCGACCGTCGAAATATGTATAATGAAATAAATATGGTTTTATAAATATAGTTTCCATTTGTTAATATCGTATTTTTACTCCAAATATTTGTTGAGTGCTTTGGTATCCCAACAATTCAAATGTAACTTTGACATATATATATATATATATATATACGATATTAATAAATGGACACTATATTTATAAAACCATATTTATTTCATTATACATATTTCAGGGATACCAAATTAAATTATGGTATGCCTTCATCAGACAAAATACAATATATAACAGTTTTACAAATAAGCTTTGACGTACCCTATTAAAATGCAACCATTATTTTTGGAAGCCATCTGGATGGCTTCCAAAAATAATGGTTGCATTTTAATAGGGTACGTCAAAGCTTATTTGTAAAACTGTTATATATTGTATTTTGTCTGATGAAGGCATACCATAATTTAATTTGGTATCCCTGAAATATGTATAATGAAATAAATATGGTTTTATAAATATAGTTTCCATTTATTAATATCGTATATCTACTCCAAATACTTGTCGAGTGCTTTATATCAGTTATAAAAATATTTACTTGTTGTATCCCAACAATGTTAAATAGAACTTTTGCATATATATATATATATATATATATATATATATATATATATATATTGAATAAGGTTAATATATATCTGAGGGTACAATGTACCCCCGGAAATATATAGTGTGTCTATGATTTAAGGTGGTTCTATGGTAATAATTTGATATACCAGAACTTAATATCAAGATAAGCAGAACAAGTAAAATTCAACCAATTTTTCAAAATAAATCAAAATTAATATACAATTAAAATTAATCAAAATTAAAAAATATAATATAAATATTTACCTATTCAAATGGCCCTAACTGTACAGTTTCACGATGCAAAACATTAGCTATCACGTGGATATTAATGGAAAAGCAAAGATCATCAGAGAAGCATTTTCCTGTCCTAGGGTTAAAAACCCCAGGAACGACAAAATATATGACCTCACTCCAACTAATTCAGGTCTGAAAGGTCGTGAAAGTGACCCGTAAATACATTGGTGTATAGTGAAGGCGGGAAATCGTAGACTAGCCGTCTATGATCGCTACCAAAAAAGATTTTTAGCAACTAAATAGAACGACAGGATTTTTCTCTACATACTGGAGAATATTGAATAAGGTTAATATATATCTGAGGGTACAATGTACCCCCGGAAATATATTAGAAAGTGATGTTTTTTTACAAAATGAAAAAAAAACGAGGTGTCCTACACGAGTGAAAGTATAAGGAAAAAAGATAAAATAAGGAAAAAAGATGAAATAAGGAAAAAAGATGAAATCGAAAATGCAACTGGAGTCTTTTAAAAAAAATATATATATTTATTTGGTTCCTTTATATATATTCAAATATCAAATTTCTCAACGCTTCATAAGTCAACCAACTTGTTTATAGTAATGGCCCAGTCAATGTTCTGTTACTCTGGAGTTTCTCCTGTCATCACACATACACGTACACACACGCATGCACACACACGCACACGCACGCGCGCGCGCGCGCGCACACACACATACACATACACACACACATGTATATATAATATATATATATATATAAGGAACAAAGATGAAATCCAAAATGCAGCTGGAGTCTTTTTTTTTTAATATATATTTATTTGGTTCCTTTACCGGTTTCGCAGTTCTTCTGCTTTTCAAAAGTAGAATTGAGATGGAGGGTTTATGGTTTTTCTCACAAACCACAGACCCTCCATCTCAATTCTACTTTTGAAAAGCAGAAGAACTGCGAAATCGGTAAAGGAACCAAATAAATATATATTTAAAAAAAAAAGACTCCAGTTGCGTTTTCGATTTCATCTTTTTTACTTATATATATATATATGTAAAAGGTAAACAGAAATAACAACACAATCGGTACAGTATATGGAAGGTATATATTAGGTTGACGCTTGATATAGCAGGAAGAGGGTCTTAACGTTTCGGCCGCTAGTCCTTCATCAGAAGAAAGAATGAGAAATAAAATAGATTTAAGGGGGACGGGCGGGATAGAATTGGAAAAAATGTCTTTAGATAAAAATAATAGGTCCATTCATGTTGACATCTCTTGCAAAACTGTTGGTGCTGGAGTTTTGTGTATGATTTGTTTTTTAGAAAATATGTATATATACATGTGTGTGTGTATGTGCGCGCGCGTATATGTGTGCGTGCGTGTGTGTGCGTGTATGTGTGATGACAGGAGAAACTCCAGAGTAACAGAACATTGACTGGGCCTTTACTATGTGAATATATGTATATATAAACAAGTTGGTTGACTTATGAAGCTTTGAGAAATTTGATATTTGAATATATATTCACCACAGTGCAGATAACTAATTTTCATACACGCGCGCGCGCACACACACACAAACGCACACATATTGTTATACATTGGTAGCGTAATATGTATGTGTGTGTAACGTTTAAGACACACAGCCATACATATAGAGGGGATTTAATAGGAAGAACCGCGTCCTGTGCTTTTTACCCATGTTTTTCAACACACACACACACACACACATATGTGTGTGTGTGTGTGTATGTGTGTGTGTGTATATATATAACCATGCTTGCTTCGCCCTCTCTCTCCTTATTGGTGCTACTATAAATAGAACCTTCTAAGGGTTGACCCTTAACTAAAGAATACTTGGCATACCAAAGTGAAGTTCTTTGTTTGTTGGTTGTATTTTGTGCTTTTGATTTTCTTTTGTCTTGTTTGTTTCTTGTTGGTTGTTGCTTGTTGTCGTTATTTTTAATGGGTTAGTGAGGTGGGATACTTTCAAAATTGTCTGCCAAATCGTCTCTCGTCCCATCACATCCCTAACTTACATACTTACAATTCTATATCTCCCCTACTGGGTGGGAAGTGATCTAGTGGTCCCTAGTGATGGTTGTAGTGGTTCGTGTGTTTGTTGTTGTAGCGATGGTAGTGGTGATGATGGCGGCGGTGGCGGTGGTGGTGAGTTATAGTAGCTGTGTTGTTGCTGATGGTGATGACAAATGTGTTACTATTGGTCATGGGGATGGTGGTAGCGTTTGTAATGGTTGTGGTCATAGTGGTAGTGCTGATAGTGACGAATGTATAGTAGTAGTAGTAGTAGTAGTAGTAGTAGTAGTAGTAGTAGTAGTAGTAGTAGTAGTTGAGGAGGTGATGTTTTGTTTTGTCTTGTTAAAGTGCGGGTGGTGGTTTGTGGTGCTGGCGGTGTTTGTCGCGGTGGTTGTGGTATTTGTTGGTTGATGAGGGTTTAGATGGTAGTAGAGTGGTGGAAGATGGTGATGAGGTGAAGTAGAGTTTGAAGAGTGGAAGAGAAGGAAGAAAGGAAAGACGAGCAGGGGAAGGGTAAAGAAGAGGAGGAGGAGAATGAAGAGGAGGGGAGAGTGAGAGGGGGGGGGTGAAAAAGAGGGGAGAGGTGAAACATAAAGAAAAAAGTGTGAAGTGTAAGAAGTTACTTGTACTCTAAATAACTGGGTCTGTTGGTGGAAGTAGTACTAGTGGTGGTAGTGGTGGTGGTGCTGTGGAGGTGGTGGCGGTAGTAGTAGTGGTGGTGCTTGTAGTGGTGGTGGTAATGGTGTTGATGGCAGTAGTAGTAGTGGTGGTGATGTTGGTGGTGGTTGTAGTGGTGGTGGTAGTGGTGGTGATAGTAGTAGTAGTAGTAGTAGTAGTAGTAGTAGTAGTGGTGGTGATGGTGGTGGTTGTAGTGGTGGTGGTAGTGGTGTTGGTGGCAGTAGTAGTTGTGGTGTTAGTGGTGACGGTGTTTGTAGTAGTAGTAGTAGTAGTAGTAGTAGTAGTAGTAGTAGTAGTAGTAGTAGTAGTAGTGGTGGTAGTGGCTGTAGTAGTGGTGGTGGTGGTGGTGGTAGTAGTAGTAGTAGTAGTAGTAGTAGTAGTAGTAGTAGTAGTAGTAGTAGTAGTAGTATTGGTGATGGTTGTAGTTGTGGTGGTGACATTGGGGTTTAACCCAAGTAGAGCATTCCAACCGTGACCCTATCCCAGGGAAAGCAAGACTACCTTATCCAGAGTCTGATATTTTAAGGTTGTAGGATGAGATGAGGAAGATTTGGCTGCTATTTTTAGCAGATTGAGTCATCACTTAGAAGTTCTTTTCTTAACCTGTTGTTGTGGTGGTAGTAGTGGTATTGTTGACGTTTAACCCCCAAGTTTTCTCTGATCGAGTAGGCCTGCGTTCTAATTCATTCCAGCCGTGACCATCCTGGGTATTTCTCTATGTGCAGGGAAGCCAGGGCCACATTATCCAATGTCTTTGTTTGTAAAGACTAACACGCAATCTGAAGGAGATATGGCTGCTATTTTTAGCATGTCTAATGATCACATACAAGGGATGATCTTTTCGACTGGTTGAAATCCTTCATTCTCAGCCGAAAAGAAGTAGTCACGGTTCTAGGACAGCATTCTTCACCATATGAGATGTCATCTGGTGTACCACAGGGATCTGTTCTTGGTCGCCTTTTGTTTGTGGCATATATTAATGACATAGATGCCAACTTACAGAATGCCACGGTACTGGAATATGCAGATGACATCAAGCTGTACCTTGAAATCAAAAGGACTGATCCTGAAATTTACAACTCTTTCCTACAATCAGACCTGGACACAATGCAGCAATGGATCACAGACTGGCAACTGAAGCTGGCTGTGGACAAGTGTACCACCATGCATTTTTGGAAGGAAAAATCCAGCGTCCACATACTCCCTCCACAACACTGATATCAAGAAGTCCTCTTGTGAACGTGACCTGGGCATTACTGTCAGCAGCGATTTGCGTTGGACAAAGCATGTCTCTAAGATTGTCAAGAAGGCCGAGGGTGTCTTGGCATCACTCAGCAAGACCTTTGTTAGCCGCTCTCCAGCCATCTATTTAAAACTGTATACAGCTATGGTACGACCACACTTGGAATTCGTATCATCAGTCTGGAACCCCTATCTTGCTCAGAATATTGCCCTCCTGGAAACTGTTCAGAGACGTGCAACCAAGCGCATACCCTCCATCAGACACCTACCATACTCTGAACGCCTTGCTTCCCTGGGCATGGATTCATTGAAGCTCCGACGTCTGGCAATGGACTTGGTGAATACCCACAAAGTTATTAACCATCTCGCCAATTGCAACCCTGAGCACCTTTTTGATCTCCATGTGTCTAACACACGTGGACATGCCTACAAAGTCAGAAAACAGCACAGCTCCCATGACTTTCGTAGACATTTTTTCACGCTCAGAGTTGCTGAAGCATGGAACAAACTGCCTGCGTCAGTTGTTAGCTGCCGAGACACTGCATCCTTTAAGACACTCATGCTTCCCGAAATACGCCAAAACTACACCTGATGTACCCCTTCCATACACATGCACACATGTGTGTATCATGACTCGTGCACTGTTCATTTTACTGATGTTTGTGCATTGCCCTATGTACTGTACATGCACTTTTTGATGAGTTGTGGTGCACCTGGGCACTGTACACAATATTTCATTATTATTATTATTATTATTATTATTATTATTATTATTATTATATCATGACTCATACACTGTTCATTTTCCTGACATTTGTACATTATTCTATGTACTATACATACACCTTTGATGAGTTGTAGTGCACCTGAGCACTGTACACAATAATTTCATTATTATTATTATTAAGACCCCTCGTTGGCTCGTGGCTGGGTGATATTGGTAGCTGTCATAATTTTTTCTACTTTTGGCACAAGGCCATCAATTACCCAGTACATTACTGGTATTTTATTTTATCGACCCCGTAAGGATGAAAGGCAAAGTTAACCTCAGCGGGATTTGAACTCAGACCGCAAAGGGACGTAACTATGCTGGAAAGCATGGCGTCCGACCCTCTACCGATACTGCCAATCCACCACCCTTGGTAGATGTCATAATGCTACAGTTTAGACTTAACTCTGATTCGACCTATAATTAAAGACTTTCCAACAATGACTAATCCGTCGTTTTGTGTCATCATTGACTACATTATCTCATGAGGAAAGGGCGGTGGATTGGCAGTATCGGTAGAGGGTCGGACGCCATGCTTTCCAGCATAGTTACGTCCCTTTACGATCTGAGTTCAAATCCCGCCGAGGTTGACTTTGCCTTTCATCCTTACGGGGTCGATAAAATAAAGTACCAGTAATGCACTGGATAATTGCTGGCCTTGTGCCTAAAGTAGAAACAATTATCTCATGAGGAAATCCTTTATTAAGGGACATTTACTGCTATTTCTAGCAGGTCGATTGACCACGTAGAGTTTTCTTTCTTGTCACATGCAGGAGGTTGATATGTTGGTAGCGATAACTGTTGAGGGGGCAGTAGTAGGAGTAGGAGTAGTAGTAGTAGTACTAGTACTAGTAGTAGTAGTAGTAGTAGTAGTAGTAGTAGTAGTAGTAGTAGTAGTAGTAGCAGCAGCAGCAGTAGTAGTAGTAGTAGTAGTAGTAGTAGTAGTAGTAGTAGCAGCAGCAGCAGAAGCAGCAGAAGCAGTAGTGGTAGTAGTAGTAGTAGTGGTGTTGGTGGTGGTAGTTGTGGCAGTGATCGTTGTGGATCGTTGTGCTAATAGTTGTACAGTTTGGTGAGTGGGAGACAGTTGTAATAGCATTGCGATGGATTGGTAGTATCGGTAGAAAGTCGCAGCATAGAGTTATGGCCCGTTACGGTCTGAGTTTAAATCCCGCCGAGGTAGTTTTGCCTTTCAGCCTTACAGGGTCGATAAAATAAAGTACCAGTAATGCACTAAGGTCGATTTAATCAACTTTCCCCTTCTCTTCAAATTGCTGGCCTTGTGCCTAGATCAGAAACCATCGGTACAGAGTAGGACGCCATGCTTTGATGGATCTGAGTTCAAATCCCGCTGAGGTTAACTTTGCCTTTCATCCTTAGAGGGTCGATAAAATAAAGTACCAGTAATGTACTGGGTAGTTGCTGGCCTGGTGCCAAATGTAGAAACAATTATTAATACTGGCAATAGGGCAGTGGGTCGGCAGAATCGTTAGTGTCAGACATGTTTCGTGGTATATAGTTACGTCCCTTCACGTTCTGAGTTCAAATCCCGCCGAGGTTAGCCATGTCTTTCATCCTTACAGGGTCGATCAAATAAAGTACCAGTAATGCACTTGGGTCGATTTAATCGAGTTTCCCTTCCCCCCAAATTGCTGGCCTTGTGCCTAAATCAGAAACAATTATTAGTAGTTGCAGTGGATTTGCAGTATCGCTAGAGGGTCAGGCGCCATGCTTTGCAGCATAGAGTTACGGCCCTTTATGATCTGAGTTCAAATCCTGCCGAGGTTAACTTAGCCTTACCGGGTTAACTTAGCCTTACGGTGTCGATAAAATAAAACACCAGTAATACACTGGGATAATTGCTGGCCTTATGCCAAAAGTAGAAAAACATTATTAGTAGTTGCAGTTGTGATAGCAATGGTTGCAGTGGTAGTGATGATGGTCGAATGGGTGGTAATGGTAGTAGCTGTTTTAGTAGCGGTTACGGTTGAGTTAGTGGTAACGGTTATACCGCTGATCCGGTAGTGAGGGTGATGGTGGTTGTGGCAGCGATGGCAGTGGTGGGGTGTATTGATGGTTTCCGTGTTTTCGTTTCAGATGAAAGACAAGCGTTCGAAACGTTAGGATATTATTTATTCTTTCCTTTTAATCGTTATGCTAATATACTTTTATTGTAATATCCTGTTTCATCATTGATTCTTATTGACAGGAATTTATAACGCATTATACATTTCAATGCGTCAGACTGGAAAGACCTCAACGTACAAACATCGAGTATATTTATTATATTATTCTAGTGACAAATAAACATATAATGTTTAAAAGTATACCTACACATACACATACACACACGTATATGCATAAATATAGTGTTATTATCGTTATGGGGATTCTACTTTACTTAAGTATATAGTGTACTAAGTTGAAAAATGGTCAGGTATATATATATATATATATATATATATATATATATATATATATATATGCAACCAAGACACCATAGTGAAAAACCAATATATGGAACATTATATTATGTAACATTCTCTCATTATTTTAATTTATATTCCTTTGAAGTTCCGATGAGCCGCTCTGTCGTTTAAATATGTTAATTATTTTCAACTGAACCAGATCAATTATGATATATAGTCATCTGATCCAGAAATATTATATGGAGTAGCGAAACAATTGTAAACGGACATTATTATTATTAATATTATTATTAAATAAAGTACCAGTAATACACTGGAATAATTGCTGGCCTTGTGCCAAAAGTAGAAACAATTATTATTAATATTATTATTATTATTATTATTCTCTACATTTCTTACATCAAACTAAAATATGTTGACAATCTTTTAATAATGTCTTCCTTGTGAAATTTGTGGTCTTGTTTTGCTTAACTAATGAATAAAGTATATATATATATATATATATATATATATATATATATATATATATATATATATATATATAATTGTTTCTACTTTTGGTACAAGGCCAGCAATTACCCAGTACATTAAGGTACTTTATTTTATCGACCTCGTAAGGATGAAAGGCAAAGTTAACTTCGGCGGGATTTTGAACTCAGATTGTAAAGGGACGTAACTATGCTGGAAAGCATGTCTGACCCTCTACAGATACTGCCAATTCACCGATATAATATTATTCAAAATATTAACAAATGAAAAATATTCACATAATCAAAACATATGCTTTATTATATATATTTCAAAGGTACTGTGTTGTTTTTTCAGTACGTCCTCGTCAGATAAAATATATGATTTGATATATGACATACCGCTACGGTCTTGATTATATATATATATATATATATATATATATATATATATATATATCATATGCATGGGCTCGCTAATCTAGCAACCTATATGCATTGAGCACAGCAACCTTCTCTCTACTGGCTTGTAATCTGCATAACCAATCAACTTTCCGGCCGACTGAACTCACTCGATATGCAAATTAGGCTGTTCAGCCGTTAATATGCATAAAGAAAGTATATACTTTCAGACGTTCAACCATCTGGCAGGAAGGTATACGGTGCTGACGATAGCTAATAAGCTTGAAACTAGTACATCGTTCCTATGTCAGTGTTGAACAAAAAGGTGACGCGGTTGCCTAAACAATGTACGGCGTAATTCAGGCTGTTTGTTTACAAACAAACAAACCGATCATTATAATAAATGTTCAGTAAACCGATACGTGCATATATATATGAGTGCATGTATGTATATATATACATACTACTGTACGTCTGTATACATATATGAATGTATGTACGTATACATACATACATACATACTAACATTTAAGTAAGTGCCGTACTAAGTGTGAGAAATGAAATTTCGTTTCATTCTATTCCATTTATATATATATATATATATATATATATATATATATATATATATATATATATATATATATATATTGTCGCTACAGTTCGGGCCGCCTTCCACACCATGCCGCCCTCAACGAGGTCATAAAGCATGGCTTGGATGCTGCAGGCTTCCCCTCCCAGCTCGAGCCGGTTGGGCTGGACCGAGGGGTCGGCAAAAGGCCTGACGCCATTGAACATCTTCCCGCCCCGCAGTGGCAAAGCCCTCGTCTTGGATACCACTTGCAGCGACACTTTCTCCAGCCGTAACCTGGTGCAGTCTGCGACTAACCCAGGTTCTGCTGCACTTCGGGCTGAGGAGGACAAACTCTCCAAGTATCGGTCGCTCTCCGACAGATTTGTGGTCGTGCCCCTAGCAGTGGAGAGTTCTGGTGTCCTTGGCCCTAGAGCTATCCCCCTACCTACCACCATAGGTGCTGAGCTGGCTAACTGCAGGTGTGAGCCTCACGGGGTGGAATGGCTCTTGCAACGCATCTCCCTTACCATCCTCCAGGGAAACGCCTTTTCCATTCTGTCCACCGGGGTCGTGGGGCGGCAAGCACGTGGGGCCCCATTTGCTCATAATACAGAGAGATTGGGAGTGCAAGAGAGATTGAGGCGTTGACAGTGGGAGTTCGGCTCCTCCGTGTTCGGATCTAGTGTGCAGCGTCAGTTGTCCGTAGGGAGGTAGTGGTTTGTACTTAGCGAAGGTTTTTAGAACGTTGTGTTTGCGATTCCTGTATGTATCATTATATGTTTGGGTACAACGTAATCCTCTTACAGAATTCATCACAAAAGACCATGTGATTGTGTTAGTTGTAAATATATACAACAGCGACGTTATTTAAGTAGACTGACAAAGTGTTATATATTTTGGGGTGGAATATCTATTGGCTTATTGTTAAGACACGAAAAACTACAACATGAACAAAGAGAAAGTTGTTTAAAATATATATACTCAAATCCATTGCTTTCGATCTCCTCGCTTACAATTTGCACAACAAATCCATTTGGAACACATGCAGACTAACACAATATGAACTCTGAGCTGACCTATAGCTAACCTCTGTCTGACATGACTTGATCCTACTTCCTCAAAAATAAGAACAATAGGAACCTCCAGTTTTTTTTTATTACATGACACGATATCCATATAAGTCACTCATCACCAGTTAACAAATATTATTGGATTGGCAGTATCGGTAGAGGGTCGGATGCCATGCTTTCCAGCATAGTTACGTCCCTTTACGATCTGAGTTCAAATCCCGCCGAGGTTGACTTTGCCTTTCATCCTTACGGGGTCGATAAAATAAAGTACCAGTAATGCACTGGGTTATTGCTGGCCTTGTGCCTAAAATAGAAACAATTATGTTAAATTATAAGATTACTATTTATATCATCAACATGGCTGGGATAGGCTGGAACGTCGAACAAATGCTTAACAGTATTTGGCCCGGCTCTTTAGTTTCTGAGTACAAATTTGCCGGTGTCAACTTTGCCTTTCACACTTCCGAGGTCGATAAAATATAGTTAAAGTATTGGTGTCGACAGAGATTAAAAGATTATTGAAAATCCCTTGTTAAAATTCCACCTACTTGAAAAGAACACTAACAAAATACCATTCTCTTCACATATTTGTGCATTCCGAGGTTCCCCACAGAGACATTCATTATTTTTTATAGATTTTTTTATTATTCTTATATATATATATATATATATATATACATGTCTGAAAGATCTGATGTAGGGATGAGTATGTATTGTAGTGTGTTGGGTTTGGACGATTCTGTTGTTGATGTTAACGAGGTAGTTTTTGTAGAAGTTGGTTGTTTTGTTGTTGCATTTGGGGTTTCTTTTGTTGTTGTATTACAGACTGTTTGACTTGCTGTTGACTTGCACTGTTGGTGGCGTGGCTGCTGCATTTGTGGTGTCGGCAATAGTAGGGTACCTTCGACTTTTCATCACTCGCTGTTGGCAGAAAGCTCTTAAGTGATATAAAACCCTTTACTGTTACAACCAAATGGTTTGGGGGAAATTGATCGTCCGACAGAGCAGTCAGATCAGAGATGGTTGGCTTCTATCTGCTCCTGCTTGGTTTAGATGTGGATCTTTATATCTACCCCTGGTTACTTCTCTCTGCGTATCTTGTAAAAACTCAGGATTGCCATTTCGGCAACGATTGTCGTCACAAACCAGAGGGCGTGTAATTCAAACGGCATCAACCACCCTGGTCTTCACTAGATAACTGAGAAAAGCAACAAGTTTCTCATTTCTTAGTGGTGTTGTAGAGTACTCTTGCCTCGGCTTCCGTTGGGAAACTTACGACCACAGTGCCATATATTTTCCCTCGTGTGGTGTGGGTTTTCTGTCCTCACACATGACCTAGATATATTTGGATTTAGGCCTCGCTTGTTCTTTTTACTTTTCGCGATTTTACTCCAATGCAGTGATATGTAATCGTGAATCACCTCGTTTGTTCTACTGCATGGAATGGGGGTATTTAGGCTCACTTTTCGCTCATTCATGTTTAGTATATGCTTGGCCTTTTGAGATCTTCATTTAAGATGACATTTTCAAAGCCGTTGGCAGCACTTGTGAATGAATTCCATTTTGCAGCTGCTTGTCTGTATACTCTGCCATTGCTGTTGTTGTTACTATTTTCGATGTATATCAAACTGGAAGTCATATTAGTGGTAGTGGTAGTGGTGGCAGGAAGGGAAAAGTCGATTAAATCGACCAAAGTGCGTTACTGGTACTTTATTTTATCGACCCCGTAAGGATGAAAAACAAAGCTAACCTCGGCAGGATTTGAACTCAGAACGTGAAGGGACGTAACTATATACCACAAAACATGCCTGACACTAACGATTCTGCCTCGGCGGGATTTGAACGCAAAATATCTGCCATAACATCTAATTCTTTGCGAGTCGGCATGACAAAATGGAGTAGAACCCTCTTCTTAAACCATAACAAAGGAATAATACAGTCAGAGTAACGTAAATTTGATGGTGGAATCTTTCAAGATGATTCTCTCTCCCTCTCCTCTTTTTCCTTGCTCTCTTTCCAATACTAAGTGAGCTCAACAACACGAGATACGTGTATATGATGAACAGCAACAATGAATTCATTAACCATTTGTTTTTTATGGATGATCTCAAATGTTACACTAAAAACCTCCAAGAGTTAGAAGGACGTTTAACAATAGTAAAGCAATTTACCAATAACATTGGCATGGAATTTAGTCTTTACAAATGTGACAAAGGAATGTTAAAAGAGGAAAGCTAACAAAAACATCATCTGTTAAACTCGATATAGATACAACCATACAGGAATTAGACCCAGACGGTACCTATAATACCTTGGCATAAACAAAGGTGATGGAATTAAACATAATCAAATAAAGGAGAAAATACAGAAAGAATATTACAGAAGATTAAGGCTGATCCTGAAAACTGAACTAAATTCTCAAAACCGCTTCCAGGCTATTAAGACCTTAGCTGTATCAGTGGTACGATACAGTTCTAACATCATAAATTGGAACTTATCTGATCTTCAAAGAATGGACACAAAACCTCGGAAACTCCTTACAGCCAACGAAATGCATCACCCCAAAGCAGACATAGATTGCCTATATTTGCCAAGACAAGAAGGAGGAGAGGGCTAATCCAACTGGAACTGTCATACAAAACAGCAACGATATGCCTACAAACGTACCTAAAGGATACCAATGATTGGATGATGGTGTCAATAAGAGATTACGATAACCAAAGGAAATTCCACTCAGCACTCAAAGAAGCAGAAAAGTACAATAAGGAATTGAGAATTGAAGACGTACATCATCTAAATAATGAAGCTGACATTATTCCAACTAAGGCAGCAAAATTCCACAGAAGCAAGTCGAAGTTAGAAGGTCTAAAATATTTAGAGAAAGATAGCAACAAAGACCTCTGCAAGGCCAATTCGCACATCGCATCCAAAACGCTAATGTAGATCACAAACCCATCATCGGCTGCGAGGTTCGGCATTAAAGGCTGAAACAGAAGGATTTATTTTTTGCTGCGCAGGACCAGAGCCGCTTTACTAGGGATTATCAGGCAAATATTCTCTGAGACGGAGCTGACCCGAATTGCAGAATATTTGACGTACATCTTGAAACTATTTACCATATAATATCAGTATGGCTCCCACTAGCACCAACTGAATATCAGAGCAGACATAATAGGGTGGGGTAATACATCCACTGGGTAATATTCAAACAATACTATGCACAACATGCAGAAAATTGGTATTAACATAGACGACAAACAATAATAGAAACTATAGAAAATAGAAAGGAGTAACAATACTTTAGGACTTAACCATCCACACAGATCGTACTATTAATGCAAATCGTCATGATATTAAGTACCAGTAATGTAGTGGGTAATTGCTGGCCTTGTGCCAAAAGTAGAAACAATTATTATTAAAGATTTTAAAAACAAGACATGCTTACTCATTGACATGGCTGTGTCGTCTGATAGATATGAGTCTGCAAAGATTATGAAAAACTTGCAAAGCATATAGATCTTGAAATAGTGATAAACAGAAAGTGGTACAATTAAACCTAAACTATTCTGGTATTATCAGGAGCAGTAGGTCCCATAAAAATAAATGTTCAAAAGTTTCTAGAAAACATACCTAGCATCTATGAAATCCAAAAGATAGTTCTAACCAGTACCACCCGAATACTTCGTAATTTTTTGTCTTTGTAATATATGACCACACAGAACCTTTTATGTTTAATTTTTATAGTAAACTTAATTGATATTTGATACCATGCAACATTAATTTATATCTTTTATAATCTTTATACTTATTGTTATCCCCTCCTACCTTTTTATATTTATTTTCTCAATTTGTTTGTTTTACCTATTAAATTTTGTGATGGGACTTGTGAAGCGAATATGAGGAGGGAACAATGAAAAAGAAACCTATCAAAAACTGTCAAAATAAATGATGCCCGTCCTAAGGACCTGGTTGATACTCAGTAGTCATTGCATATAAAGCGAAATCAAAGGGAAAATACAATAATAATAATGATTTCTAATTTAGGCACAATGCCAACAATTTTGGAGAAAGGAGAAAGTCGATTGCATCAGCCCAGTATTTGACTGGTACTTTATTTTATCAATCCCCAAAAGATTAAAGGAAATGATAACCTGGGATTTGTACTGAGAGTGTCAAGAGCCATAACTAAATACCGTAAGGCATTTTGTCCGATGTTCTAACACTTCTGCCAGTCCCTTTGATTTCTAATTTAAACACAAGGACAGCAATTGGAGAAAGGGCTTCATTAAATCGACCTCACTACTTGACTGTTACCTTAGTTTTCGAACGCAGAAGTATCAGAGGCAAAGATGAACTTGGCGGGATTTGAAACCATAACATAAAGAGCCGCAATGTGTAGCTTAGTTATGGAATAGACTGTCAAATAAAATGCATGGTGATAAGTACATGAAAGGGCATCGTAAGTGTTGGGAATGAAGTGCTGTATGTGATGGTTGGTTGTCTATGTAGTAAGGGGGTGTTTACAGAGAAAAACACAGTACGGGTGGCATGATGCACACATAAATATACACACGTCAACATACATCGTTAATCATATATAATACATACATACGCACATACATATATACATACACTCATACACACACATATATATACACACACGCACACACACACACACACACATATATACACATATACACATATATATATATGTTTGCATATGATTGTATATATTGATACTCATCTATGTATGTGTACATGCATACGTACGTACGCGCGCATATGTGTATGTATACATGTTTTGGCTGGTTGTGTGCGTGTGTGCGTGCATATAATTGTGTACTGGTATGTGTAACTAAATTAGTTCAACACATATATGTTTCTGAAAAACTGCTAACCTTAGCAGTAAAATTCACATACCGAAACATACATTTAAAACACATGATATCTGAAAGACAGCTATCATTGAATATTGAGGGAAGAGAGGGTAGTGCTGCGAGATGGGTGTGAGAGGTGAGTATGGGTCGAAATATTGTATCCACTCTCATCATGCTCCTTTAGACCGGAGAACACTACTGGAAGAGGCCATTTACCCTTGGAAGTAAGGACAATGAAAAGTATGTGAATTCTTCTGAATGAAACCTGGCAGCTACCCTCCTCAAGAAATGATTCATTATATTTCCTCATATACGGTTCTTTCATGCCCGTTTTATCATACTTGAATCTATGTACACCCCTTTCCAGATGTTTTATAACTTGCCCTTGCGTTGACCACATATCTTTCACCACTGTGACAAATAATTGTTTTTACTTTTGGCACAATGCTAGCAATTATCCCAGTGTATTACTGGTACTTTATTTTATCGACCCCGTAAGGATGAAAGGCAAAGTTAACCTCAGCGGGATTTGAACTCAGATCGTAAAGGACCGTAACTCTATGCTGCAAAGCATGGCGTCCGACACTCTACCGATACTGCCAATCCATCGCCCTCATTATGATAAATAATGAAACATTTATCATTCAATATATATTTTAAATTTAAAACATACAGGCAACTCTCAAAATAGCTCCGCGAATATTCTAATTTTACCATGATCTATTTGAAGAAAATGTCGTTTTTTGTTTGTTTGTTTGTTTTTGTCTCAATTTGAAAAGAAAGGACTGCAAGAATTTTTTATCGTTTACCCCATTGCCAGGGACAAAAAATAAGACTATTCTTTAGACATTTAATGTTTTACCAAAAATATACATAGTCGATCTCTCGGACTTTTAAGCGCTGAGAATATAGATATATAAGTATTAAAGGATGAAGTATTCATGCGCAGAGGTGCAATGAACTAGCTTATAGAATAGGGGAAAGACCTTTAAAAGACGGAAAAGAAGTTGCCATCAGCTGTTATGAGGAATTGAACCCCATATATCCGAGATACCGGCTAGGTGTTTTAAACCATTAAGCTAATGGACCGTGTTATTCATCTATCTAGTTAAAAAGACGGTAAAGTATTATCACGGTCCCTTAGCTTAACGGTTTAAAGCGTTTAGCTGGTATCTGAAAGATGTGAGGTTCAATTCCTCATTGCGCTCGATAGCAATTTTTTTCCCAGTCTTTTAAGGGTCTTCACCCTATTTTATAAGCTATACTATAGCATACCTAGGCACTAGCACATCATCCCTTATACTTATATATATTTCAATATATATATATATTTTTAATGATTTGTGTTTCAGTTGTTCAAGATAGTTTCATCTTCTGGGGTAGCAATAAAAGTGGGGACTACGCATCAAAGACTAGTGGGAATGAGATGAAAGTATTTTCCGCCGGACGCCTGGCCCAAATGATTGATAAAGAATGACCCGTGTGTCAAGTGATTGTGTTAAACTGGTTGACTAATTAACTCACCATTCAAATAGACCACAGCTGGATATGAATTCAGAATGCAAAGAGCCAGAACGTATACAGCAGCACATCCCGTTCAACGTTAAACAAATTCCAGTAATGCTCCTCCCACAACTCGTACTTTATTTTATCGGCCCCAAAATAATGAAAGGCAAAATTTGACCTCGGTGGGCTTTTTAAGTTAAAATGCAATTTGCCACAAGAAATATTGCAGGGAATTTCAAATGTTTTAACAATTCCGCCAATCCCCTACGCTGTACAAGTAATTTATTTTAGCGACCCCAAAATGATGAAAGACAAAGTCGACTTTGGCGAGATTTGAACTCAACCTGCAGCAGTTTGAGTGGAACATCAACTGTCAGTGGGTCTGTGAAAGCCATGGACACTGCTTTCCTCCTTCAGACCTACAGATCAAATATAAATAAATAGAATAAGAGCTCAAACATCAGAAAGAAATAATTTTCTCCATCGGTATATCTCGGTTTGTGAGAGTTTCGAATGGTTAAATATGTCATTTCGAATGCGCTACATTCATCATGGTGATAAACATTTTTGTAAATACAAAGTTATCGTTGTCTGCATTGATCATGTTTTCTTTCCAATTTCCTCTTCACGGCTCTGGTTCATGAAGAAATTTAATTCGGCTCCTCGTGTCTTGAGATAGTTTATAGTTTAAGTGTGTACATTATTATCATTATTATTATTATTATTTCTTGTGTCTGTTGTGCCAACGCATTTATTACATGCCAGTTTATAAACAATGTTATCAACTTGCTTATTGTATTTACAAATGTGAACGTAACAGATATATATATACACATATATATATATGTAACACACACATATATATATATATATATATATATGTGTGTGTGTGTGTGTGTGTGTGTGTGTGTGTGGGTGTGTGTGTGTGTGTGTGTGTGTGTGTGTGTGTGTGTGTGTCTGTGTGTGTGTGTCTGTGTGTGTGTGTCTGTGCGTGTGTGTATGTGTGTGTGTGCGTGTGTGTATGTGTGTGTGTGTGTATATGTATATATATATATATACATATATATATATATATGTATATATATATATATATATATGTATATATATATATATATATATATATATATATATATATATATATATAAGTATATGTGTGTGTGTGTTACATTCACATTTGTAAATATAACAAGCAAGTTGATAACATTGTTTATAAACTGGCATGTAATAAATGCATTGGCACAACAGACACAAGAAATAATAATAATAATGTTTTCATTTATTGGCCACAAGGGCCGACATATAGGGGACAATACAATAGACAGGGACAGTGGGGGATTTACTCAAAAATCGTGTAAAAACTAGGAAAACAATAACAATAAACAAGAAAAATACAACAATGAAAATTCCCCAATAGGGGAGATAACCTCCCAGGGTTGATTCAGGTACCCCCACCAATCCTGAACCAGCCGAGGCTTCGAGGGCACCCGCGAAGGGCACCCCTCTCCTCCTCAAATTCACGAGCCTATAGGCGCATGATCAGATTAGGCCCACTCACCACATTCACGCACCTTTCCTGGCCAAAAGAAGGCGGCGGGTCGATCTTCACTATGGACTCAGCCGATCGTCAGATCCGTTCTGCACTCGACAACAGCTGTTCGACATAACTTCACAAGTTATTCATGCACGGACATTGGACGAGTGCGTGCAGAACGGTTTCGTCGCTCGGTGCGCATCTCAGGCAGGTCCGTCTGACAGCACTTCTGTGACTGTAGAGTTTATCTCGAACCGGCAGTGCCCCGCGGTAACACTGCCAAGCGAGGGATTTTTGAAAGTTAGTTCGATTTCGTCGACGACCAGATCCTCTCAGAGTGCGTCGTCGCACTTTCCCACCACTAATCCTCTATAGAACTTGAGAGTGGAAGTTCCACTGACCGTATTGCCTGCCTGCTAGAGGGCAGTGGGTGCCTGGCAACATTCCAGGTACCAGTCGCCCGGTCTCGGTCTCTTCTTGACCCAGGACTGCAGCTCAGTCAAAGAGACGAGCTACGGAAAGGCCCGTCTGACAAACAGCAACGATACCTGTTCACCGTTTAGGCAGAAAATCTGGAGATGCCGCAGCCTTAGCGCATGTCTGCGCATCATTAGACACGGCATGCTCAGCCCTCCGCGTAGAATGTGCTGGCAGATGGACACCCTCACCAACGGAACCCATCCCCTCCAAAAGAATTTGAAGAGAAGCCGTTCCAACTTGGCAAGGCGCGGACGGGGGCAAGGGACGATGGTCAGGCGGTAGTAGATAACGAATGCAATGTACGCATTCGTCTCCTCCACCTGACCTTTCAGTGATAGCTTGCTCGCAGCCCATTTCTGGGTGAGACTGGCTACCCTGCCCGTCACCTCGTCCCAATTCTTATCTACCTGGAAGTCTGGCCCGAACCAAACCCCGAGTAACTTTACCGGTCCGTCCAGCCCCCAACGACACTGTTGAACGGCATAGACTTGGCTCTCCAGGTGCCGAGTTGCAAGCCTACCGACTTTTCCGCGTTAAGTTTCGCTCCCGTCAACCTTTCATTTTCCTCCAATAAGTTGCCGACCACCTCGATTTCCGAGGTGTCCGACACAGCCTTTCCGCGTCCCGGTTCGAGCGGGATTCCCTGAAACAGCTCCAGCTTCCGCAGTAAGGGCTCGAGAGTCAATACGTACAGAACGGAGGAGAGAAGGCACCTTTGACAGGCTAATCGGGAGATATGAAACGGTTCCGAGAGGTGGCCATTAACTTTGACGTCTACACAGTCTGACAGCCAATAATAATAATGATGATGATAATAATATAAACATAAACTATAAACTATCTCAAGACACGAAGAGATGAATTAAATTTCTTCATGAACCAGAGCCGTGAAGAGGAAATTGGAAAGAAAACATGATCAATATATATATATATATATATATATACCTACACATATATATATATATATATATATATATATATATATATATATATATATATATATATATATATATATATATAAACAATATTATATAGTTGAGTAAGAGTGGAAAGCGGAGTTAGTCTAGTTATTAAATGTTAAAAGACTGAAACGATGAATTCAGATTATGCCAATCCCCTGGATCGCAGGATAGGAAGACAAACAATAAGGACCACTGACTACCTCAAGTACTTGGAGTCTATTGTTACATGTAATGACTCAGGCAATTAACAGTTTCGCGAAATAATTTGAAAAACAGAATAAACGCCAGACATTGGAATTTCTATGAAAATCAAACTATCTCTCGAAACCTTATATACACAGTCTGTTCGCTTTTTACGCGAACTTAAAATACACGAATTTGCTTTAATGCCTCTTGAAAAATATTATTAAATATTCAGTTTGCGCGAATAACGTGCTATAACGCGTGTGGTATTTAATTTTCTTTATTTATCAGAAAATTAGACTTGAATTACGCGAATTTGCTTTACACGCCGCGTTCACGGACGCATCTTCGTGTAAAAAGCGAACAGACTGTATTTGCTAATCCCAATAATATTTTATGAACATCGTTCTTGGCACAGTACGACAAGATGGCTCTAAATTCTTAGTTTCTGAATATAAAGCCATACGTAGAATGTTAAGAATCTGGTAGCAAAATAAACTGACCAATGAGGGACTGAAAGAGAAGGTTGGTGTACCACTAATTCATAACTTTATAAGATCGTCTTGGTGGTGATGTTTGGAACACCTCGATAGGGGAGACGAAAGTCAGGCTTGTGATATGGTCAGTTGAACGAGAGACAACAGGAGAGGAAAAAGGACGAGAAATGTTCGGATAACTTAAGAGAGAAGATACAAGGTATGTATGTTTGTTGGAAATACCATCATAGACTAATGCATCACATGCGCGCGGAAGGATGTATGTATGTATGTATGTATGTATGTATGTATGTATGTATGTATGTATGTATGTATGTATGTATGTATGTATGCATGTATGTATGTATTTTTTAGTTTAATTATTTTAAATTTCGAACTAACAGAGCGCGCGCGCGCGAGAGAGAGAGAGAGAGAGAGAGAGAGAGAGAGAGAGAGAGAGAGAGAGAGAGAGAGAGAGAGAGAGAGTGCGAGAAAGATATGTAGATAGATAGTCAGAGAGGGGGGGGGTCCTAACCTAGAACAAAGGGGCTTTCGTGGGAATAGAGACATCAACTTGCTAACTATGTACGCCTGTCTTCTTCTTTGTATGTGTGCAAGCATGGATACCACGTGTGGATCTGCATGTTTTGGTTTATCTATGAGCTCATATATATTTCTATCTACACGTGTGTGTATGCAGTTATTACATGCTAAACTTCTGGAATATTCTACATATTTTTACAACTACAATAATGATTTCTTAATTAACCATGATCTTTCCAGTTTTATGAAGCATATCTTAGCACAGATATTTATGATGTGGGCAAGGTGACATCTGCTGTCGCATATAGATATTTTACCTGCATCTCTATCCCATTTATGTATAAAGTATTTCGTTGGCATTTCCTGCACCTGGATTAAAAAAAATAAGGTGTTTTAAAATTTTGATTTCTTCTGTAACTACTGCAAACAAGATTCTGCTTACCTTTCTCGATATAGTCTTTCTTCGATTCTTCAACATTGTTTTTGAAGTTGTCGTGACCAAATGTTGTTTTTAGCAAATCTCTGTAGTGATTCCAAATTTGCGACGGATATCACAACGGTTTTTAATAAACTATTTTTCCAATAAATGTGATCAGAAGAATGTCCAGTCATTTGACATGGCTGATAGTTGTGGCATTGTTTTTAAAGACTCTATTCAGCTCAAACTTAATGAACAGATCTACATGTCAGATATGCGACTGTTCGCGTTGAGTGTCTAAAGTATGTATGTATGTATGTATGTATGTATGTATGTATGTATGTATGTATGTATGTATGTATGTATGTATGTATGTATGTACGTATGTATGTATGTATGTATGTATGTATGTATGCACCAGCATTGAATCTGTCATCATATCCTCTCAAATGCGGTGGGCAGGCCATGGTTGTACGCATGAAAGATAATAGACTCAAGGCAACTGTTTTACAGTTAGTTGCACACGGAGAAACGCCCTCAGCCCAAACCAAGAAAAATATACAACCTTAACGATCTACAAATTGACATTCACAACTGGGAAGTATTGGCTTTAGGGAGGGCTGAATGGCGAAGACGTGTGTGGGAGGACGACAGAATGTTTGAAGAGTGACATCTTGAAAACGAAAAGCTTAAGCGTCCATTTCTTAAGGGTCATAATATGAACGTCAATGAGAACATAGGGAGATAAATATGTTAAGCAAGTGGTCGTGTACTGCTCTCTAAATGTGGGTATGTCATACACTTTAAATCACATTAAACATCAACTGTACACAACACTCTCCCTCCTCGCCCAGGTGAGACACTACAAATGGTGCGAAGAAAAGCTAACGTCCCACAAACTGACCCAATCAATCCAGTGGAGTGCACATCTTTTGTATGCCATATTTTCTGGTCTGTAGCGGGACTGATAAACCATCTGAGAGGTCACAGACGGGTGGTTAGTAATGATGGTTATGGGGGTACACAAAGAGACGGTAATCATCTGTAAAATTTAACAGTCACCATATATGTATGTATGTATGTATGTATGTATGTATGTATGTATGTATGTATGTATGTATGTATGTATGTATGTATGTATGGTTGTAGGTAGGTAGGTAGGTAGGTAGGTAGGTAGGTAGGTAGGTAGGTAGGTAGGTAGGTAGGTAGGTAGGTAGGTAGGTATGTCTGTAGGTATGTACGTATGTATGTATATTCTGGTCTTATAATTTCACAAATTTTTGCCAATAGAGAGAGAGAGAGAGTTGGTTTCTAACATAGATACAAGACTCTCTTATTGGAATTTACACGTCAACTAGGTAGATATGTATGCATGTCTGCATGCATGTGTGTGCAGGTATGGATGTTATTTTATGTGCGGATGTGTATGTTTTGAGTTATATGTGTGCATGTGTATATGATTTGTCTCGGTACATGTATACGTGCAGTTATTATATGCAGAATTTTTGGAATGTTTTACATATTTTTACTGTTCCAGTAATGGATTGTACTTGTAGTTTCCTAACTAGTTGTGTTCTTTCTGTTCCTGTGAAGCCTAGCTTCTCAAGATTTGTATTGAGGCAGTTACTAACATATCTCAGTGCCCCAATAATCACAGGCATAAATCTGAAGGTATAGTCAGGGTGGAGTATCTGCAGATTTCTCATTAGTTCTGCATAGATATTCTCCAGCAGATGTCAATATAATATCTTTAATATTATATTGGCATCTGCTGGGCAGCTAGCTTCCACTACATGCATGCCTTCTTTTCCCCTGTCCCATATCATTATATCTGGTCTGTTATGTCTGCATTTTATTGGGTTTTTTTACTGGAACATTCCACCAGTACTCTTTCATACTATGTATATGTGTCTTCCACATTGCTGTAGCTTCACATTTGTATGTATGTATGTATGTATGTATGTATGTATGTATGTATGTATGTATGTATGTATGTATGTATGTATGTATGTATGTATGTATGTCAGATTGTTTGCCAATGAGTAGAACTGGTGATTCCGGTTAGTAAACGATGATGCAATAAACTAAAGTACTCGATGTTATGCAGATCATCCATTGTAGATGTGGTGTCCAATGGTTGGTGCAGGAACGGAGTGAAATGTTCATTAAAAACAACAGAAGTCTGGACTGGAAACTTTATAAATTTGATTCAATGGCCCAGCTTCATCATTAGAATATGATGCAAAACCCAGGTGAATTCATCAGGTGTCAATTGCAGAATTAGTTATATAAGAACATAGAATTTTGGCGAACACAAATAGAGAATAGAAGATAGGAAATAGGAGCCATTACAATAACATGGGTCGGCGGGCCATCCCCGAATCAAAACCAGACCTCTATTTTCTATTTTCTATTCTTAATTGAGGGAAAAGCAGGGGAAAAAAATTAACCCCAGTACTTTACTGCTACTTTGTTTGTTGATCCGAAAGGATGAAAGGCAAAGTTGATCTCGGTAGGCTTCGAACTCAGAGCTCATAGAACCAGAACAAATATCACAAGGCATTTTACTCTACGCTCTATCTACTTTGTTGATTCATCGCTTAGATTATGCGATGCAGTCCTTCTTTGTTTAAGGCGGTATTGTGTGTCTTGAATCAGCTGATATTTCTAGCATGTAAAGCGATCATATAGTGCAGTTATTCTGAACAGAGAGCTATTGTGAATATTTATGTTGTCAATTTTTCTAAATTTGACATTATTATTTTTTATGCCAAACATATTTTTATATTGAGGTGGTGGGGCATTAAAATATTTGAGGTTTCCTGGTGGGTCATTGAGCAGAAAAGGTTAAGATCTACTGACATAGAGGGTCCCTTGTTGGCTTTTAAAGTGCCAGTTATGTAGTGGGGATAGGTGGGTTTTAACTATATCCACCTGTGTGGCCTTGTGTCTGTTATATGTCACTATTTTCCTCTAATGAGTAACGTCGGGGTGGGGGCAGCCTGGGGTTGAAATGGCAATAAATTGACAGGATATATAAAATGGAAATTTGATTTAAAACAAAATAAACCTTAAAAGAAATGTATGAATAATTCTGTTGTTTTTTAAACATAGTAAAACTTTCGCTGTTGTGTCTGGATTTGTCTATATACAACTCTTTCTCTGGCAACATTTGAAGTATATAAGTATATGTATGGATACACACACACACACACACACACACACACACACACACATATATATATATATATATATATATATATATATATATATATATATATATATATATAATTAAAATAGAAGGCACCAAAAAAGCATAAACAGACTTTTTCGTTCATCAGCTACTCATAACGGAATTCCATCACAGTAATAGGCTTAAAATAGACCAGTTACTGTACGGAAGTAGTGAAACGAAACGAGGAACATGCGAACAAAGAAACAGACGATATTATAACAATAACAAAACGATCTACAGAACGAAAAAAAGTATTGTTTATATACTTCAGGGTACATATACTGCTGCCGTCACTTACAAAGTATGGTTTGGTATTATGTACCACACTTTCGCTAATGGTTTCAGGTGCCATGCCGTCACGAGCTGACTCAAACATCCCGGACGACTGTATATTAATTGTGTGTGTGTGTGCGCGCGCACACACACACACACACACACACACACACACACACACACAGAAAATTAACAGGTGCGTGTATTTTTATTGGCAGCATGACCCTCCCAAAGTTTAACAATATATATATATATGTAGCGAGATCTGTCCACGCCTTGAACCTTGGGTGACACCTAAAGGTCAAATTCTAGGTCACCACCCTTTTGGTGTGAACAGGTTGATGCGTTGGCTTTCCCCTAAAGGTGGGAGGCAGGAAGCAACGGGTATATAAAGCCTTTATCATCCCACGTTTACACAGAGACATCGGAGCACCCCACTACAGAACAAGCTATGTGAAAGATTCACCACAATCAACAGACCCCAGTGGTCTACAGAAAGACAAGAAAGATCGGAACATTACGCTAGCAACTATGTAAAGATTCACAGTTACTACAGATCCCAGAGGTCTACATAAATACAGTGATTGGAGCCCTACTACTATAGAACACAAATGTGGAAGATTCACCGCTGTCTGCAGGCCACGGTGGTTCACAGTTACTACAGACCATAACAGAGGTATACAGATCATATCTCTCTCTCTCTTAATACGGTCTCAGAATTACTACCACGGACTCCAACTTCCAACAACAACATTATCTGTTCGCTCGCTGTTTTCACATCAACAACAATAATAAAATTAACAACTCTTGGTAACTGTTTGATTGTACTTTTTAATTGATTCACGTGAAGTAAACCAAATCATTTATTCTTATTATTATTGTTATTTTAACTAATAATCATGTTAATCCATCTAACAACATCTAACTATTACTTAATTCATTTTTACCCTTCGTTTATATATATATATATATATATATATATATATATATATATTATTCAAATGAAGAAAGTTGGTTGATTAAAAATCTGCCGACTTATTCTTTAACAGACGTGAAGCACTCCATCGTTTTAGTTCATCCGGAGTTTTATTGTAACAAATAGTAGAGATGGTTTTATTCATATATCTTTATTTTATTCGTTATGCGTATTTCAAAGAAGTTATATAATAACTCTCTTACACGTTCTCTTCAGACAAATATACAAATGAGATGTAATTTTCCATTGATATGCTACCAGTCGGACGTTTTATTCACCTCGCCGACCAGTAAGCATATGGCCAGATTTCTCTTGTAGCAGTTCTATTGTGGGTGGGAGGTAGTATAGTTGCTGGCATTGGTGATTGTAAGCTGGCTGGGGTATCAGGTTATCAGATTTATCGCTTGATTCATAATAAGGCATGGACGTACTGTTAATTTTTTTTTTTTTATATTTCCGGACTAGGTTTTACTTACTTAGATTTTAGTATTAATTTTAGATATTGATACTTTGATGGTGATGTTATAATGTATCTATATATTTATGAATGGTTTATTAATTATTTGATGGTCTATTTTATATTACTTACGGGAGTTTTA
>OZ024740.1:158094632-158099632 GCA_964016885.1 Eledone cirrhosa
ATATATATATATATATATATATATAGTTAAAAGAATAGAGGTGTAACACACAAGTTATTATATATTGGTAAACGGAATAGAAAATGCTGACAAATTGTTCACAGTTGAAAAATGGTTTAATTAGGAATAAAAGAGCATTAGTGATTGTATGGGTTAGTATTCAGTTGTGGTTTTAAGTTTTTAAGTGTTTACCGGTTGCGCATTTCTAAATGCTTTTCAAAAATAATTTTGAGATAGAGTGTCTGTGCTGTTTGCTCTGATCTGTGAACAATTTGTCAGCATTTTCTATTCCGTTTACCAATATATATATATATATATATATATATATATATATGTGTGTGTGTGTGTATGTGTGTGTGTGGGGGGGTGTCTGTGGCCTATATACACTGGTTACAGACACACACACACATACATCCTGTCCTAACACAAGTTATAAGGTACATATAACTTAATATTCAGTCACCAAATTCAAGCTAGATATAGTAATGCTGTATTCGATTCTTTGTAGTCACCTGTCATAATTTCATTCAACAACACCATCAGCTCTCTCCCTCTCTCTTTCTCACAACCACTATCTACGTTTGTATTCACATTTCAATGGTACCTTACTTTCAAAGAATTTTCCCATTATGCGCTGATTTGGCTATTTATAAAGGTACCCCCAAAAAACCCGCGTATCTCGAGAACCCGTGGTCCGATTTACTCGAAACTTGTCTTTTCACTGTATTATTCAAAAGTATTTTCACAAAGAAAATATCAAATCATTTTTCACTAATAGCTATCCAATCACTCCACTTCAAAATTCTTTTTTCTATATCTCTATGGATGCTTGACTGTTTGTTCTGAAAGATTTTTCTGCTTAAAAAGTTGCAATGTTAATGAAAAACTGGTTTTATTTACAAAAATTTGAAAGAAATTATTCTTACTTGTCTTAGTTTTTCCCTTTCCTTTCATTTTCTGACGTCGGAATCAACATTTTCTCATATTTACGCTGTTACAGTTTATTCAAAAGAATGCTTTTGATGACAACATTCTTAGTTGACTGAGTATCCTTCAGAAACACTCTGACATTTTCTTTCCGTTTTCCGCGGCTAAGGGCTATAGTTGACCGTGTTGGAATACAGGTCGTTCCAGATAAACCAAGACGTTTTCCCTAGTTTGTCCTTGTGCTTTATGAATAGTCATAGCGAAGCACGATTGAACTGGGAATTGGCCTCGCTGTAAAGGGATATCCTCACCTTCGGATAGATTAATTCTTATTCTAGGTATCATAACGATCTCATTTCTGAAAGCAGCAGTGTTGATTCTTGCTACTATGAGATTGTCGTGCAGTTCTTCCACGATCAAGCACGTTCCATTACAAAGCCTTGGAGGATTCAAGTTTCTCATAAGAATTATTGGCGATCCGTTTTTCAATTCCAGGTTATGTGGTGGCAGTCCTGATAGTTCAACCGAATCAAGGAATTCAGTCGGGAAATGAGTGGCATTGGCATCACTCACAGAATTATAGGATCGGTACTCTTTTATGGTTCCAGGGAAGCTTCTGATACATGTGGAATTGATGCTTCTCATCATTTCATTGAGAGGTACTAAGATGCAATTGTTCGAAAACACTTCAGCTGGATTGTCGAATGAGGGGTAGATGAAATCAATACATTCTTCTTGTTGCTTGGAGAACCATTTCTTTTGGCAAAATAATTTCCTTATTTTCAGTTTTTTTTTCATCTTATCTTCTCCAATATCCAATAGGAACTGTGAATAGTCTCCTGCTCCCCCACCCAATCGCATGTTTGTCTTCAACTGAAATCTTTTGAAGCTTCGCCATAAGTAGGATTTTTTAATGCAGGCATTTTCCACGTCCGCTTCATTTCCTCTTTTCACTACCGGAAGAAGCTGACGGAAATCGCCACAGCAAATTGTCAAAATTCCACCGAATGCCTCATTGTTGTCGCATATGTCACGCAGAGTGAGGTCAACAGCTTCGAAGCTTTCCATCCGAATCATAGTACACTCATCCCAAACAATCAGCCTTGTATGCTGGAAGAGGTTTGCCGTCTTTGAGTTTTTATCAATGTTGGACAGACCATTTTCTTTCACTACTATCGGTATTTTGAACCTAGAATGCGATGTTCTTCCACCAGGCAGATGACGCAACAGCAATAGCCACGTCGCCGTTTCCCCTGACTTTTGAAAGAATTAAGTTAATCAGGAATGTCTCTCCTGTTTCACCTGGAGCGTCAATGAAAATCAATGCAGATGTGTTCGTCTCTAACGTGGCAGTATAACTGTGAAAGAAAGAGAAAGAAATAACGTTAAGGATAGGGGGAGAGTTAAAATAAATAAAAGTTAAGTACGCTGTCTCTTTCCCTATCTGTCATCCCCCTCTCTCTCTCTCATCCCCTCACACTCTCTCTTTCTCTCTCTCACCCCCTCTCTCTCTCTCTTTCTCTCTTTCATCCCCTCTCTGTCTCTCTTACGTACAGAATGGACAACCAAAAAATAAATGGATATTCATTATAAAATAAGATAAATTGAATTTAGATGAATTCCTTGCTATTTTTTGAAAATTGAAAATATTGTCCATGTGCGATTTACGCCAAAATTGTTTTATTCAGAGTATTTTCTCATTATGCAATGTTTTGGCTATTTACGAAGTTTTGCAGGGTTATGTTAATTTCGAGGTATTTTCCTAGTATGCACCGTTGTGGCTATTTACGAAGGTACCCCCAAAACCCGCGAATTTCGGGAACCCGGGGTCAGATTTTCGCGAAAATTGTTTTATTCAATTTGTATTCCCATTTCAGAGGCAACTTGCTTTCAAAGTATTTACCCATTATGCGCACTTTTGGCTGTATTACATAACAGACAAGCAAGCACGCAGGATCAGGGTTTTAGTAGTATATAGTTACACACACACACACACACACACACACACACACACACACACACACACACACACACACACACACACACACATATATATATATATATATATATATATATATATATATATATATATATATATATATATATATATATACATACGTACACAGACATATGTTATGGGAAAAGAGACGTTTAACATCAACAATCTGAAGTATAAATCTTCAGAAAACCGTAATAAATTCTTTCACTTATAATTTCCACAGATTCCTCGTATAGAAATTCTGTAAATTTAAAAATGCACTTTATAATGACCCAATATATATATATACACATGCACACACACATACATACCCCCACATATGCCCACCCAACCACATATATGTATATATATGTATATATATATATATATATATGTATATATATATATATGTGTGTGTGTATTTATATATTTATATATATATATATGTATATGTGTGTGTGTGTCTGTGTATGTGTATATATATATATATAATTATATGTATATATATATATGTATATATATTTATATATATATATATATATATATATATATATATATATATATATATATATATATATATATATATATATATGTAGCAAGAGTTGCCTCCCTTGTTGTGACGATCACATCACCAATAGATTAACGCTCTCTAGACAGGAAGTAGCTGGAGTTACTTCTCGTTGGGGTGGCAGAACCCTTTGTGTCACTTCCGTCTTGAGACCCTATAAAAAGGATACTCAGAGCGATCTCTCTCTCATTTGCCCTTTCGGCTGCTGGCCTTCGGCCAAGCGCGTTCGCCGAGTCTCTACTCTCTGGCAACCCTAACATGGTCTCTTGCGAGCTAACTTCAAAACGGTAACAAATAACTTTACTTCATATTTCATCTACTCTTGACATGTCAACAATTCTATACTACATAACTTCAACTTGTTAATTAAACTTTATATACACAACCTAGTGTCTTGTTATATTCATACACACAAGTATTTTGTTATAAGTGGTGACCCCGAGAAAAAATCATAGGATCTGGTGTTGTGTGAATATATATAAAAAATTAATTAGCAGTACCCCATTTTCGTTGGAAGGTGTCGACCAACATTTCGAATACGCAGCAAACTTTATTAACGAACTAGGAAAAATACTCAGACACAGAAACGAACACACGCACATGTGAAATTCTCGTTCAGACAGACTCTTCTTCTCTCACCTAACGTGATATTTTTTTTTTCGGACTAAGAAATCCTTCCCACCTCCTTAGACAAGGATTTCTCTCCGCATACACTGTCTTATAACGAACACGTCAAAAAAGAAATGTTTTCTCAGCAAGCAAAATAAACAGACAATTTTGCCTTTCACGCACGTGTCGCACATCAACTATGTGTCGCATTCCACTGGATGTATATATATCTTTTTCGTTTATTCTTACAACGAACACTTTGAAGAAAAAAAAAAAAAATTGATTTTTTTTTTTTTTTTTTCTTTTTACACATTTCAACATGAACATTTACTTTCGCTGAATCTCAACTATTGCTTATTCTTTCTGCCAAGCTTTTTTCATCGTTCACAAAAAAGTTGAACTCGCCATGTTTGTTATACCAAGTGAAGCCTTTCTTTCTGTTCATCATACTTTCACGTTCACACACGGGTTTTTCAAAATGGCTGCCAACAACCTTGTTTCGGCACGTGTGGGCAGCACACATCTCGACTCACTGAAATACCACACGCCATAGATAATGTTTCTTGCCAAGGATTCTCCAGCCTTAAGCTATATTCTCCTATTTGCCGGTTTAAAAATTTACCACGTAAATTTGCCGTTGAAAACTGCGCATTTATTCAGAATGCTTATTTCTTTGGTCGCTGGCCTCTTGACCCTTCCAGGTCAACGCATTCTCAACATCGACCATCAACTTTGGCTGTTATTTCTAGCACTTTGCGCAACTAATTTTTTCTGGGAAAATTTTTACTGTGAATTTAAACATCGAATACGCTCACTCCACGAGACAACAACACAGCTTCATCAACAACCAAAACCAGCAGAACAAGCCAGAGAATTTATTTTTGCAGCACTCTTCCTGTGAGAAAATCCCTTCGGAGG
>OZ024740.1:158102132-158107132 GCA_964016885.1 Eledone cirrhosa
CAACACCACCACCACGACCACCACCACCATCATCCGACCACCTCCACCACCTCCACCACTACCACCAACACCACCAACACCAACACCACCAACACCAACACCACTAACACCACCACGACCACCAACACTACCACCACCACCACCAACACCACGACCACCACCACCATCATCCGACCCACCACCATCACCACCACCATTCTCAAAGTACCGCTGTTCTTAGAAGGATAATAAACAAGAAGTAGTAGATAATTAACAAATAACAAAAGCACACACACGAACATGGACATACACACACGCACACATACACATACACATATTATTATACAAATATATATGTAATTAATTATATGCACACACACCATACTATTTTCATATATATATATATATATATATATATAAACCCATTAGCAGAGAAGGATAGACACACAAAATGACTTTCTTCTCTGAAGGATCACGTATGTGAAAATTAACTTTTCTTCCCCTCTCTATATTTTGTTTTTGTTATTATCATTATTTTCACTATCTGTACAAATATGCAACTTAACAATATTCTGCATATTCGCAATTGACAATGCATTTAATGCTGAAACCGGTATTGTAAATAAATTAATGCTTTGAAATTTCACTAAAAATATCTCTTCAACATTTTCTACAAAAAAAATCTTTTTTTTTTCCTACTATTTGATATATATAATATATATATATATTGGAAAATCACTGACGAAGGACTATTTTTATCATATGTAACCCATGTGCAAACCACGCAGTATTCTTCTTTCTTCTCATGTTTTATATATATATATATATAGAAAAATGTTACACCCCGACAGCAGAGCTCAATCCGTTCGACGGCTATTTCTGGACTCAGAAATAGCCGTCGGAACGGCTTGAGCTCTGCCGTCGACGTCTAACATTTTCATATTACCCACTCTACTACCCTAAATATTGAGTACTCTGGTGCGTTATGGTCCATCTGGTTCCTTACCACATCTCCTTTGTTATATATATATATAACTTTACTGGCTTGACTGGCCTTCGTCAGGACGGTCCCTCCCACCGCTTGCAACTGCGGACTTGAAAACAGTAGAGAATATATAGTTTTCTCGTCTGTGTAAATGAGGTGATTAATCTCAATTTTTTTCATCCAAGCAGAAAAATCACCCTTCGGGTAGTTTTCTGCTTCGGTGTGTAGAGTGCATATTGATATTATACACAAATATATATGCATGTAGATATGATACGTCAAATAAAATCGTAATTGACAATATGCAGTGAAATTGAACGAAGTCTGTGTTACACTCTCTTCTGTAATCAGTAAAGTAATCCATGATACATTAAAAAAAGACGATATTATATATAAACTGCATATATGATAAACTAAACTGTTATGAAAATGAAAAAGGAGAAAATTAGCAACAGAAATATAAACCTTATATAACGATGCAAATATATGAACGTTTATATAAGTGATGTGATGAGTGCTATGATATAATGGGGACTAACCGGAAGTGTTGACATTTGAAAATTTTAAAGAAGTGAATGTTAAAATAAGCAATACTTTATATACAAGAATATTTATATTTAATCAAGAGTTACGAAATTTAGTAAATAAATTACATAACATTCATTCATTATTTATTCAAAGTAATCCAACTTATTTTACTAACGGGATAGAAAACTATAAAATGGACGCTGTCCCGCACTCCTCCCTTTATTATATTATAGATATATAGATAGATAGATACATATGTGTGAGTGTGTGTGCGTGTATGTGTGTATGTTTGTGTGTTTGTGTGTGTGTACAAATGATTATATGAATATAAATATATGTGCATGTGTGTATGTATGTATGAATGTATGCACGTATGTATGTTGATGTATATGCATATAAATATATATATATATATATATATATATATATATATATATATATATAGCGAGGGAAAAGTGGTAAGGAACCAGGTGGACCATAACGCACCAAAGTACTCAATACTTAGGGTAGTAGAGTGGGTAATAGGAGTAAGTAAGACCCCGACGGCTGAGCTCAAGCCGTTTCGACGGCTAATTCTGTCGAAACGGCTTGAGCTCAGCCGTCGGGGTCTTACTTACTCCTATATATATATATATATATATATATACATATATACATATATATATACATATATATATATATATATATATATATATATATATATATATATATATATATATATATATATATATATATATATATATATATATATATATATATATATATATGCGCGTCTGTATATCTCTCTCTCACAATAGGAATACTACCATATACCGTTTGAAGTTTATGGGATCTTAGGATGATGCTTTGATGAGGTTGATATGCGCTTGACATTTGTAGAGGACGGATGGCAAGAGAACCAAACCTTCAGTGAATATTTTTCAAAGGTTGATGCCATCATCATTTAGGCAATATTGAAAGATATTTTCCATATCATGCAAACGATATAATGTTCACTGCGTGAGTTTGAACGTTTTGAGCGTATCCTAGGACTGTCATCTACTTATTTATATTATAGAGTAAAATGACAAGAGGCTGGACAGATTGAATTCCTTCGAATTTATTTTTCTGAAATAAAAATTCAAAGGAATTCAACCTGTCCGGCCTGCTGTCATTTTACTCTATAATATTTAATTATACTCTATAATACTCTATAATACTTAACTCTATAATACATTATACTCTATAATACTTAACTCCGTTCCTGTACCACCAACAGGATTCAACATGAAAGATGAATGGGATGTGTAACGTCGAGTGTTTTCCTAATATTACATTATGGTTAACATTACAGAATGACCAGTGGTGAATCACCAAATTTAAACATATTTATGTATTTATTTATTTATTTATTTATTTATTTATTTATTTATTCATGTATTTATTTTTTTAAATCGACTTCATGGTCAATTCAATGTTGATAATATTTCGTTTCTCTTTGATTGCAGCATGTATAACCTTAATGATCCTTTTAAACGGAACAAACCGTTGCTACGGAATATTTTTTGTGGAGATTTTGAGCTTTTTTAGTGCTTCTTCCACGTTTGGATCAATTGTCCTCAGTGTATCAGCTGCTGCTTATAGCCTCTCAGGTGCGTTTACAATTTTCTTTATATGTTTGTGTGTGTGTGTTCTTCCACTCACCTTCTCTCTGAAGCTGTTGTTCCGATCATTGACACCTCCCACTGTCAGTGTTCTCCCATTCAAAGGTGAAATTAATTTTCTGTTCTATATTTTATTATTTCAACCTTTCCAAGGGCGGTGGATTGGCAGTGTCGTCCAAGGGCGGTGGATTGGCAGTGTCGGTAGAGCATCGGATAAAATGCTTTGCGGCATAGAGTGATGGCCCTTTATACTCTAAGTTCAAATCCCGCCAAGGTTAGCTTTGCCTTTCATCCTTAGGTGGTCGATAAAATAAAGTACAGTAATGCACTGAGGGTCGATTTCATCGATTTTTCCCTCCCTCATAGTTGTTGGTCTTGAGCCTAAATTAAAAACCATTATTTTAACCGTTCCAGACATAACTACAGTTAAACAAAATTGATGTTACGACATATATCCATTGATGGGCTTATATTTCTGAGGCGCTGAAGCTTTAATTTTTAGAGGAGGGTTCTGATATAAGGGGCCCTTAATTTTATGGTGAGTAAGTTTAGCCGAGCTTCTATGAGGTTGTATCTTAGAAACTCCAGTTCTATCATGTTACAATTTTCTGATAACAAGGGGCATCCCACCAATCTACCACTTTGGACTGGTACATTATTTATCGACCCCAAAGGATAAGAACCAAAGTAGATTTCGGTTGGATGTGAACTCAGATCGCAGAGAACCAGAACGAAAGTCACAAAACATTTAATCCGATGCTCTAATAAGTTGAAGAAAAGCCTGGATCATATATTCTTTCCAGTAGCCTACTTTTTGCAGTGTATTTTTACTGCCAACTGAGTGCATTTTTGTGCCTTGGATATGTGTAGTGTTTTGTTTAGGCTGTGTATTGTCTATTGCATTTAACGTTTTCTAAGCAATATGTGCGTTAGGAGTGTTATCTTCTGTACAAATAGGCGTTAACATAGTCAATATAATTAAATGAATTAAACATAGAACTTTAAAGATGAGAACATTTCTGGTAAAAATGGGTAGCGGATACCCCGTTATTTTAATTAATTAAAATTAATTGAACATGAAATGTAGTGTGGAGTAACCCTAATCTGTAGTAGTAGGAGCATGTTTTAATATTATTAGATCTCATCAGCTAAGTATAAAATAACCGATCATAGAACGACTAGAGAGATTAGTTTTTCGTGTATGAAAAACGAACGCTGTAAGAACTTAAAATAATGACTGGAGAAGAATTCTCCCGGGTATTTACTGCAAGTAAACTTAACCAAGAAATGTTACTCAATTATAACTATAGATTTTAACTGACACCTGCTGCAGGAAAATATATATATACATACACATACATTTAAAAACATTTTTACTGCTTCGTAATAAGGGAAGAGTAGCGGGCATCGCCTTTTTCAAGATCTCCAACAGTGGTAGGAGAGTGAGAGGGAGGGAGGTATCTTCAAACTGGAGACTTGGTAAGAACACAGTCAGCAGAATGGATTCTGTTAAAGCATTCAAAGGTTAGATGGTGATGTTGAAGGGAGCGATGGATTAAGCATCCATCCACACAGATATTTTGTTAATTTTAACAAAACAAAAAATCGGGGTTTAATTTGTAGGTATGGTTATTTCTAGGATGTACCTGCATCAACAATCAGTTGATGACTTTGATCGTAGCATTTTTATGCGCAAGTTATTACCCGTTTGCGCTGCTATTTGTGAGTTAGATAATCATGCCGTTATTTGTAAAACAACATTAAATCTAGTCATCTACTGTTTTATGGAAATTGGGTCCATGGCGCCAGTACCTTTACACCTTGTAATAAATTTTTGGCAAACTGACCAGACAGCTGACCTCCAA
>OZ024740.1:158119632-158129632 GCA_964016885.1 Eledone cirrhosa
ATTTTATCGACCTCGTATGGATGAAAGGCAAAGTTAACCTCGGCGGGATAGGGCGTAGAAGAAATATGGAGTGATGTTACTTTCTAGTCACATGATACACACGCATACACACACATCAATATGGTTATAATATCATATGCATTTGTGGCGTTAAAACCGTATTGAAACGTGCGTAGAAAAGAAGGAATAAATATAATTTCATATCCTTGATTTTGTTCTAATTTCCTAATATTAAATATATATATATATATATATATATATATATATATATATATATATATATATATATATATATATATATATATATATATATATATTGCAATTATCCCCACATGATTGAGTACCTATCATCAGGCACAGCTTGACATCTCCACGGCAGTAATCCTCAAATATAAGTTACGATTTGGGGGTCCAAATATAAACCTTTTACTTCAGAATTTGAGGCGGTGAGATGTCACACTGTGTGTGGCGAGAGACACTCAATCATTTTAAATATTCTTAAATTAATATTGAAAGAGATTGACAATGTTTGTAATTTTAAACATATATAAATCAAATTTATTTTCACTTCGATATAAGCAACCAGCTTTATACCATATATATAATCATATATATACATTATCCCATATATATATATACACTCATATATATAGATTATTAAAAAATAAGTGTAAATACAGTCATACTTACATCGTTTTTACTCAAACACACAAACACATAGACACACACGCACTCACACGCACACAAACACATACAAACACACACATACACAGACACGCACACACACACACATATATATGTATATATATATATATATATGTTTGTGCGTGTGTGCATGTGTGTATGTGTGTGCGTATGTGTGTGTATATATATATGTATATATATATATATATATATATATATATATATATATATATATATATATATATATATATATATATATAAATATTCATAAAATAGATGTTCTTTTTTTTATCAATTAAATTTTATTATACATATTTCAGAGGTACAACAGTACGTCCTCATCAGACAAAATATAATGATACATGACATACCCTGAGATGTTAAATGGTTAAGATTTAATCAAGGTAGTGACTACCTTTATTCAAGGTAGTCACTACCTTGATTAAATCTTAACCATTTAACATCTCAGGGTATGTCATGTATCATGTATCATTATATTTTGTCTGATGAGGACGTACTGTTGTACCTCTGAAATATGTATAATAAAATTTAATTGATCAAAAGAACATCTATTTTATTAATATTTGTATTTTAATATTAATAATTCTGCAAAATTATTACTGTAGAGTGCTTCCAATCTACTGTAAAACTCATTCTTTGATGTACTCATTGAATCTTGTTTAACTCTTTAATATATATATATATATATATATATATATATATATATATATATATATATATATATATATATATACACAATATATTTACAAATGGATACTATATTTATAAAACCATATTTATTTTATTATACATATTTCAAAGGCCACCAAGGCAAATTATGCTGCGCTTTCATCAGATAAAATACAATAGAGATTTGTTTTATAAATAAATATTGACATACACTGAAAAAAGACAACCTTAACGGTTGGAGCTTCCTGACTATCCAGGAAGCTCCAACCGTTAAATATAACCTCTGCATATATATATATATATATATATATATAGTTCAAGAAATGACAAGACAAATACAGAAATGAGAAACACGAAGTCTTAGTAGTATCACGCTTAGGAGAAAATAAAGGGCGTTTGATGTTTCTGACATAAGTTATTCTTCTGGAAATGGAGAGTTCGGCGAGGAAGAGAGAGAAAAGAGGTTGGAACATCGGAGTTAGGAAACACTTATTTAAGAAGGCTAGGCTTGATAGGTGTGTGGTCCGGCATTCGGGAGTGAGGGGGAGGCACGAGGTGGAGAATCCAGATGTGTCAGAGGTGTTATTATGTGCGTACAAATGGAGTGCATTTCATGAGTTTGCATTTTTGCTTCTGTCCGTGTATGTGGCTGGTGTATTATCGATGGAGGTGCATCAGCATGTGTCTGAATTTTTATGCAGTATTTTGTGCGTGCACGTGTGTGTATGTTTTCTTTATGAGTGTGTGTTGTGAGTGTGTGTGCGTGTGTGTGTGTGTGTGTGTGTGTGTACGTGTGTGTGTGTGTGTGTGTGTGTGTGTGTGTGTGTTTGTCTATGTGTGTGTGTCTGTGTATACATGTGCATTTCTGTGAGTTTTTGTATTGAATGTGAATGCACGTTTGTGTGTGTGTGTGTGTGTGTGTGTGTACGTGTGTGTGTGTGTTTGTCTATGTGTGTGTGTGTGTGTATACACATATGACTGTGAATCCAGTGTTTTTTTTATGTGTGCATGTGTATTCACATACGTGTGTGTGTGTGTATAAATGTGAACTTATGTTAGCTTTGTGTGTAGGAGTGCGCACGTGCGTGTATATGTGTGTATTTGTATGAGCGAGTATGTGTACATCCATGTGCGCGTCTGTGGCTTTTTAGTATGGTTTGTGTATGTGTGTGCGTATGTATGTGAAATATTTTGTTATTTGTGTGGATGTTTGTACGCGTACGTATGTGTGTATGTGCGTGTGTGTGTATACACGTGTGTGTCTCTGAGATTTTTGTATTGTTTGTGTGTGTACCTTTGTGTGTGTGTGCAAGGGTGTGTGTACGAATATGGGTTTTTTGCGTATAACACACACACACACACACACACACACACACACACACACACACACATATCTATATATATAAAACTAAGCATGTCTGTCTGTGAATGTGTGAATCCCTAAAACTCTGGAACCACCCAACCGACTGTTTTCAAACTTTACACATGTAATACTTATGTTTCAGGGGTTGTTCTGAGCAAAACAAATTTCAAATTTTTAAAGCCGCATTAGGCGATTTAGCGATCTCTCTCTATAATTCTTAGTCTTTCTCTTTTTAGATAGATACATACATATAACGTCGCGCCCTTATAATATCAGTCTGCATGTCTGTCTGTCTGCATTACGTCACTTCCCTGAGGATGTCTGTGTGTGTGTGTGTGTGTGTGTGTGTGTGTGTGTGTGTGTGTGTGTGTGTCTGAATCCCTAAAACTCGCGACGTACCCAACCGATTTTTTTCAAACTTTACATGTGTATTACTTATGTTTCAGGGAGGGTTATGCACGTAAAATACAACTTTTTTTTGTCTCCTAGGGCCCGCATTAGGTGAAAAACTGCATTTTACAAGATGTTTAGGGGTTTTTTGAGGCGTTACATCAAACCGATTTCCTTGAAATTGTAACTATGTATTAGTCAGTCTCTTCTTCATACCGTAAGCAAAGAAAATCCAACTTTCTTATGGCCTAGGGCGCGCATTAGGTGAAAAACTTCATTTTTTCCGCTTCTTAGGGCTTTTTTGAGGTGTTACGTCTAGCCGATTTTCCTAAAATTTAAAGGCATATTATGCACATAAAAAAAATTCATTTTCTTGATCCCCTAGGGCCTGCATTAGGTAAAAATCTGCTTTTTTCCTGCTTCATCGAGGAAAATCTTAGATTATCCAGCCATCAGAGTATTCGGTTTATTTTCTTTACATATTGTTCAGGCATGCAGTTTATCCACGATTGGGTCTGTTGGCGGACCGCGTTCCAAAATACCTTATCCCGTGCAACGCCGGGTACCACTGCTAGTATATATATATATATATATAGGCCGAGGAGATATTCAATTTGTTGGTAATTCAACAAATATAAATGTTTATAACTGATTCAGAGCACTCAACAAGTTTTCTGGAGTATAATATACAATGATATTAAATAAATGGAAACTATATTTATAAAACCATATTTATTCTGTTATATATATTTCAAGGGTACCAAAAATTTTGGTACGCTATCATCAGATAAAATACGGAGTGTGTTTTATAAATTTTGACATAACCAAGGAGAATATACCTTAACGGTTCAAGTTATCCTGAAACAGTGTATTGGAGATCGATTGACGCAACCTCAAGCGATTAGCGAACTCTAGACACACCTGATCAACGAAATAATTGTCAGTACTTTAAATAAAGCCTTTATTGTACAGCCAACCATGTTACTCTTCTTTGTTTAACTATTATTACTCTAAGTATAACCTGCATAGGAATTACCGCGAACTCGCTGCATAACTATGGAAACATCTTGTTGAGTCAAACAAAGCCGTACGTTAAAACTATCCACGACGCGGAGTACTCTAACTGGATTACCTATAACGATAACTTGTTATCCCATATATATATATATATATATATATATATATATATATATATATATATATATATATATATATATATATATATATATATTTATTAAAATAATAGATTAAAGTTTAAGCAAAGAATCGCTGCTTTCACCCTTCTGAGGAAGATCCCGTTAAGGGTGAAAGCAGCGATTCTTTGCTTAAACTTTAATCTGTTATTTTAATAAATATTTGCTCTACGGTTCTTATATATTTGATATATATTTATCCTTATCGAGCCCTCTTTGGATTTTAGTCTTCAAATTTATTATTATTACTATATATATATATATATATATATATATACAAATATAAATTAGCGAGAATCGTATTTCGGCTATTGGAAATTAGCGAAAAATAACTTCCCAGATGTGTGGCAAGCGCTCAATAGATTCTAACGAACCAGAGCTACAACATACGTTAAAAGGCCAAACACACTGAGACGATGGTTAAACCATTATCCGCACAGCCATAGAAACGACAAAGTAATTCGGGTCAAACAAATAGAAAAAAAAATATGATTACCCGGACCCCTGGATGGTTGGTGAAAATCCAGCATTTGGGTTTCTGCGACTCCTAAATCAAGTACTGTCCGCTTAGACAAATAATTGTTTCTACTTTTGGCACACGGCCAGCAATTACCCAGTACATTACTGGTACTTCATTTTATCGACCCCATATATATATATATATATATATATATATATATATATATATATATATATATATATATATATATATATATGTATATATCAATCCTTGGCCTGGCACTTGAACTAAATGCCTGTTGAGAAAGTGACGTCCTTGTCGGGCGGTGGTTTGTACCGTGACGATGGTCTTTTGACCATGACTAAGTGCGGACCTCGTTGCGACAGGTTCAGAAAAGAACTCACAGCCTTCTTTAAAGCCTTCAACCTCTCTATACAGGTCGAGGCCTATCTCTCGGTCGTTAATTAGCTCGACGTTACCCTCAACTTATTGAATGGGTTGTATTACCCGTATAGAAAGCCGAATGATACGCTTAATTACATAAGTAAGCATTCCAACCATCCTGCCAGCATAACCAAGAACCTTTTAAGAAACGTTTCGTTGAGGCTTTCCTGTCTTTCCACCAACGAGCGTATTTTCAACGACCATTCCACTTATTACAATGAAGCTCTTGCTCGAAGTGGTTTTGTCGATAAGGTAGCATATACAGAGTACGAAAATAGACCTAGAAGAAATAGATCCCGTCGCATTTGTTGGTATAACCCTCCATATAATATGGAGGTGGCCACACCATTAGCTAAGATCTTTCTTTCCCTTATTACGAAGCATTTTCCCCCTACACATAAATATAGTAAAATTTTTAATAGAAATACTATTAAAATTTCTTACTCTACGACTCCTAACCTTGCACATAACATCACAGCTTCAAATTTAGCTAAACTACCTAGCCGTAGGAACACGTGCAACCCTGTAGTTAGTACTAACTGTAATTGTAGGAATAGGGTTGATTGCCCCCTATCCGGGAAATGCCTTTCTAGTAACATTGTCTACAAATGTAAGGTTGTAACACCCACGTCCCTTAGGGCCTACATAGGGTTAACCGCCAATAGATTCAAGCAGCGTCTTTACATGCATACCCATTCTTTTCGTTACCCTCTAAGAAGGAATATGACGTCACTTTCAGCTTATATCTGGAATCTGCAAGACAACCACACCCAATATAAGTTACACTGGGAGATCCTAGCTAGGGCTAGATCGTATAACGGAAATAAAGACCATGTGACCTCTGTGGAAATACTCTACGCCACAGACCACATCTTAAACAAAAAATCTGAGGCAATTTTGGCTTGTAAACATAAATTGCACAAAACTTTCCTGTATTACAGCCCCACGTTATACCCTAACGGATAGTACGATCTATACGTGGATATTTTACGTCTTGATGTGGGAGCTAAGTATATGTTTTGTATGTTTTGTACCTTTACTTATTTGCATAGGTAAGTATATATTACCCGTATGTTTTGTGAAGGTACGTATACCTTCTCGTACGTATATTTGATTGTTATGGCGTATACTTTTTTTATATATTCTGGTACATATGGTTCGGCTATGTGTATACGGGAGTTTTGCGTCTGTGTGAGTATGCAGGTTCGTACGTATGTAGGGCGTGTGTATATGTGTACTTCATGTTTTGGTTGACTTACGTCTCCGAACATCCGTGTATTTACATGTAGGTATGTGTGTGCGCTTGTTATATACGTATTTATTTATTTATATACGTTTATATAATTATTTATTTATTTGTATACACGCATACACACACACACATATTTATATGTGCGTGGTTTTGGTTACCTATGGTAAGTTTTTGCGTATGCTTGTGTATGTACGTATTTGTTTGCGTGTATGTATTTATTTATTTCTATTACTTCTGTATTGTATTTATTTACTTTATTCTTAACTCTGTAGCGGAGATTCATTCGGTCTCCTAGTTAGAATTTTAGTCTACGACTTCTGCTATACCATTTACGTGGTTTTGTCTTTGCGTGCTATTGTTCTCCACGCTCCACATATGACGTATTATTTTCGTTTTTTTTCGTTCATTGCCAGAGAACGTCTCTATGCACCACCTAAGATAACATTAGTCTACGACCTCTTTTATACCATAAACGTGGTTCTGTCTTTGCGCGTAATTGTTTTTCACCGCTCCTATTAATGACGTATTATATTCGTTTTTTCCCGTTCTTTGCCAGCGAACGTTTCCACGGACCAAAGTATCGTCTTCCTGTCTTCCTCCGGTTGCAACGTTTTTTGAAATATCCAGTTCTGCGTTTACAGATTGACTTTGTTAGTTTCAGAAGATCCCGTTAAGGGTGAAAGCAGCGATTCTTTGCTTAAACTTTAATCTGTTATTTTAATATATATATATATTGGTGTGTTACCTTCTCAACATATTATATATATATATATATATATATATATATATATATATATTTATATATATATATATATATATATATATATATATATATATATATATATATATATATATATATATATATATATACATATATATATATTATATATATATTATTAGGCTCTGAATCTGTTAATTTTATTAGTTATTTCATTGAACAAAATTTAGTTTAAGTACATATATATATAGAGAGAGAGATTACAATAATCAAAGTTCAGTTTAAGTCATTTATTTGCTTACAATTGTTTCCTCCAAACCGAGGTTTGGATTCTTCGGAGCAACTATTTACTGATCTATAAACTGAACTTTGATTATTGTAATCTCTATATAACTGCTCTGTAAAACAACTGATGTTATTACATTGAGCTATTTATCTTACTGGTAATAGGATACTAATTAATGACTATCTTTCACTATTTAAGGTTTGTATATATAATATATTACCATTAAAGGTTTTATTACATACATAACCATAAATAGTACCCTTAATACTATATATATATATATATAAACATGAGAAGAAAGAAGAATACTGCGTGGTTTGCACATGGGTTACATTTGATAAAAATAGTCCTTCGTCAGTGATTTTCCAACCATCATTGGTATTTCATCGCATTAAAAATCAGTTACCTCAGGTTGGTGCGAGGAATAACTAAAAAAAGTTATTGGGACCAGAATTTGCGTAAGACGAGGGGGACAAGTAAACAACATAGAAGCCTTATTCTTATAGCCTGGTCTATTCGATTTTTTATATAGTTAATTATGCTAATTGGGTGAGGAAATGGTATATATTTTATCTGGTGATTCTATAGACATGTTTTATGATATATAGCTCTGATTATTTAATTTATTAACTTTTCATTGAGCCACAAAGTGACCCGTTGCAAAACACGTATATGTATGTATGTATATATATATATATATATATATATGTAAACCTTTATATGTATATATATATATATATATATATATATATATATATATATATATATACACTCTTGCTTTACTATATGATATACATATTATTTCTGACGACACAATTTCTCGTAAAAGGTTTCCATCACTCTTTCTTTATCTCCCCCCCCCTCTCTCTTTCTATCTCACCCCCCCCTCTCTCTCTTTCTATCCCCCCCCCCCTCTCTCTTGCTCTTTCTCTTTAACTTCTCCTCGATTCCCCATTGACCTATCACCCTTCATATGTCCCAAATTCTCCTTTTCTGCCTTAAATCCCATCTCTCCCTTTATAATATATATATATATATTTGTGTGTATATATATATATATATATATATATATATATATATATATATATATATATGTGTGTGTGTGTGTGTGTGTATATATGATATATATATATACTACTATCCACCCCATCAACTATTTCTCTACTTCACTTTTGCTCTCTACACCCCCCTCCCATCCCCTCCCCCTCTCACACGCACTCTCTCCCTTTCCTAGCTCGATTCTTCTATGCCAGAATCTAGAACATACTGACCCGATTTTCATTGTAGTTGTTGTGGAAGTTGTTGATGTTGTTGTTATTTGGAGCCAGGTTAGATCTCATTGAGAAAGACCGGATGGTTAGAGGTAGATCGTCTTTCAGTGCTCATATATACCGCATCTTAACCACTACACCATCTAACCACTCTTTCCTAATTTTCTTATTCTTCTTTCCATACGATTTGAAACAGGTTTAGCTGGTATGTGATTACGATGATGATGATGATGATGGTGGTGGTGGTGGTGGTGATTGTGATGATGATGATGATGATGATGATGATGATGGTGGTGGTGGTGGTGGTGATTGTGATGATGATGATGATGATGATGATGATGGTGGTGGTGGTGGTGGTGATTGTGATGATGATGATGATGATGATGGTGGTGGTGGTGGTGGTGGTGGTGATGATGATGATGATGATGATGATGATGATGGTGGTGGTGGTAATTGTGATGATGATGATGATGATGATGATGATGATGATGATGATGATGGTGGTGGTGGTGATTGTGATGATGATGATGGTGGTGATGATGATGATGATGATGATGGTGATGGTGAAAATGATGATGATGATGATGATGGTCGTGGTGGTCGTGGTGATTATAATGATGGTGGTGGAGACGATGATGGTGAGGACGACGATGATGATGAGGAGGAGGAGGACGATGATGATGATGATGATGTTGATGATGATAACGACAACGACGATGATGATGATGATGATGATGCTTATATGATGATCATGATGACCAAAATGTTATGTTGTTGATGTTGTTGGTGTTAACGATAATTGGTAAACACTAAAAAGTTAATGAATGGAGATGCTGTTCCTATTGTTGAAGTAGTAGTAGTAGTAGTAGTAGTAGTAGTAGTAGTAGTAGTAGTGTTTATGATAATATGGACGTAGTATAAGGAAAAGGGCAACTTGAGGTAAGTGGGCGACAACCGAGTATTTACACACACACGCATATAAGCGCATACGTACAAACACACACATACACACACACACACACATATATATATATATATATATATATATCCTTCTTCCTCATGTATATATGAATGCGTACAAAGGGACACAGGCACACACACTCACACATACACATATAGATGTATATATATATATACTGTATGCGTGTAATGTGTAGACGTTTAGTTGTAGCTTACTGCATTCCGTCACTCAAATCCCTGGACATTCTTCATACTGTGCTAGCTGCCAGATAAAACATATACTTTCCCT
>OZ024740.1:158134632-158154632 GCA_964016885.1 Eledone cirrhosa
AGAAGGATTTCCAACTCCTTCACTGGCAGAGATATATTCTATAAACCATTCTCTATGGCAACGATGCCATAGAAGGAAATGATTCTAAGGAGAAAATTAGCTATAACCCCAGCCCGAAGCTGCCGAAGAGATATCAACTGTCGGCAATAAACTTGTTATAATGTCATAATAGTTCCTTTGTTCTTTTTCACTAATATTTCTGCTCTGCGTATACGCATAGAGCTTAACTAGCTACCGTCACATATTTGGTAAGTCAGACGTGATCATCGCGATTCACATACGACCTACCATACATCTTACTTATATATATATATATATATATATATATATATATCTTCGGCAGCTTCAGGCTGGGGTTATAGCTAATTTTATATATACAGTTTTGGTCTAAAAATTGATGTATTGCCATATTCACACTCTGTCTGTATGTATAGACGTCAGGCAGTGCACTCACCTCAATCATTTTCGCCTCAACCCTTTGTTGATATATATATAGAGATAGATATATAGATAGATAGATAGATATATAGATAGATAGATAGATAGATAGATAGATAGATAGATAGATAGATAGATAGATAGATAGATAGATACATAATAATTGTTTCTACTTTTGGCACTAGGCCAGCAAATACCCAGTGTATTACTGGTACTTTATTTTATCGACCCCGTAAGGATGAAAGGCAAAGTTAACCTCGGCGGGATTTGAACTCGGAATGGCAAGGGCCCTAACTCTATGCGTCAAAGCATGACGTCCGACCCTCTACGGATACTGCCAATGTGGACTTTCGATGGGTATCGGAAGATGACCATAGTAAAAAGGGTACTTAATACGTTATTAAAGTATAAGCCTCTTTATCATTATTGAGATGGCGAACGCGTACATCGTGACCGCCTTCTACTACCGCCTGACCGTCGTGCCTTGTCGTAAACCCCGTCTGAATGCACTGGAGCGTTGCGTTTCCCCTTCCGCTTCTTGGGGGAAGGAACGCGGTCCATCTGCTGTCAACACCCGCTGCGTGGAGGACTGGGAGTTTCATGACTAATGCTACGAAATCTCCATCTTTTCCTTAACGATGAACAGGTGTGGTCGTCGTTCACCAGATGCATGTTCTCCCAGCTCGTCTCATTAAAGGAACTGTAGTCTTGGGTCAAGCGGAGACCGAGGGCCAGCGCTTGGAAACTGGAATATCTTCGGGCACTCACGGCCCTCCGCCAATCGGGCAATATGATCGGTGGAAATTCCACCTTTGCAGATGAAAGCGACGAAAGCGACAGTCGGTCCAAGGTTCATGGATCATTTCCAGAAATCCCTGGCCTCGCAGTGTTACAGAAGAGCTTTGTAAGTTCGAGATAAACTCTATAGGCATGGAAATGACGTTAGCCGGTCATGTCCGAGATGCGAATTCGGCTGTGAGCCGAGTCCATTGTGAAGATTGTCCCGCCACCTTCCTTTAGTCAAGAAATGAAGACTGTTTTCATGCGGCCATGTCGAAAGAGGTTGTATGGTTGACGCGCTTGAAAGAGGTGGAGGCGAGCACTGTACTTTTCGGCGAAGCCCTGATTAACTTCTTCAGGTTTCACTTGAAGAGGAAAATCAAGGTGGAGAGGGAAGTGCTGCATTCAAAGCAATTTGTTGAAAGATGGGTGAGATAGGCGAGCATGGCCCGAGTGAAGCCTGTAGATTAGAGGAGAGCAACTGGGACAGATCACTTGCCCTAGAGATCAGGGCACCCATGGTTTCATGGGGGTAGGGGTATTCCATGTTTAACCCTTGAACATTTTCTCCCTATTGAGGAAACTCTTTGTTTTAATTTTTATTGTTATATTTTTTAACATTGTTACAATTTGTTTACACGCAAAACCCGTACATCAATACACACACATACACACGCTATGTTTTCGTCCTGTGCTCTCATAATCTTTTTCTTGATGTAAACCCTTTATGGTTAATAAATAAATCATTATTATTATTATAATCTATTTTATTATATATATATATATATATATATATATATATATATATATATATATATATATATATATGTGTGTGTGTGTGTGTGTGTGTGTGTGTGTGTGTGTGTGTGTGTGTGTGTGTGTGTGTGTGTGTGTGTGAAAAGTAAACGGAAGAAAACAAAGAAAACAACACAGAACAATAAAGAAATATATTAGTTTAACGTTTGATATAGTAGCAAACCTGACTGTCTTTAAGTTTCACTAAAGAATCTTTATTCTTCATTGCTGTTTGTTTCGCTGTTTCCGTTTATTTATTGCATACTAGCAGAGGTACCCGGCGTTGCCCGGTATAACTCTCAATGGAGTAGTCGTTCAAATGAACCGAAAGACTTCCGTTAAACACGACTATAGAAGTAACAATTTATAGGTGTTGACCCTAAAGATGGCCCTTGAACGTTCGTGTGTGTATGTGCGTGTGCGTGTCTATGTATATGTCTGTACGTGTTTGTGTATATGAGCAGATATACGCGTACGCATGTGTGCGTCCATGTAAGCGTGTGCGTGTGCGTGTGTGCGTGTGAGAGCTGATGTACGCGAGCATGTAGGCAGGCGTCTGTGGACGCGTAAGTTGTTAGTTATATGGTGGTTGTGTGCATGTGTGTGTGTGTATGTGAGTCTGTGTATGTATATATATATATATATAAACGGAAAAAAATAAACGAAATTTCATTTCTCACTCTTAGTACGGCTGTTACTTAAATATAAGTATGTATACGTACATACATATATGTATACAGACGTACAGTAGTATGTATATATATATATATACATACATGCACACATATATATATGTACGTATGGATTCACCGAACATTCACTATAATGCTCGGTGTGTTTGTAAACAAACATCCCGAATTAAGCCGTACAGTGTCTAGCAACCATCGTTGCTCATTTGTTCAACACTGACAAAGAACACTCTACTAGTTTCAAGCTTATTAGCTATCGTCAGCAACGTATACCTTCCTGCCAGATTGTTGAACGTCTGAAAGTATATACTTTCCTCATGCATATTAACGGCTGAGCAGCCTAATTTGCATATCGAGTCAGTTCATCGGCCGGGGTACCGAAAACGATAAACGGAAAAAATGAAACGAAATTTCATTTCTCCACCTTAGTACGGCTGTTACTTAAATATAAGTATGTATACGTACATACATATATGTATACAGACGTACAGTAGTATGTATATATATATATATATATATATATATATATATATATATATATATATATATATATATATATATATATACATACATGCACACATATATATATGTACGTATGGATTCACCGAACATTCACTATAATGTTCGGTGTGTTTGTAAACAATAGTTGCTGTCATACTGTCCAAAAGAACGCTGACAAAGGAACGCTGCTCACCCGTTAATATGCATAAGGAAAGTATATACTTTCAGACGTTCAACCATCTGGCAGGAAGGTATACGTTGCTGACGATAGCTAATAAGCTTGAAACTAGTACAGCGTTCCTTTGTCAGTGTTGAACAAATGAGCAACGATGGTTGCTAGACACTACGGCTTAATTCGGGATGTTTGTTTACAAACACACCGAGCATTATAGTGAATGTTCGGTGAATCCATACGTACATATATATATGTGTGCATGTATGTATATATATATATACATACTACTGTACGTCTGTATACATATATGTATGTACGTATACATACTTATATATATATAGGTATATATGTGTATGTATGTGTGTATGTATGTATATTTGTGTGTATGTGTATATGTGTATGTATGTGTGTGTGTATATGTGTGTGCGAGTGGACTTGTGAAACACCAAACCCAGCATGAATTCATTGAATTGTGACAGCCAGGGGATAGCTAATGGACAGTATGACCACAACTATTGGCCAGAATTTATGATGACGTAGAAAAACAACAGCCAACAGCAGGACAGGTGAGGAAGATATTTTTCACGCTAACACCCCAGTGAGAAAATTTGATCCGGAATTATTGCCAGTGTCCGACGAACCTGCAGTTCTAGAATCAGACAGATCCATACAATGATCGTGTCTCGAGCTGTCTGCCGGCGAAACAATTGTAACACACAATAAATTGAGTCCAGATGCATCACTGATTTTTCGTTTTATATTATATCACACTCTGATCTGTAAGAACATAGCTACCATCAAACACACACACACACACACACACACACACACACACACACACACACACACACACACACACACATATATATATATATATATATAATATTATATTATATTGAAAATAAAACCAAACACTGCTAATTATACCATATAATATAATTAGCAGTGTTTGGTTTTATTTACCGCTCTACGCCTATACATGAATGTTCATATTAGAAACTCCTGCTTTTCAAAAATAATAAATTGTGTGTAGCCTTATGTACAGTTTATTGTAAAAATCTCGTATTTTGGGGCTGTTATAACTTCTCCACCTACAATTATCTGTTTTCGTTTTTGAAAACGAATTACTATATACTATATATATATTATATATTTATTTATTTATATCCGTATGTAGTTGACGAATGAGAGAAAAGTGTACGCCATACCGAAGTAGATTTTACATGTTCATTTATTATGGCTAAATAGTGAGTTTTGTTACTTTAGAGTTTCACCTACGCACTTGCAGCATCATCAGACAAGAATCTTGTCTGAACATAATAAATGAATATATACATACCCCCCCTCCCTCCCCATATATTTATATATGTATATATATATAAACACAGACACACATGTATATATATATATATATATATACACACACATGTATATATATATATATATATATATATATATATATATATATATTAGGTTAAATATTGATGCAATTCAATTCAAGCACTCAACCTACTTTTTCCACATAGGAGTGACGGAGTAAATATCGAATCAGGAAAAGCGAAGTAGTTTCAGATGTTCAAGTCCTTTAATAATAATGCTGTGATATATATTTCAATGGCGACACTGGCCACACTGTTCTGTGTGCGAGTGTCGTGACATCATCAGACAGCTTGTTACATAACAAGGTTATGTTTCCGAGGCAATGCAAATTGAATCGACATGGGAACGGATGAAATGCGTGCTTTTGGGTTTATCACCCGTTCCCGTCAACTTCCTTCGGACATACGCACGCGCAGACCGGTGGGGGTGAATTGGTACTCAAAGGGGAACGGGTGATAAACCCAAAAGCACGCATTTCATCCGTTCCCATGTCGATTCAATTTGCATTGCCTCGGAAACATAACCTTGTTATGTAACAAGCTGTCTGATGATGTCACGACACTCGCACACAGAACAGTGTGGCCAGTGTCGCCATTGAAATATATATCACAGCATTATTATTAAAGGACTTGAACATCTGAAACTACTTCGCTTTTCCTTATTCTATATATATATATATATATATATATATATATATATATACACACACATGTATATATATATATATATATATATACACACACATGTATATATATATATATATATATATATATATATATATATATATATATACACATGTGTGTGTGTGTATATATATACATACAAATTCCCAGAGCTCATTCACTTAACGTGTGGGGTGGAGCTAGTCAAATCGGATCGAGGGAACAACGTTTCCATTGGTCTTTCCAATTGCTAATACTATCTGTCGGTCGCAACTCCAGGCAGAAGGAGCAACGTGAAATAGTGTCTTGCTCAAGGACATATCGCATCGCCCAGTCTGGGAATCGAAACCATAACTTCACGATTTCGAATCAAATTCTCTAACCACTCAGCCACAAGCCTTCACATATATATATCAGAATAGAAGCGGTAAAAACCAGTTAGGCCATTACTCATCAGAATACTCGATACTTGGTGTAGTAGAGTGGGTAATATGAAAGAAATTCGGGACCCCGAGGGCTGAGCTCCTGCCATTTCGACAGATCTAGCTGTGTTGAACCTTCAGGTGCTCAGTCGCCGGGGTCCCGAATTCTTTTCCGAAGGAGGTGGAGGATATATATATATATATATATATATATATATGAAAATATGGGTGAGAAGAATACTGCTGGTTGCACATGGATAACATGTTATAAAATGAGTCCCTCATCAGTGATTTACCAAACGATCATGGGTATTTCATCGCATTAAAAATCATATACCTCACGTTGGAGCGATAATAACTAAAATAAGTTATTAGGACAATAGAAACGCGTGAAGCGAGTGAGACAAGTAAACAACACAGGGGGAAGCTAACCGAAGATGGAAATAAACACAAGCAACATAGTTATTCTTTCAGCATAAGCTGTGTGAATATATGAGCGAGTCAGAAAAAAGACCTTTCGCTAGTGAATCCGGTGTTAGAAAGAATGAAAACCGTTTTCCCAGCGAACGGGAGGAAGAAAGAAGGGGAGAAACAGGGACTGAGTGAGTGGGAGTGCGAGGAAGAGGTCAGTAGAGAGAAAGAGTTAACTGACGTGGCAGAGGGGACGAAAGAAAGTAAGAGAAACAGAGAGAACGAGGGAGCAGTAAGAGAGAAAGAGAGAAACACAGAATTGCAGTTTGGGTAAATATATGAAAATATGGGTGAGAAGAATACTGCTGGTTGCACATATATATATATATATATATATATATATATATATAGGAGAGAGTATGACCCCGACGGCAGAGCTCAAGCCGTTTCGACAACTATTTCCGTCGAAACGGCTTGAGCTCTGCTGTCGGGGTCATACACTCTCCTATTACCCACTCTACTACCTACCCTAAGTATTGAGTACTCTGGTGCGTTATGGTTCCTTACCACAACTCCTCTGTTATATATATATATATTTATATATATATATATATATATACACATATATATATATACATATATATACATATATATATATATATATATATATATATATACATATATATATATATATATATATACATTTACATATATATATATATATACATATATTATATATACATATATATATATAGTAATAATAATAAATTTGAAGACTAAAATCCAACGAGGGCTCGATATATTAGATATATAAGAACCGTAGAGAAAATATTCATGTGTTTTTTTTTGTATACGTGCTTGTATTTGCATACCCATGGCAAGTGTTTTCGCGTATGCTTGTGTATATATGTATATGGATGCGTGTATTATATATTTAATTTCAATTACCTCTGTATTTTATTTACTTTATTCTTAACTCTGAAGCCGAGAATCATTCGGTTTCCTAGTTAGAATTTTAGTCTATGACTTCTGTTATACCATTTACGTGGTTTTGTCTTTGCGTGTAATTGTTCTCCACGCTCCACATATGACGTATTATCTTCGTTTTTTCCGTTCATTGCCAGAGAACGTCTCCATGAACCATCTCATCGAATATCAGTCTACGACTTCATTTACACCATAAACGTGGTTTTGTCTTTGCGTGTAATTGTTTTCACTGCATATATATATATATATACACCTCCTCCAACCTAGTCTACGGACTTCGCTCGGACAGACTGGACGTCGCCTGGCGGACAGATTTACTGAGCACCTTCGGGATATTCGTCTCGGTGGTAGTTCCCCCATTGCCCGCCACTTTGGTGCCCCTGGACATTCCGCACACCATCTCACAGTCTGTGGCCTACTCCAATGCCACGGAACACCCGCCAATCTCCTCAGAGTCGAACAACGAACCTTCTTCATCTTACAGACCCACACTCACCCCGGCCTGAACTCCCCACCCTTATTCCTTTAGCCTTCGACCGCCCCCTCCCCCCACACATATCCCCCACTAACACCACTAACACACCCCTCCTTTTCACCGCCCACCCCACAACTAACAATACTAACACCTCCACTCCACATCCGACCACCCTTCCCCAACTAACATACTAACATCCCTCCCTCCTCCTTATCACCCGCACACACACACCGGCACATATATACACGCGCTCACGCTAAACACACACCCTACTACCACCACTAATCCTCACCCCCACACATCCAACCCACCACCCCGCAACTAACATCACTAACACCCCCTGACCCCAAGCACACGAACACACACACACACCCTCTTACACCACCCACCCTACACGCAACTACACCACCTTCAGCCCTCCCCGCTCGGACACTCTGTCTCCCTCTCCCCACTCCACCCGCCACCACCCCTACACGCCCCACACCCTTCCACCACCTGTTTTACCCCATTTTAATTTTATTTTGATCATGCCTTTATTTTTAATTTCATTTGCACCGTTTCCTCTCACCCCCTTTTTGCTATATGTCTCTCCACCACTCCCCTACACACCCTTTGAACTCTCTTCCCACACACTTTTCACCTGAAGAAGGGTTTATGCCCGAAACGTCGTTCCCCACAACCACCCCACTCTCAAGAGTGTGAAATTAATAAACATTTGTTTGTACTGCCTCTCTCTTTTTTTCCCGTTCAATTTTTCATTATATATATATATATATATATATACAAGTTTATCCCGGGTTCAATCGGAAGTAACCACAGTAAGTAAGGTACGCAACAGTTAATGAATATACTAACATCACTACTATCTCCCATAAGCGTTGTACTCCTGTAAGTTACCTTAGTTTTCTCTTATAAAATTATCTATCGTTTCGTTTCGTCTGTTCGTCTTCCTTCTCAGAAAAGTCTTTTTCAGTGGTCTTGTTAAACGATCATGTATTTCGCTTTTGTCTCTCTTCGTTGTTATAGACTCACCTCCAATTTACCCCCCCCCCCCCCTCCGTCTATATAATTAGTCGTAAAATTTTCGGTATGTCTATAAACTCTCCGCACATCTTTACGTTCCCTTTTATGTTTTCTTTTTCACTATCGCGCATGCGTATATATATATATATATATATATATATGTGTGTGTGTGTGTGTGTGTGTGTGTGTGTGTGTGTGTGTGTGTGTGTGTGTGCGTTGCGTGTTCGCTTGTGCGTGCGTGTGTTGTGTGTGTGTGTATGTATGACTGGATGTGTACCTGCGTGTTTAGCGTAAGAGGGGGTGTATGGTGGGGCTGGTGTTCTGACTTGAACTATATGTGACATCAACTGCAGCCCTCTTCATATTCCCATTCATCATCACCCCCCTCACCTCTACTATTACTACCACTGCCATTATAATATCATTACTATCACCACCATCACTATCACCAACTAAGATTACTACCATCATTATTGCTATCGCCACAATCACTCCACCATCAACATTACTGCCATTATTACTACCATCATAACACATATCATTGCCATCACCATCACAACTACAACGGTAGTCTCTATGACCCTGGTCGGTTAACCTGCTAGAAACAGCAACCCGATCCCTGTTAAAATCTCCCCGGCCGTTTGAAACGGTTGAATACATTGGATACTATGCCGTATTAACCTAGTAACAAGAGTAGCATTTGCTATGGGTCTCGCATTTTCAGGGACTATGCACCAAATGCTTTCATCTATAGTACTATACTACACTTAACATTTATATCTCATTAAAAAAAAATCGAGTCTCTTTGTAATATGTTACAGGCCTCGCACTAATCTAATCAGGCAAGAATTGTGTTGGGTAGTCCTAGAATTTAAAAAAAAAATAGATGTGATAGTCAAGACTGGGATGTCATTGTTTGCACGTATACTTGATAAGAATTGACCAGTAGTTAAACAACAACAATGGCACTAACAACACCCACCCATCGTATATCCCGTTACTTTCGAGTAATTATAGTTCCCTCATTCATGAAAATGTTTTCACACTCCTGCACACGCATGAATACATACATACATACACACACATATATATGTATGTATATATATATATATATATATATATATATATATATATATATATATATATATATATATATATATATATGTGTGTGTGTGTGTGTGTATAGAATAGAAAACGAAAAATCAGTGATGCATCTGCATTCAATTTATTGTGTGTTACAATTGTTTCGCCGGCGGACAGCTCGAGACGCGATCATTGTGTGGATCTGTCTGATTCTGGACCCGCACGTTCGACAGACACGTCTAATGATTTCGGAGCATATTCTCTCACTGCACTTATTTTTCGTTTTCTATTCTACCATACTCTGCTCTGTAAGAGCATAGAGTGCTCAACCGGCATACCGCCTATGGAAGCATCTTAGCTAACATCAGACGCACACACACACACACACACACACACACACACACACACACACACACACACACACATATATATATATATATATTGGAAAATGTGTGAGATCCTTGGTACAGTTAGGTATATTTGAAAAAAAGGAAAATAATGATTTAATGTTATAATATAATATTATAATATTATGAGTTGGTAGATCCAGTAAGTTCTTTGTTAGCTTCGATGGGAAGAATTTTAGAGATTCCTGGTTAACTTGGGTTGGAGAACTTTCTCGCATTCGTCTGTCTGTGGCGATTGTCAAACTGAGATCAGGTTGTGTTGAAATATGTGACTATATATAAGAGAGATTTGGATGTGACTGAGGTGTGGCGTGTAGTGTTAATGAGTGTTGATGATGATGAAGGTCCGGAGGAATTAAAGTATACACACACACACACACACGCACGTACACACACACACATATATATACACTCAGAAAATGGTGAGGTTGTAAGATAAGGGTGTTTGAGAAGGTGGTCGTAATCCTACTCTCCTGCTGGTTTTATTTCAGTAGCTGACCTTTGATGAGTTTATAATGGTATAGCTGAATCAACTCTTCCAAATCCATAAAGAATATCTTTTACAAATTTCTATATCAAAGATGAATTTAGGTGCTTGTCTGGGTTTTAATGAGGTGTAAGATACATGTCTCTTGATAAGAATGGGATGACAGGAAAAAGAGAAAAGAAGGATAATTTGGGAACATTTGTCAAAGATGTGTTGTTGATATTGGTCTGGGAGAGGGAATGTGGGGGGACATGCTGGCTGTGTCACAACATACACACAGAAACAAGATGGCGTAGGACAGAATAAAGGAGAGGCACAAAAACAAAGAAAGGAATCCCCAGTCACTGAGGAGGTCACAGAATGTGTGACGAAAGAACTTTGACAATATATAAACAACCATCTGGTTGTGGAACCAACCAACCAACCGGAAATTTATAAATTCCTAAATTTATAAATTTATTATAATAAATTGAAGTAAAAGCAACTGGTGCGTGTGTTCCTTATTGGCAACATGACCCTCCCAAAGTATAACAATATCGGTTTCAACACACGTTTTCAGATAAAGAATCTTGCTAAACAAATTCAGAAACGATATATATATATATATATATATATATAGTAAGGTGCAATATTGGTTGTGTAAAATGGTCCAATAATTTTATTTTAGCAATATTAAGTTCTCCACGCTTTTGTATATCTCCAATTCCATTCGAGGGAACAGCTAGATGATGTAAAACGGGGTATAAGTATCAAAATGAAAATCCGAAGGCAAGGTAAAATTCCAATCATTTAATCACGACACATGTTTCAAAAAGAGATAGATCGATTCTGAAGCCAAGCTTCACGATCGATCTATCTCTTATTGAAACATGTGTCGTGATTAAATGATTGGAATTTTACCTTGCCTTCGGATTTTCATTTTGATATATATATATATATATGTTTTCTTCGGAAAATATATTTATTCCATTCCAGAAACTAATTAGTTGGAAGTGATATTTTAGTAAGTAAGTTAATTTTATAATTTTCCATATATATATACATATATATATACACACTCATATATATATACATATATATATATACACACACACATATACGTGCACATACATACACACATATACACACACACATAAATATACACACATATATACACACACCATATATATATATACTACATATATGCAGGACAAGCGAGGAAGATGTTTTTTGACGCTAACACCCCAGTGAGAAAATTTGATCCGAAATTATTGACAGTGTCCAACGAACCTGTAGGTCCAGAATCAGACAGATCCATACAATGATCGTGTCGCGAGCTGTCAGCCGGCGAAACAATTGTAACACACAATAAACTGTGTCCAGATGCATCACTGATTTTTCGTTTTATATTATATCACACTCTGCTCTGTAAGAACATGGAGTGCTCAACCGGCATACCGCCTATGGAAGCATCATAGCTACCATCAAACACACACACACACACACACACACACACACACACACACACACATATATATATATATATATATATATATATAATATTATATTATATTGAAAATAAAACCAAACACTGCTAATTATACCATATAATATAATTAGCAGTGTTTGGTTTTATTTACCGCTCTACGCCTATACATGAATGTTCATATTAGAAATTCCTGCTTTTCAAAAATAATAAATTGTGTGTAGCCTTATGTACAGTTTATTGTAAAAATCTCGTATTTTGGGGCTGTTATAACTTCTCCACCTACAATTATCTGTTTTCGTTTTTGAAAACGAATTACTATATACTATATATATATTATATATTTATTTATTTATATCCGTATGTAGTTGACGAATGAGAGAAAAGTGTACGCCATACCGAAGTAGATTTTACATGTTCATTTATTATGGCTAAATAGTGAGTTTTGTTACTTTAGAGTTTCACCTACGCACTTGCAGCATCATCAGACAAGAATCTTGTCTGAGCATAATAAATACCCCCCCCCCCCTCATATTTATATATATATATATATATATATATATATATATATATATATATATATATATATATATATATATATATATAACACAGACACAGACACACATGTATATATATATATATATATATATATACAGTTCAAGAGTAACCAATCTTAAAGAGAGAGATGGAGATAGGAGTGGAGATAGGAGAGGAGAGATTGGTGAATTAGTTAGAAGCCAAAGCGTAAAGGCATGTGCTCAATGTGCAATATGCAGTAGAAAGCAGCTAGGTGGCAGGGTTCATGCAGAAGTTAGGTGCGCAGAGCTGGAAATATTCATTAGTTAAACAAAACAAGACCACAAATTTCACAAGGAAGACATTATTAAAAGATTGTCAACATATTTTAGATTGATGTAAGGAATGTAGAGAATAATAATGTCCGTTTACAATTGTTTCGCTACTTCATATAATATTTCTGGATCAGATGACAATATATCATAATTGATCTGGTTCACTTGAAAAATAATTAACATATTTAAAAGACAGAGCGGCTCATCGGAACTTCAAAGGAATATAAATTAAAATAATGAGAGAATGTTACATAATATAATGTTCCATATATTGGTTTTTCACTATGGTGTCTTGGTTGCATCAGTTGTCAGCCATAATCAAGCAGTATTCATCTGTCGAGGCTACATTGTGTGAGATCTGCCTATGGGTAACAAGATGGCTGCCAAAGGACATATTTACCTTACTAATTAGAGGGTGGTTTCAGGGGAAGCAACTCCTCGAGAGATTAGAAATTGTGGGTATTTAGGGTTAAGTGCTAATTTTTAAATTTTTTACAATGTAGGGGAGACAATGTAGGGGAGGTAACTTATCTAAGTTGTTCATAGCTATTTAACTTATTAGCTACAAGTAAAAATGGGGCTAGATGACTAAGTTGGGTCAAATATTCTATTGGCGAAGGAATTAGCCCTCCGTTCTATCGTTAATCGGTAGAGGTCGTGATAGAGTTATGTAATATGTTTCTGTAATACAGAGATCACAAGATTTTCTTCGTCCATTGAACGGTTGGGCCCTAGCCACGATATCCCATTTTAGTGAGTGTTGAACCTTGTTTAATTTAAGGTTTTTAATGAGCCTAGCTAGCGATGTCGAACATCTGTTGCTAGGGTCTCGGAAGGAAAAAGAGTGCGCGTTATAGCGTACCTTAAAAGGGTTAGAGGTAGACCCGATATGAGAGCTGATATTCGAAGCAGTTTTAACCGTGCACCTATAGACTATGTTGGGTGTTTGGCAGTGTCCATTTAATGGGCATGCATTGGGGTAACGGCAGTTGCAGTTGCTTCTGCGGTTAGTGAGAGTAGGGTAGTTTAACCTAAGCGGTAGGTCAGTGCTAGACGGATTAGATGGGGGAGGTGTGCTACTAGAGTAATTATTGGTGTAGTGGCGTGGTGTATTTGATAGGGGTGGTGGTACCGCGGTGTGGGAGTTATAGTGTCTTAGTTTATAATGGGTACTGAATGCGATGTTGCTAGCTAGGTTAGGTGTTGTGGAGAATGAGATTTTAATGTTATTTTTATTAAAGAGTTTCTAATATCTATGGTGGGGGGGGGGGTTAGATAGGATAGAGAAGAAGCGTTTGGGTATATTAGTGGCTAGATTAGATGAGAATGGGGGGGGTTAAGCCAAGTGATATTTCTAGGTCTAATCCTTCTAGGGGTTCTAGTGGAGTTGGTAGGGGCCTTCCTAGAGTTATTATTACCTGGGAATTTGTTATTTGTCATCCCATTTCTCATTCCTATTCTAGGGTTGATTTTTAGTTTGCTACTTGGAGTGGGGAGCAGGCCGCTGCCACCATTAAACTTCCCTGTATAGGTGCTGTTACTGCTAAAATTCCGGCGAATCTGGCTATATTCTAAGGTATTTCTAGTTCTGGTGTTAAGTTTATTATGGTGAATTGCTGTGTTATGGCATTTAGGTATGTAATAAATTGATTGTTCATAACCAGATTCAGAAAGAGCCTTATTATAATATTGTGCATGGTTTATAACTATCTCCTCATTTGCTGATAGCATTGAGATCCTATACGAGATAGATTTGATTACTGCTCTGATGACTGCCGGTGGGTGGTTAGAGTGTGGGCTAATATATGTGAGTATTTCACCTGGTTTATGGTAAAGGTAATATAGGTTATTGTTGAGATCCAGGGTGACGTCTAGGAAGTTTACTACTTTATGGTTCGGCTCGATGGTGATAGAGAGACCGTTATTTTTAAAGAATCTATGTAATTATTTTTTTAGCAAACCAATGCCCCGATTAGTGCAATTGTGGACTGCAAATAGGGCGTCGTCCATGTATAATCCGCCTTGCAAGGGTTGGATTTCGGCTCTGATGTTATGTAATAGGTAAATTCCAACTAAATCGGTGATTTGCGCGGAGTCACTTGAGCCCATCGTAATGTCAAAGTTGTCTGTTCTATCTTTTCTAGTCCAGAGTGCTCCGTTGAATTCAATGATAGTCTGCCTAGCCATAAGTATGATGTTAATCTCATTATTGGTTATGTCCGACTTGGTGCTGGCTAGGGTTAATGCTTTGTTGAGCAGTTCCGGGGTTATTGACGCGTAATAGCTGTCGATGTCAAATTGGATGAACCTCATAGATTGCTTGGACCTTAGATCGGAGAACCATCTAATGACTTGGCCGGTGTTGGACCACAACTTGTAGGTGATATCATCCCGTAGCCCAGGTATTATCCTATCAAGGATGTTCTTACTGATGCGGCCCATGTCAGATGTGGTTGGGCTTATAAGTCTAATAGATGGGTTCTCTATAAAGTTTGGCTTATGATCCTTGAGAGAGAACCTTGGGGTTGTTGGTACATAAGGGTGGGTAAATCTTTCCAGATGCAAGTCCTTAACCAAAGCCTGGGTTTTTCGGTTAAGTACGTTTACACTGGAGGGTATAGTTTTTTTAATAGTTTTTATTGACTTCTTTAAGAAGGAAAGAGTTGTAAGTTTCAGGAGTCATGGTGTATAGATTTTTAGTTTTATCAGACATAACATGTAAGAGGTGGCTATCTTTAAATTTTTTTATATTTGTTGCTAATTTAGTGAGGAAATTATTCTTGTGTCTATAATGCTTTTTGAATTTAATGCTCCTGACGAAGTTGAATAGATCTTTCTCAAAAGGGTCCGATGAGCCGCTCTGTCTTTTAAATATGTTAATTATTTTCAAGTGAACCAGATCAATTATGATATATAGTCATCTGATCCAGAAATATTATATGGAGTAGCGAAACAATTGTAAACGGACATTATTATTATTAATATTATTATTATTATTTTTCTCTACATTCCTTACATCAAACTAAAATATGTTGACAATCTTTTAATAATGTCTTCCTTGTGAAGTTTGTGGTCTTGTTTTGCTTAACTAATGAATATATATATATATATATATATACACACACATGTATATATATATATATATACACATACACATGTGTGTGTGTATATATATATATACAAATTCCCAGACCTCATTCACTTAACGTGTGGGGTAGAGCTAGTCAAATCGGACCGAGGAAACAATGTTTCCATTGGTCTTTCCAATTGCTAATGGTATCTGTCGGTCGCAACTCCAGGCAGAAGGAGCAACGTGAAATAGTGTCTTGCTCAAGCACATATCGCATCGCCCAGTCTGGGAATCGAAATCATAACTTCACGATTTCGAATCAAATTCTCTAACGACTCAGCCACAAGCCTTCACATATATATATCAGATTGGAAGCGGTAAAAACCAGTTAGGCCATTACTCACCAGAGTACTCGGTACTTGGGGTAGTAGAGTGGGTAATATGAAAGAAATTCGGGACCCCGAGGGCTGAGCTCCTGCCGTTTCGACAGATCTAGCTGTGTTGAACCTTCAGGTGCTCTTTCGCCGGGGTCCCGAATTCTTTTCCGAAGGAGGAGGAGGATATATATATATATATGTGTGTTATGAGTAAGTAAATAAAATAATTCAAATGTTTTTCCAAACCCACATTGTGTTTAATTATAATTGAAAACAATATGCATAAATCCCAAATACTCAAATTCCCACATCCCAGTCATCCAGAATATGTGATATTTACTTCAGGTTGGGAACACCTAACATAAATGTATGTGTTTGAAAAGGTTATCACACAACCATATAATTTAAGTTAAAAGCATGCGTTTTAAAGAAATTAATCGTATTGCCAAGCGCCCCCGCAAGATCGGAACGTCAGCAGCCTGTCTGAGGAAGGAGCCCCGCGAGGTGGGGTGGGAGTTGCAGTGGGTGTTGCTGGCCATTGTCCGCGGGAATGCTTTTGCAGTCTTGTCCTCGGGGCACAGCTCCAATACCACCAAGCCCTAGCCCCCTCCTCATTCTTCTGTGACCCTAGAGCCCTTGCCTATCCCTTTCCTTTTCCGTTTTCATAACCACAATAGACACTTGAATTTTTTACAATAAATCACTGGATTATATATGAATCAACTAAAATGCATCCATGTTTTTTTTTTCCTTTCAAGTGTTTTTCGTTCTGAACTGTTTTGCGCAACTCACCACCCATCGAAAACTGACTCTGATTGGTTGTGTTTTTGTTGTGACGGCTTACATCATAGAATCCTTCAGCTCATCAATTATTGTTCTAGCCGCTGGTCACAGCCTTTCAGGTAAGTACCGTACATTTCTCAATATCACGCACTAGGACGTTGGTAGAGAACAAGAACAATAGTGCAGTGCGTATATATAACTAATTAGATTTATGGCTAACCCAAACGAAAAACAATTAGAGCCTATCACAATTTTCAAGTCTTCGATACTGGAAGATTTATCTTAAAATCCTCTGCTCAGATGAGAAATGATCAAATACTTGCATTAATGTACTGATGTAGGCATAATCGATTTTTCACTTCTTCTCCAAATAGTTGGTCCTGTATCTAAATTAGGAACTATTATATACACTAGAGTATGATATAACAGGATTTTGAAACGATTCCAGATATTTCGGGTGAAACAGAATTTCTGCTATAGAAATATTGTTCAAATAATAATATATATAATACTTATGGAACCCTCTTCGGATTTTAATCTTCACATTTTATTATACTATAGTATCTTTGTTCGATACACGATATCTTTAACATAAAGAAGCCCAAGGGAATGATATCTGATGAACTAGGTGGTCAGGGAATTGGGCCATTCCTTCCAATCCACCAGTCTGGAAATGTTTGAATTAGGAACCTACGAACATGCAGTCCACAATGCGGTGGTTCAACATCTTGCTGGAAAATGATTGTTGGTTGAAGGTCATCTAGTTGTGGTGTCACATATTCAGTCAAAAGGTCAAGGTAAACATTTGCAGTAATTGATGTCTCGTTGAAGAAAAATGGACCAATAATTCGATTGCAAATAATCTCACACCATACGGTGGATCCCTTCTATACGTAGTTCTGTAGTTTCGTTGAGTCTGCGTATCCGATTTTGTTTCAACCATGACACACACTGTGGGTTTTCTTGAGGAGTAGCCATTTTTTAGGGGTTCATTTAACAGTACCTCTTTCATCAACAGAATACCAGAAATGCATAAATGCAGTTTGATTAAAAACTTTGATAACTACTAATAACATAGAACAAATCTGATTAAGATATCTAGTCAATTGCTTTTGTAATATATTTTTTAAATTGTAAAGAGACTTTATGGACACCCTTTATATATATATATATATATATATATATATATATATATATATATATATATATATATATGTATATATTATTGAACACTTTTTCTATACCAGTAATTCCCTATATATATATATGTGTATATATATATATATATATATATATATATATATATATATATATATATGTGTGTGTATATATATATATATATATATATATATATATATATATATATACGTGTATATATATATATATATATATATATATATAGAAATATTTGAATGGATACAGTTTAGTTGAAAGGAATTTATTGACACGTGTTTCTATAACAGTTACATAACCTAAAACAGCTGCTATCTACAAACTTTTAGTTATGCAGACATTCAATATTTCAATGTTATTATTTACTGTCATTTCATCAGAATAATATTACTGAGGACCTATTTAGTTTTTATAGAGAATATTAGGAGGGAGGGGTGAAGTTGTTAGAAGAATAGTTGAAGGAGTGGTTTTTCGATAGCAGTGAGAATTCTTGGTGGCAGTGAGTAATTAGATTCCCATCTGTTGTTTTGACATTTTTTATAGAATATATTATTGGTTATTTTTCTAAATCTATAGAAGGATTAGAGATAGTAAAGATATGCGTGGTTGGTTTTGTGTTTGCACTTAATTAACATTCAGACTTAAATTTTTCTTTCAAGTGTACGTATCCTTTCACCCACGCATTCAAACACAAATATATTTGCACACCTCTACAAAATACATATACTCACAATTCACATATTCATACTTACATATATATACACATGCATACACATATATATACACACATGTATTCATGTACATACATACGCGCTCATGTGTATACATTTTCATACTCAACTTATCTTTATATACACACGTATAGACACACACATATATACATACATACTCTAGTCCATGTATACACACATACACATACATACACATCTATATACACATATATACATACATATATATATATATATATATATATATATATTATATATATATATATATATAAGCACTTTAATACATGAATACACTTACATTTAACTATACACATCAAACATATATATTTACTTATATATAAGCACTTTAATACATGAATACACTTACATTTAACTATACACATCAAACATATATATATATTTACTTATTTATATACATTTTCACATATATATACATACTTTTGGACGTTTTTAGACACATTCATTATCGCATATTTGCACCTATTCTCATCAGCATATCTTTCCATTATTAGTGTGGTAATTTAAGGTTATTAATATATGTTGAGAAGAGATTGTTTTTATATTTTTCTAACTAGATTAAGGTTTATATAGTTGGGGGATGTCCCTCTTTTATGTAATATTCGACTTGTAGTGGGAAAAAAGGGTTTTAGTTCTGTGACGGCAGAATAATGTTCGTTCAATTCTGTTATTCAGCAGTTTCTTCTTGTGTGTGATTATGTAATAAATCTCAAGATTACACAATTTGCAGAAATTTTGGCTCCTGGAAAAGCTTTGGGTTTTAGCTAATTTTTCCCATTTTAGGGTAAACTTTTGATCGCTATCCCTGAGCGTCCAAGCT
>OZ024740.1:158159632-158167132 GCA_964016885.1 Eledone cirrhosa
TGAGGAAGTTTCTGATGGTGATGTTACAACGAATAATTTGAAATCGATACACTTAAAGGAAGAAAGCACCATAGAGAAAATCAGGAACCCTTCTATTAATAATCATAATAGCCTTCTGAAGATGATTCCAATGACCAGAACAATGGAAAATAGAAGGAACACGGATGTTTGTATCAAGTTCAGTCCAGTAAATACCGATGCCGCATCTATGTGTTATAGTTCTCATTGTATAAATGAAGCAGAAATGTCGCCGACCTTCCAAAACGGTAGAGGCTCAATAAGCTTACACATACAACATAGTATTAAACCGAATTATTTTGGTGACTCAATGATGGGATTCGGCTCTGCCGTTAGTCTCCAAGATGAATCTGTATCTAATACTCATGCTAAAGCATTGATGAGCATTCGCAAAAACTCAATTTTACAAGACGACGTCCGTCAAGCAAGTTTTACCAAAGTGCCGTCCAAGTTTAATCTATCAAAAATCTTTAAACCGATTTCAAAAAATATTGATTTGTCGCTGTTGAAGCTAAAGTTATATATCCTTTTTTTGTTCGGCTACACATTCGGGTGTAGCGGCAGTGGAATCATGCATTATTATTTCCCAGCACGTGCCAAAGATCTAGGACTTTCTCGTGAGCAGGGTACAATGATTCTGCTGTATTCGGGAGCTGCTGATATTGTGGCTCGAATGCTCACGTGCCTCACTGCGGATCATCCTAAAATGAATCGGACCCGATTCCTATCGTGTGTGTTAATTATCAATGGGATTTCCTGCTTAAGTATCATGTTGTTTACAACTTACCTGTCTTTTGCTATATTCACCGTTGTTTATGGTTTATGTTGTGGTGTCTTTTTTGCTCTCAATACCACTGTACTTACAGACTTCATAGGAGTTCACAAACTGTCTCAGGGACTCGGTATGAGTTATTTACTTTTCGGATTTACTGCTGCTGCTCTATTTCCACTAATAGGTAAGTTTGGTTTATTATCACAGTTCAGTTTCAGATCTTTTACGTAGAATTTATCAAGAAGAGCAAACTTAAACACATTTACACAAATATATCAAATACATACATGCATACTTATGCACCGTCCACACCGTACGCACACACACAAACATACATGTGCACATTCGCATAATTATATAAAAACGACGAGACAACGAGGGAGGTTACATGGGGTCACTGACCTGCTAAAAATAGCATTCAAATCTCCTTCATATCACACTCTAAATAGAAATGGGAAAGGAAGAGTACATTGGATAATCTAAACTTGGATATACTAGGCTGGATAATTGATAGGATATTCATGGCTGAAATGATTTATCATCATAGAATTGTTCGATCAGCTCTGACATTCAGGGTGGTTGCACAATACTACTGCAGCACATCAGCGGGTGAAAAATGAATACTTATCAATAGAAATCATGAATGATTATGCTGTCAGAAAGCTTCACAATGAGAATAATGTAGATAAGAAAAGTAATCTATCCTTGCGGTAACAACCGGTACATTAGCTCTCACTTCGAAGGACATGGTTTTATAATCCAAGAACATGATATACTAGTAAAAATACTATACCAGTATAGGCAGTAGAAGGGATAGCCCTGAAGATAACAATATAACAAGATATAGCAATATAGAGGGCATACTCAAACATATGAAAGTAAAAACGTAACATAAACCTAAAACCTAACAGACTCCAACTTCTTTCACCATAGCTCCCTTGCTTGTTCTTCCAGGCCATAGGAAGGCGGTGGAGTGGTTTTTACAATAGACTCAGTTGATATCCTGATTGTTTCTACACGTAATACTGTTTAACATGACTCCAGAATTCAGCAGTTCTAGTGCAAAACAGACCCAAGTAACGGTAATTCCGTTCCAGTAGAATTACCTCCAAACTGGCAATGCGCCACGGTAATACTATTAGGCCAAGGGTTTATGGAAATTATACATGGGCCCCGGACCGATAGTTCTCTGGAATAGATAATCCAGTTAGTTTTCGAAGACACCCAGAGTGACTCACCCCGACAATATCGTGCATTTTACCCACTGGTGAAGGACTGTACGTACTTAATGATATTCCATCTGCCGAGTGCTCTGTCACAGTCTTTGACTGTACCAGGACAGCAATTTTGTCAAAGAGGCGAGATGGTGAAACTGTGCCCACAGATGTTCATCATCAAGGAAAGGCTTGAGATGTCGCTGCCTCAGAGCATGATTGCATATCATCAGTTACGGCATGCCTAGTCTCCCAATAATAATGGTTTTTAATTTAAACAAAAAGCAAGCACTTTTGGATGAAGGGCAAGTTGATTAAATCAACTCCAATACTTGACTGGCATTATTTTATCAACCGCCAGATAAAAAGCTAAGTTGACCTTTGAACTCCGAACGTAAAATGCCCTTACTAAATACTGCAGGCATTTTTGTCCAATACCCTAATGATACTGCCAATCCAGAAGAACAGAAATTGGTAGGAGGAGAAATGTAGATTAAATCAACATCAGAACTTTATTGGTAATCCTAATAAAATTCATGATCATGATGATGATTTAAAAAAAAAATTCTTTCTTTCATTCTAGGATTGCTACGTGATGTATCAGGGACATACAATTACGCTTTCATATTGAATGGATTGCTATTATTAACCAGTGGATTCTTATTTTCCCTTGAGAGTTGCTCCAAGAAATGGGATAGAAAATTTCAGAATAACTCTAACAATACGTGAAAAAAAAGCAAGAAAAATGTCAGAAAGGAATTGAAAAGTATCCATTGAACGTTTATTTTATTCATTAACTCATCACGTTTTTTTTTAATCCGTAATCACCAAACTTTTTTTTTTCTCATTATCATTCTTTTATTCTTTTAATCTTTCGTTGTTTTAATCTTTCATTATTTTATTTTATTGGTGGATCTGCAGTATCGGTAAAGGGTCGGACACCATGCTTTCCAGCATAGAGTTACGTCCCTTTACAGTATGAGTTCAAATCACGCCGAGGTTAACTTTGCCTTTCATCCTTACGGGGTCGATAAAATAAAGTACCAGTAACGCACTGGGATAATTGCTGGCTTTGTGCCAAAAGTAGAAACAATTATTATTATTCTTTTTTTTTACTAGCAGTGCCAGTCATTGAAATGATGCAGTATCGACCAAGGCACCACCTTCTAAGAGCTTTTATTTGTCAATAACATCAATCTACACTTCAGTATTTTATTTTTGTCTGGTATTTATTTTATCAATGTCTATTTAGTGAATGGCAATAGTCACGATTTTAACGTTAAGGGGTGGAAGAATTCAACATTATTTGCATCAGTAAATATTAACTCAGACAGAACATAAACCCACACAAACACAAATGTAAATAATACATACATGTCATCACACACACACACACACACACACACACAAGTAGAAATATAAGCTTACGCCGTATTTTGACTACCAGACCTGTCAACTCTCTCCGTCCGACGGGGAGATCTTCCACCCACTTTCGGGTGTCTTCTTTTGTGAAAATGGGTATCACTTTCATTGTGTAAAATCTCCCTATTTTGCCTTATTTCTCCCCGCTTTCGGGCACTCTTTTTCATGGTACTCCCCGTTTGGGCTTTTAGAGGTTGGCAGGTCTGGACTACAAAAGTAATCATTGATTAATTAACACAAAATGATGATTATACATGTATCTATGTTCTCTCTTTCTCTTAATTTTTAGTCTATTTTTTCCTAACTAGTTGTGTTCTTTCTGTTCGTGTGAAATCCAGCTTCTCAAGATTTGTATTGAGGCAGTTACTAACATATCCCAGTGCCCCAATAATCACAGGCATAAATCTGAAAGTATAGTATGCATGTATGTATGTTTTCTCTTTCTCTTAATTTCGAGTATATTTTTTTGACCGGCCACCTTCCTGGTGGCAAGGTTGTAAAAGAAAAGAAATTGTCATCCCTTGAATCGCAAGAATGTTTTGCAAATTTTGAAGGTGCCAGCTATCGCAGCCATTTGTAGACTATGAATATATATATATATATATATATATATATATATATATATATAATCATCATCATCATTTAATGTCTATCTTCCACGCTCGCATGGGTTATATATATATATATATATGGTCTCAACTAGTAAGATCTCATATATATATATATATATATGAATGACATGTTACTAGTTGTACCAGTAAGACCATTGTTCCACTTAATATCCCATACTTAAGGAAAATAGAATGTAGATAATATTATAGGATATCATTTCTGATAGTCAAGTTTAAACCATTTCGATTGCTAAAATGAAAAATTAATCAGATTGAGTTAACTTCATCCAAGTCTACCTCTTCAGGTAGAAGAGCTATACCTTGATTGACAGGTTGGGGAAGGTACATTGTGGAAGCCAATTGTATTTTATTAGTCTGTGATGCTGTGGAGATAGTATATTAATGTAATTGTGCCTCCACCTGACTAGAATCTGTGTCTGTGCGTTGTTTTAATTCAGTTTTTATTGTCTTTTGAGTAATGTTGAAAGAGTTTAAGCTTGACCATGAGATATTATATCCTATCACACACACACACATATATATATTAGTCTCATTGTGAATTGGGAAAAAAAGGCAGGGTCCATGACTCTTTATATTTTTAAGGCCTCTGAAACCACTGGAAGGAAGTTATCTTTAAATCAGAGACCTGGTTCAAGGGTTTGCAATTAAAGGACCCCAAAACCAGGTGGTGGTGTTAAACTAAGTGACATTTGCCCCAAATGAGAAAATGATATAAGATCAGCAGTCATGGTATGGATTTTTTGGTATGTATGTATGTATGTATGTATGTATGTATGTATGTATGTATGTATGTATGTATGTATGTATGTATCTATGTATGTATTATGTATATTTGTTTGTATGTATGTATTATCTCTTTACATTGGGAGTTGAATGCCCGAATTAATTTTGATTTCCATCATTCTGGGTAGGAACAAAATAAACTACCTTGCAAACACTAGGCTGATATGACATGCTTTCCTCAAAAGGTTAGAACATGTACCTCTGTAAATCATTGTTCATAGTTCAAATCTAGTTTTCATTTTTTGTTTATTGTTTTGTCTATACAACGAATCAATATTGTATTAATGTCAGTTAGATCCCCTGTACTGACACAGTATAGCCTAATCATTGAGAAGTTCGTTTCGTAATCATGGGTTTCCAGTTTTCCTTCAACTGCGTGATGTTTTGAGCCATTGTGGTTCAATCCAAACTTGTAAGGAAAATTGGGTAGATGGAAACTGTTTGGAAGCTCGCCAAATGGACCGTACTTGCAATTCGAAGGGCCAACCCTGTCACACTGTCTCATGATGAATATCCCTGAGAATTACACTAACATACACGAGTCTGTGGAATACTCAGCCACTAACACGTTGACTTAAGGAGTAGGACACTCCGTTGACCGAACAACTGGAAAACCCATTATCAAAATATACATAAATTCATTCTCCTTTCCCCAAGAAAAATATTTTTCTAAACCCCCTCTCTGCATGATTGAAAGAAATTAACATCATGTTTCACCGAGACAGCCATGATACTAACTAAATGTAGAATTCTTATTCGAAACTAGGTTCAAACGCGACCCAGATCCATTTTTTAAATATATTTTGTTAAGCTTATAATTCTGTGATTAATGAAATAAGTACATTAAATACCATTCAAATAATGGGATTGGTTTAGTCAAGTACACTATTTCCGAAAACAATTGTGACCATGTATTTATATTAGATCTTTGTTTAAAGATGAGTTGGGGAGAAACTATTCTCATTTAATTGCATTTTCCACGAGGGTGATATCACTGCTCAGCCTATCTTAAACCGGAAACCTGGTGCAGTCGGCAACTAACCCAGGTTCGGCTGCACGTCGGACTGAGGAGGCCAAACACTCCAAGTATCGGTCGCTCTCCGACAGGTTCGCGGTCGTGCCCTTGGCAGTGGAGAGTTCTGGTGTCCCCTAGCCGCACGTGTGAGCCTCGTGAGTTGGAATGGCTCTTGCAGCGCATCTCCCTTACCATCCTCCGGGGAAACGCCTTCTCTATTCTGTCCGCCGGGGCTGTGGTGAGGCCAGCACGTGGGACCCCATTTGTTCACCATACGGAGAGATGGGGAGGGCGAGAGAGTTGGAGGCGATGACAGTGGGAGTTCGGCTGTTCTTTCATGTTTACTTAAGTTACTGTTTCCTTGTTCATTGATTAACATGAATATATCACCGAAAACAGTTTTATTTTGGGTTACACTCGTGTCACAATCCCTGGTAATAACGATATTTCAGAACTTCCGCTTTATTTAAAAAGTTCACGATTCTGCGTTGCTGCTAATGCTGCTGTTAGTACTCTTGTTGTTGTTGTTTTTTATCCTCCTCACATCAGCCATTCTTGAACTCCCCTATGATGACAGACATTCCATTCTTGATCATCCCGTCTTTTCGCAGATCTACGACAACCTTGTTTAATGTGTCTCTTCTGTTTTAAGGTATGCTGTAATTTGTGGCAATTCGACTGCTATTTCCGGGGTTCTCTCATTTAATAGACGGGCAGGGGAAAACAAAATAGTACATTTTATTTTTCATTTATATTAAAATTTAAAGATATTGCGCGTGAGAAGTACCAATGGCCTCACCAGACCATACTCCTTTATGTTCAACATAAAGACATAATCATAACCAGTATAATCCATTCAACGGTAAATTCGTGAGATTGTAGTTATGTTTCTACATGAAATCAATAATTCATTATAACGTGCAACAAAAGAGAAAACATAATAAAACAAACAAAATTTCTCTTTCTTCAAGGTACATGTAATATGAGAGAGATTTTCAGTTTCCATTTTCTTTTCTTTTTTTTTTTTTTTCAGTATTGAATTTTTACAGTTATTTGTAATTATGTCAACTTTGAACTTTTCATTGAAAATAAAAATAAATAAAATAAGAATTAGAGACAAAACCGTTTTGATTACTTTCATTTTTGTTTTTAATGGTGACTTTGATATTGGCAAAGAATATTTATACACCATAAGAATGCCAAAAATATTGCAATTTTACCAGATGAAAACATCATGTCACATGATACATGCAAGGGTATTATCAGCAAAAACAACAACTCTTTTGTTAACGATACTGGCTAAAGAGAGGTGTAAACATTACTCAGTTACCAGACATCAAAGAACATAATCTAAGGTGTTCTTTTTTATTTTAAATTGTTGTGCTATTTCTAGCCAGTCACGTAACCGCATAGATGCTCCTTCCCTGTACCATATAGTTTGTATTTCGTTAAAATGAAATCATTTTGGTAAATCTAACACCTTCAATTAATCTCAGTGAATTATTATTGCTGCTTTTTAATATGTGTACATTCATCATTTCTACACATGTACCTTATTGTAGATATTCTTTATGATCCTCTTAGCTCTAATTTGACACATACGACAAAGTTCATACTTCACTGAGAATTGATAATAAGTCTGAA
>OZ024740.1:158172132-158177132 GCA_964016885.1 Eledone cirrhosa
TCCCTTGAAATATATATAATAGAATAAATATGGTTTTATAAATATAGTTTCCATTTATTTAATATCATTCAATATATATATATATATATATATATATATATATATATATATATATATATATATATATATACATATGTATATATATATGTATATATATCTATATATATATCTATATAAAATATTAAACAAATAATGAATAAACAATGAAACAGTTCCTTATATTAAACAAAAAAAGTTCATTATTTAACGATCGTTTCTAGGATATATATGTGTTAGAATTGGCATGCATATTCAACAGATCTATGTACAAAATTATACAAAATTATACAAACTATCAAGATTAAATATACATACCAACACATATATACACCGTCTTCAGAAATAATGAAATATATTTATTGATAATAACAACAATTCAAAATTTCAGGTCCGTTTGGGAACAAAATTGACCAATGAAAATACAAAAGGTTTAATGCAGTTCGGTGTGTGTATATACATGTAACTACCCTTACACATATTTTACAAAAATGTATGCACAACTTGTATACGCATACCAAAAGGATGGATGCAAATACAAAATTTCAAGGTTAATGTCTCTGTAAGTTTATAATGCACAGATAAGATGCGTATAGACACATAAATATGAAATAAGTGTATACACATATTTTCATACTCACACATATCCGTACAATCACACACACACGCGCGTATATGCATAAACATACACATAACTACGAACATACAAACACACACACACCCCCACTCACATATATATATGTGGATATAAAATCCTAAGCACATGGATATTAATTCACTCACATAAACACTGGCACACACATTTAGATCAAGATACAGAAATTAGGTGGGAGGGGGGGAGAGGTCAGTATTCAACGGTTTGGGCAGACTGCTTAATATAGATGTATCTATAAACTAAGAAAATAAAAATAATAAATAATAAATAAACATTAAAAAGGAAAGAAAAGAAAAAGAAAAAAAGAAAAAAGAAATATATCAAGAAAATATATATATATATATATATATATATATATATATATATATATACATACACATATATACACACATACATATATATATACACACACATACAAACACATACATACATATACACACATCCACACTTAGAACATACATACACACACATATATAAACATATACATATACACACATACATACATATACACACATACATATAAATACACATATATATATATATATATATATATATATATATATATATATACATATATATATATATATATACACACATACATACACATATAATCACACATACTATATAGACACACATATATATACACACATACACGCACATATACATACACTTACATACTTATATACATACAGATATACACATACATACCTATATATACACACAAATACATACAGACATACATACATACATACAGACAAATACTTACGCATCTATATATCGGTATATACATACAAACACCACTACACTCTCACACAACACAGACATACAAAGAAAAAGGTATATACCTATACAGATATACATATACAAATAGAGAAACATATACATATATATATATATATACACATATATATATATATATATATATATATACATACATATACATACACATATACACACACACACATACATACACATACATACATGTACACACACATACACCTACACGAACATACACATACACATATATAAAGATATATATACACACAGACACACACATACACACACACACATATATATAAAAAAAAAAAATAAAGATATATATATATATATATATATATATATATATATATATATATACATACATATACATACACACATACATAGACATATATGTACATACATACACATACATAGATGCATACACACACATACATACATATATATATACACACATAGACATATACATACATACACACACAACATACATACACACATATATACTCATACATAGAATTAGATATATAATCATACATACATACGCACTTACATATACTCATATATACAAATACATACGCATCCATATATGCGTATATACATAGAAACACCACTACACCCTCACCCAACTCAGACATACAAAGAAAAAGGCATATACATATACATATATACACGCATTAATAGAGATATATATACACATATATATATATATATATATATATATATACACATACACTTATATATATATACCCACACACACATACAACCATAAATACACATACAAACACCCACATATACATATATATACACATATATATATATATACACACACATAAAAAACAGACATGCACATATATATTTTTTTACACATATATATACACATATATATACATATACACACCCTCACATATACACACATACACATAAGTTATATTATAATAATAAATAATATATATATACATATATATATATATATATATATATATATATATATATATATACACATACGAATATAGACATATATACACACATAGATATACATATACATATATATACACATACATATACACACACACATTTAAGGAAAGTTCTAATATGTTTTTTGTTTTTTTCAATTTCTGAAAGGCTAAGGTTGTTAGAAAGAAGAAGACAGTCATCACGATATAAACCACCTTTGAGGTGGGGAAAGGAGGCATTTATGTTGAAAAGGAGAAAGAGGCCCACAAGATCAGTAATTTGGGCGGAATCGCTTGAACCCATAGTAATATCAAATAGATTACTATATGTGTTTCTGGTCCAGTATTCATTCTGAAGACTATTCATTTAAAGACTATTATAATCTTAATATTACTTTTGAAAAAACAAGTAAAGTAGTAAATTTCCTAGATATAACTTTAGATTTAGCTACGGGTATCTATCAACCTTACCATAAACCAAACCAAAACTTACATTACATACACTCACAATCTAATCACCCTAAATCTATCCTTAAAAACCTTGCATATAATATATCACTTAGAATTTCTAACCTTTCTTCTAACCAAGATGTATTTGATAAAAATGCGACCTTCTATAACGAAGCTCTAGATAGAAGTGGCCACAAAAATAGATTAGAATATATACCTTCTACTAAAAATACTGAAAGCATACAACCTAATATTACCAACAAACACCAAATGAAAAGTACACACCTAAATGCCACCCACACTATACCCCAAAATACCAAATCTTCTAATATAAAGTATAGTAACTCTCAAAAAACTACTCATCATACAACTCTAATAAATATTAATAATAAAACTCCTAATAAAAAGGATAAAACACCTAAATCTACAAATATAACTAAAAATGGTTGTGGTGAGATCATTAACATTAATCCTCCTAGTAAAAATCACGATACAACCTATAAAAATAATAAAAATAATAAACAACATAGAAACCGTAATAGACGGGTTACTTGATATAATGCTCCATTTAATTTACAAATTAAGGATAATATTGCTAAAAAATTTTTTTATATCCTAGAGAAAAACTTCCCGCCAAACCACAAATACCATCAAATCTTAAATAGGTCTACAGTTAAATTCTCATACTCTACAACAAATAACATAAAACAAAATATAAGTGCCTATAATGCATATAAATGTAAGAAAACCATAAGTATACCACCAGTACATCAAATTAACCATAATATCTCCTCAAATACAGAATTAACGAAAGGTTGTAACTGTAGAAACAAAGCAAACTGCCCATTAAAAGGGAATTGTCTTGTTAACAACATAGTCTATAAATGTAATGTTAAAACTAAAGATTCTATTTGCTCATATATAGGAGCTACCTCTAACAATTTTAAGACAAGGTTTAATACCCACAAGCATAGTTTTAAAAATGCCGCACTGGCTAATACAACATCTCTAGCAGAAAAAATCAATAGTTATAAAAATAAGAATATAGAATATGATTTGACCTGGAGTGTGCTCAAAAGAGCCACCCCTTATCAAAATAATAGAAATGAATGTAGATTATGTTCCCAAGAACTATTTGAAATAATGAAATCTAAGGATATCCTATTAAATAAACGACAGGAATTGATTATATCGTGTAATCATAAACTAAAAAAAACATTTAAATATTATAAACCTAATTAATAACATTATTTTAGAAATTAATTTAATTTAAATGTTAGTTAACCTATAAATTTAATTTAATTAAAATTCTATTACAGATGAGATTATAAAATATTATGTAATCATAAATTGTGAAAAAACCTTTAAATATTACTAATATATACTTAGTAATTTAATTTATAGATTAATTTTAATTTATTTAAACCTTTTATTATAATTCTTTTACAGATAAAATATAACAAAATATCGTGTATCCAATGACAGAGAAATAATTTTTAGTATTATAGACCTAATTAATATACATTTTAGAAATATATTTATAATTTGGTTTTAATTTTAGTCAACCTAAAAATTTAATTTAATTGGCTTAAAATTAGTATCCTTATACAGACGAATTGCAGAATGTCATGTAATCATAGAATGGGATGTGTTTTGGATATATACCTAGTTAATATATTCTTTGCAATTTTTGAAAAAATATGTATATGTATATGTGTATGTGTATGTGTATGTGTGTGTATATGTGTATATATGTATGTATATATGTATATATATGTATATATATATGTGTATGCATATGTATATGTATATGTATTAATTTTGATTTCTATTTGCATATAATTATATTCTGCTATTGATAAAATACAATATCTGTTTTATTTATTATATACCTAATTAACATATACTATAGAAATAAATATATAATTTTTAATTTAGTTAACCTATAATTTATATTCTACTACCGATGTAATACTTTATTTGTTTTTTCCCTATTACTAAATTCATTTCCTAATATTGATACCATAACGTTATTAACTTTAATTTAGTTATACTATAATTAATACTCTACTACTATTTAACTTCAAAATTCTGCTTCAAATATTATAAACCTAACTAATTTACACCTT
>OZ024740.1:158179632-158247132 GCA_964016885.1 Eledone cirrhosa
GTGAGTGAATTAATATCCATGTGCTTAGGATTTTATATCCACATATATATATGTGAGTGGGGGTGTGTGTGTGTTTGTATGTTCGTAGTTATGTGTATGTTTATGCATATACGCGCGTGTGTGTGTGATTGTACGGATATGTGTGAGTATGAAAATATGTGTATACACTTATTTCATATTTATGTGTCTATACGCATCTTATCTGTGCATTATAAACTTACAGAGACATTAACCTTGAAATTTTGTATTTGCATCCATCCTTTTGGTATGCGTATACAAGTTGTGCATACATTTTTGTAAAATATGTGTAAGGGTAGTTACATGTATATACACACACCGAACTGCATTAAACCTTTTGTATTTTCATTGGTCAATTTTGTTCCCAAACGGACCTGAAATTTTGAATTGTTGTTATTATCAATAAATATATTTCATTATTTCTGAAGACGGTGTATATATGTGTTGGTATGTATATTTAATCTTGATAGTTTGTATAATTTTGTATAATTTTGTACATAGATCTGTTGAATATGCATGCCAATTCTAACACATATATATCCTAGAAACGATCGTTAAATAATGAACTTTTTTTGTTTAATATAAGGAACTGTTTCATTGTTTATTCATTATTTGTTTAATATTTTATCTTGACTCTGTATACCGTTTATCTTTCACCGAAAGTGATTTTTCATTACATCTCTTCCTTCCATGATATCCGGAATACATTGAGTTCTTCATACGGATTGGACACTACCGTAAACTCTTGGTAGATTTATCTACATATATATCTATATATGTATATATATATATATGTATATATGTATATATATATATGCGTATATATATATGTGTATATATATATATATATATATATATATATATATATATATATATATATATATATATATATATATATATATGTATGTATATATATATATATGTATATACATATATACATATATGTATATACATATATATATGTATTATACATATATATATATACATAGATATATATATATAGATATATATATATATATATATATACATATATATACATATATATACAAATTTAAACGATATACGAAAACGTCTCTTCCATATATGTAGTTTAGAAACACCTTGGTTTGATTCTTTCTATGAGCGAGTACATTTATTATTTTTCATCATATGTATGTACATGATAATAATTGTTTCTCAACTAGATACATGAAAGAGATGTTTTCGTATATCGTTTAAATTTGTATGAATCATGTTCTGAGTTTAACGTTCGTTGAGCTTTCTTTATAGAGTAACTTAATCAATATACATTATATATGTATATAGGGCGGTGGATTGGCAATATCGGTAGAGGGTCGGACGCCATGCTTTGACGCATTGAGTTACGGCCCTTGCCATTCTGAGTTCAAATCCCGCCAAGGTTAACTTTGCCTTTCATCCTTACGGGGTCGATAAAATAAAGTACCAGTAATACACTGGGTAATTGCTGGCCTTGTGCCAAAAGTAGAAACAATTATATATGTATAGATTTAAACTAGTTATAGTATATATATATATATATATATATATATATATTAGAAAATAGAATACCTTTCACCGTATTTTTCAATACTCATCTTTTTCCATTTATCTGAGGGTTCTAAACCCCATTATCAGACTAAAATTTCTTTAGTAAAAAAATACGGTGAAAGCTATTCTATTTTCTAATTTCAAACCTGCTCACTGTTTCAAAACATATTTACTTGATATATATATTATGCTAAAATATCGAAGCTAGAATAAGAAAAACTATATAGGAATTCATTTCACACTATTTCAATAACTCTATATACATATCATCATGTTCGTAACCTATTACATGCCACATTTAGTTTCAGAAAGAGAAATAAATTTGTAGAAAAACTGGTACACTATACTAAACTACAGAAGCTGTTAATGATGAAGTTAAACCAAAAGGTAGCTTCTTTTGATTTCTTTTCCCTTTGCTTTCTTTTACTCGCCACAAGCAAGGCAATAAAACCCCGACAATGGGTTGCTGAGAAGGAGAAAATACAAGCTGGGAAGAAGATATTTCAAGAGAAGATGACGACTTTTGTAAATTGTAATGGTCAGGAACACAAGAAACCAGAAGAGAATTCCAGAAGGTGAGTTGAGTTAGGGAAGAAACTATCAGAATAAAATTTACTATTACGTATTGGACTTCAATTTTAAAGAGGTAAATCTTAGACGCGAATCTAATACTACGATTAAATTCTTGAAGACGAGGCAACAAAGAAGAAATCTCAGAGCAATTTTCATGAAAATATTTATAGAAAAGGCACAAAGATGCGCAACATTTCTATGGGGTTATAGCGATTGAAGCGTCCTGATACGTCAGGACCAATAATGTTGATTATTATTTGGATTTTATCTCGACTCTCAAGGAACACAGCAGACCAGGTATGGCAGAAGTCCTCAATACAAGGATGAATGGGCAGCGGACTTGGAAATCGATGAGATATAATCATTCCAGCTCAAATCAGTGGAAAATGTGAGACCAAGAAGTCATAAAGAATTACTCTCTTGGAGGGTAATGATCAGCCATACTAATGGAAGACAAGCGTGGTTCCCTATGGTTATTAAGGGATACCAATTTAGTCTTAGATGCAATAAAGGTAACAAACCGTTTCTTTCTTCTCTCAAGAACAGATCAATGGTCATATTCAAAATCAGCTGCCAATTCAACATTATCAACATGAAGAAGAACCCTGTCAAAAGCCTTAGAAATATCTAAGGCAACACCAGATTTATTCAAAGCAGTCTCTCAGTAATAACAGTTAATGCACTAGTTGATCGTGGGGAACGGAAGACTTATTGTTTATCTGAAATAAAATACAGCGAGGCGATTGAAACCTCAAATACTTTGCCAAAAAAAAAGGCAGAAGACTAATAGGGCGATAGTCAGGAGGATCAGACGGTTCCCCAGATTTCTTAAAAACAGAAAAGGATTTACAAGGTGGGAAGCAAATAAAAGATAGAACAGGAGCTAGTTCAGGAAAACAATTCTGCATGACTATGACGGGAATACCACCAGGAATATATGATTTATAGATGAAAATTTGAGATGATATCAGAAACCATGGAAGGAGAAATATGCATATTGTACAGTAGTGTTTGTACAGTGCGTTTAAGTGGAAACTCAGGTTAGAATATTGTATATAGATATAAAACTGTCTACTTCTAACAAAGCTTATATTGTATCGACTGATAACTTTAAAATTGGATTTTTCTCTTACGCTTACTATACTGGAATCTTGAAAGAAAAACATCGAAATCATTATCAGAGCATACAGAGAAATTGAAAGACAATAATGCATCCCTTGGATTTAAATGGAATACAACTTGTGACTTGTGTACAATTGATAGATTTGAAACATGTTTTGCTAAGAAACTTTTATTCAATAAAAACTCTGAGGATCAGACCTCATACAACCATAAGATTGTTTAGAATCCTTCCTCCATTACAAACCTTATACTCATCAAGATAGATAAACTGTCATCTTCTTCGTGTGTTTTCTTCTGTATATGCTATTGTTTCTTTTACTAAAAAGTAATCTTCTGGTTGCTATAATCTACCATTAAAAACTAAGATTAGAACCCTTTTCTATACACTATAGCCTACTATAATTCTACTTTTTTTGTTGTTTTTGCTCAACTTATATTCCAATATATTTTGACAACTTACATATAGGCAAATCTATAGTATGTGTGCGTTTGTGTGTGTGTATATACATATATATTGTGTGTGTGTGTGTGTGTGTGTGTGTGTGTGTGTGTGTGTGTGTGTGTGTGTGTGTGTGTGTGTGTGTGTGTGTGTGTGTGTGTGTGTGTGTCCACGCCTATATTTACTCTGCTTTGGGAATATCTGTAAAAACAGTGTATATACAATTTCTTTCTCGTTCTTCATCCTAATCTATGTATAGCAAATAATACTTCTTAACGAATTTAAGTAGCATTAATTTCATAATGGAAAACATTTTAAATAATTCAGATATTTTTTCAGCTCTTAGTGCTTATATTTAGGCTTACGGAATTAACAATTCTTGCAGTTTTGAATCACATAATAAACGGAAGTTAAACAGAGATTTAACTCTTTCGTTGCCCCATACACACACACACACACACACTCACAAAAGAAAAATACTGCCTATGATTTTCAAATCTTTTTTGAAAACCTGGGCGAAATCTCATCAGCGAGGTCTTGCGCAAGACCGCAGAACTTGACGCGTCCCAGGAACTGGAGTCAGCTTTAGTCAATTGGACCGACGAAGGCCTCCCATCTCCCCGTAAACAGATGTCCAACGTAACTGGGACGGCATCAAATGCAGGTCTACCTTCGGGCAGCTTGGATCTTTCTTGAACCAACACCGTCTTGGTTCCTACTGCAGTTGCAGCCGACAAGACCAGCCCAATACTCTAATAATTTAGTAGACTTGGTGAAATAAGAGTCTTCGGTGAACCTTGTCTTAACCGGGAAAATGTCAAGTGGCTATCAGTGACCGTGGTCTCTTTCGAAAGGGACAACTTTCACGTGGTATATAGTTCACAAGAAGGGAACTAATAAATGGACAGTAGGCAAGAAAAGGGGGTTGCTAGAATAAGCAGTTCTAGAATAAGCAGTTCGTTTTAACCTTTTCCCCTCAACCATGTTGGGAGTTCAAACAAATAATAGCAGATACATGCATACATTTGACTGAATTAACTAAATCATTAATTAATTTGTCAGCGCATTATAAGATAGAAAAGAGTTGCAACGTCACTGGTGTCAGGTTGTATCGGCATTTGCCTTTCCTTGGGGCAACATTGGTGGCGTGGAAAGGGGAGACTGGTATACATGGGCGACTACTGGTCTTCCATAAACAACCGTCCCATGGACATTCGTGACCGAATGAGGTCTTTACCTTTTACCCTATATACACGTATATTAAAATTTGCATGGCTAATTAAGATTGCTACCTTTGATTGTATTCACTTATTTTTATTTGCTATTTTCTCTTTTTAGATTTTCAGTTAACATAAACCCTTGTGTTATGTGCTAAAATGAAGTAGTTACGACTTTGCCCGAAGGCTCAGAATGTAATTTTATATCATTTGCTCTTTATATTGTTTTACTTATTGTAATCTACAGATCGTGAAAAAATGCTTGGGTAAGCAAACGGTATGTTGCGTATTCGAGAGACAGTAATATCACAGAGAGATACCATCTTTTTCAAAATATTATCTAACAGATTCGATATTGATTACATAATAATTAATTCATTACATTATTATTAAATGTTAATGTTATCATTCATGTACTATAATGCAAAGTTTAGCAGTCAACAGATCTCTGAAAAGGATGAAAAAATGGTTCGATAATTAAATAATTTTTATAGAGTAGTCAGTGTTTACCATTCTTTTTAAATATACACGCCTTTGCAATTGATATATTTTCCATTATCAATATTTACCACATAAGTACCTATCAATGATGTATCATTAATGTCCTAGTCATATGTTTTATAACTACTTGTGTAGTTCATTAAAATTTCGACTGGGGTCTCTTACCTCCCTTGTATTGGCAACAGTGTTATCAAATTTCATTTTTCTCTCAACCTAGTTTGATGTAATGATATTAACACTGCCTCGTTAATATATTTTTAATAGTTTCTTAATTTAATTCTAATATATACTACACTCAAGACTACATTATGATTTACGACTTTAATTTTTGTAATACTATATATATATATATATTATATATATGTATATATATATATATGTACATAGATTATTAGTGGGGTAACTCATAGTTACTAGCAGCAACGCTCGTCGAAGCACTCAATTTCTGTTACTGTGTCCGTCTCTCGTTAGGTTGTGCTCCAGGTTTAAGGCGGCTGCAGTTTTCAGTGTGTATATAAAGTGACAATAAAAATTGCAGCTTTTTGTAAACTTTATTCCATATTAGAAATTGTTTCCATATCAATCAGCTCAGGTTTGATCATGCAATCGGATGCCGACTCGGATCGACGCTTCTTCAGATATGCGAGTTTACATGGGTGATCCCAATATATATATATATATATGTATATATATATGTGTATATATATATATATATTTATATGTATATATATATATATATATATATATATATATATATATATATATATATAGTATAAAAGAGAAAACACAGGTAAGCATTAAGAGAATGATTTTATCCAGGTATTTACGACCGTTTCATTAGTAACCACGAACTGGATCACAATAAGCAATTTTCTGCTTCCCTAACTATATATATATATATATTTATTAAAATAACAGATTAAAGTTTAAGCAAAGAATCGCTGCTTTCACCCTTAACGGGATCCTCTGAAACTAACAAGTCAATCTGTAAACGCAGAACTGGATATTTCAAAAAACGTTGCACGTCTTCCTGTCTTCCTCCGGTTGCAACGTTTTTTGAAATATCCAGTTCTGCGTTTACAGATTGACTTGTTAGTTTCAGAGGATCCCGTTAAGGGTGAAAGCAGCGATTCTTTGCTTAAACTTTAATCTGTTATTTTAATAAATATTTGCTCTTCGGTTCTTATATATTTGATATATATTTTCCTTATCGAGCCCTCTTTGGATTTTAGTCTTCAATTTTATTATTATTACTATATATATATATATATATATATATATATATATATATATATATATATATATAATATATATAACCAAGGAAGTGTGGTAAGGAACCAGGTGGACCATATAACGCACCAGATTCGTAGGGTAGTAAAGTTGGTAATAGGAAAAGAGTTAGGATCCCGATGGCTGAGCTCCGGCCGTTTCGACAGCTAGTTTTGTACTGAGTTCAGATCTAGATGTCGAAACGGCCAGAGCTCAGCCGGCGGGATCCTGACTATTTTCCTATTATCAACTTTACTACCCTAAGTATATATATATATATATATATATATATATATATATATATATATATATATATATATATATATATATATATATATATTTCGTTTCTGAATTTGTTTAGCAAGATTCTTTATCTGAAATCGTGTGTTGAAACCGATATTGTTATACTTTGGGAGGGTCATGTTGCCAATAAGAAACACACGCACCAGTTGCTTTCACTTCAATTTATTATAATAAATTTATAAATTTAGGAATTTATAAATTTCTGGTTGGTTAATAACAAAATAATTTATGGTTGGTTAATAACAAAAAACAAATCCTCCATTCCCATTATGCCAAACCCATGACTTCCAAACATCTGATCCACCGAAACTCGGCTGTTTCGGACCATACCAAAATCAACATACTGATTGCGGATTTGGTACGGGTGATGAGAAACGTGTCCTGCATGTGCAACCCCGAAGAACTAGAGAGACACATACAACACTTCATCCACTGTATGCAGTTCTCTGGTTACAATCAGAGAGATAGAATCAGAGTGTATAGAGGAGCCAGAACCAAATAGGAAAAAATGGTAAATAATGACACAAATGGGACCTGCCCCTTGTATAGAGCAAATTTTGGAATAGAATAGAAAGAACTAGGAATAAGGCTAATAGAATAAACTCATGGTATGATAGCAATAAATACCAGAGTGTAATGTTCATCGATACAACCCCTAGGTGAATTAGCTTACAAATTTAGAAGGGCCCTAGATAAACATAAACTCAATATTAAGATAGTAGAAAGACCAGGTACCTCCGTAAAAACACTTATTAGCAAGACATACCCTTTCCAAAGACCCCCCTTATAGATAAGAAATGTATAACCTGTAAAATAAGCCCCCATATTAACTGTAAAACTAGAAATGTAGTGTATAGCATAAGATGTACTGAAGGACAATGTAGAGACAAAAATATAGTGTACATAGGTGAGACAGCTCGTAGTGTAGGGGAACGGATAAATGAACACTGGCGAGACCTTCAAGATAGTAAAAAATCATCTGTACTCTACCAACATGCTAAAATAGAACATAAGGGTAAATTAGAGAACATAGAAATAAAAATAGAATCTACACACAGAAAAGACGCAATGTTTAGACAAATCACAGAGGCAATAAACATAAAAGAATTACAACCCAAATTAAATAGAAAATATGAGTGGAACAGCAACATCACAACTTACAATTAAGGACAAAATGAAAACACACACACACATAGAACAAACAACCAACCGGTAACATGTAAATAAACAAATAAATAAAAAAATATAAACACACACAGACATCCGGATGTGGCGCATGCGCAGACTGAGCACACAACACACACACAGAAACAAAATGGCGTAGGACAGAACAAAGGAGAGGCACAAAAACAAAGAAAAGAATCCCCAGTCACTGAAGAGGTCACAGAATGTGTGACGAAAGAACTTTGACAATATATAAACAACTATCTGGTTGTGGAACCAACCGACCAACCAGAAATTTATAAATTCCTAAATTTATAAATTTATTATAATAAATTGAAGTGAAAGCAACTGGTGCGTGTGTTTCTTATTGGCAACATGACCCTCCCAAAGTATAACAATATATATATATATATATATATATATATATATATATATATATATATATATATATATATATATATATATAAACATGAGAAGAAAGAAGAATACTGCGTGGTTGCACATGGGTTACATATGTTAAAAATAGTCCTTCGTCAGTGATTTTCCAACCATCTTTGGTATTTCATATTTCGACTCAAGACTCTATAATATGTATTTATGTCCCCAACCCCCATTATTATCATTAGTATTTTCGTGGGGTCCATAATCCCCGACGTCAGAGATATGCCTAACCTTTTAAGCTACACAAAGATTTACGTAATTTTTTAAATACTAGCATTTTTAGCGTCGTTGTATATAACACAATTGCTTCTGAAATATGTAATAGATATTACAAATTTTTTTAAAACTTTTTAATGGGTTCATGCTTTGTAGAAATTATTTCCAACTAAATTCGAACTCATAACCTTTACCATAATAAATATTAACATATATATATATATATATATATATGTATCTGTGCGCGTGTGTGTGTGTGCGTGAATGTGTCTGTGTGAGTGAGAGTGTGTACGTCAATATGTGAGTGTGCGAGTATGTGTGAGTGTGCGAGTATGTGTGAGTGTGCGTGTATCTGTGTGTGGGGGTGTGCTTCTGCGCGCGCACGTGTGTGTTTGTTAAAATTGAATTAAATATAATTAGATAAGACTTAGATTATTATATATTATTATTTATTACATATCATTATACCAGGGCGGTGGTTGGCAGGATTGGTAGAGCGTCGCGCAACATGCTTAGGGGCACAGAATTACGGCCCTTTACGTTCTGAGTTCAAATCCCATTCGTGTGTTTTAGTAGTATACTAAACCACCCGTGACCTTCACTTCAAAATATTTTTTTTTAAATCATGTTTACTTAAAAATATTATTTAGATAATTAACATATACATAGACATATATATAATGTGAAATGAAACTGGAACGCCTATATATATACGTGTGTGTATGTATATTTATAAATGTGTGTGTGTATATACACATATATATATATATATGTATGTGTGTGTGTTTATATATATATGTGTGTCTGTGATCTATATACACTGGTCATAGACACATACATACATATATATATATACACAATAACACTACTAGCTCTCTCTCTCTTCCATTCTCCCTCTCTGTCTCCTCTCCCCCTCTCTCATGTCTCTCTTTCAATCTACTCTCTCACAACCCCTATCTCTTTCTCTCCCTCTCTCTCTCTATCTATCTATCTATATATCTCTGTTTATGAAGGTACCCGGATAAACACCCATATCTCGGGAACCCGTGCTTTGATTTACGCGAAACTTGTTTTAATCCATTTGTATTCCCATTTCAGGGTCAACCTCCTTTCAAAGTATTTTCCCATTATGCGCCCCTTTGGCTGTATTACATTATAGACAAGCAAGCAAACAATCACAGACTTTTAGTATTATATAGATAATAATTGTTTCTACTTTTGGCACAAGGCCAGTAATTACTCAGTCCACTACTGTTACTTTGTTTTATCGACCCCGTAAGGATGAAAGGCAAAGTTAACCTCGGCAGGATTTGAACTCATACCGTAAAGGGGCGTAACTCTATGCTGCAAAGCATAGCGTCCGACTGCCTCCCGATACTGCTAATCCACCACCCTTATTATTATATAGAAAATAATAATATTCGATTCGTTTGCAAGCCGACAATCTCATTACACTATATTTTTTAGATGACTATTGCCATCAGTTTGTTCTAGCGACGAACAAAAGGATGGCGACAGTCATCTAAAAACATGGTGAAATGAGACTGTTTGCTTGCAAACGAACCGAATATTATTATTACTAGGTGGATTAGAAATGGTGAACATTATAATAAATGTACGGTAAACCCATACGTACATATATATACGTGTGCATATATATATATATATATACATACTACTGTACGTCTGTATACATATATGTATGTACGTATACATACTTATATTTAAGTATCAGCCGCACTAAGAGTGAGAAATTTCATTTCATTTCATTCTTTTCCATTTATCGTTTTCGGTACGCCCGGCCGACTAACTCACTCGATATGCAAATTAGGCTGCTCAGCCGTTAATATGCATAAGGAAAGTATATACTTTCAAACGTTCAATCATCTGACAGTAAGGTATACGATGCTGACGATAGCTAATAAGCTTGAAACTAGTTCATCGTTCCTTTGTCAGTGTTTAACAAAAGGGCGACGATGGTTGCCGAACACTGTACGGCTTAATTCGAGCTGTTTGTTTACAAACAAACTGAACAGTATAAAAAATGTTCGGCAAACCCATACGTACATATATATATATGTGTGTGCATGTATGTATATATATATATACATACTAGTGTACGTCTGTATACATATATGTATGTACGTATACATACTTACATTTATATATATATATATATATATATATATATATATATATATATATATATATATATATATATATATATATATATATATATATATATATGTATATATATATATATATATGTATATATATATATATGTATGTATATATATATGTATATATATATATATATATATATATACATCGTTTTTATATGTTGGTGGGCGGGGAAGTAGGTGTATAGGAGTCACATGATAACATAATTTATGTTACGCTTTACTGTAATCTTGTTATCTCTCCTCTAGGTTACATTGTATGAAAATGTGCTTTATCAGCGAATATGGCGTCAAGAAAGCTTAAACATATTTAATCTCTGCTAATACTCATCACGATTTGATTCAAATATCTCTTAGTATTATTATTTCTTATTTTGGTTCCTAATTTACCCTTTGGCAGCGCTTTTCCTTCTATTTTTATTTAATTCAGTTTACGATTTTAAGAATTATCGAAGCATATCAAATTATATGAAATATTCTTTCTCTGTTGGTAATGTGAGAATGTATAAACACCGACGACAACGTCTGCTGTTTTTTAGAACACCCATGAGCATCGAATGTCTTGTGTATAATAGTTTTAACAGGGAGATTATCAACTATTTTATAATGAGTGAAAGTGGGAGTGAAAGGGAGAGAGAGAGAGAGAGAGAGAGAGAGAGAGAGAGAGAGAGAGAGAGAGAGAGAGAGAGCGGAAGAGAGAGAGAGAGAGAGAGAGAGAGAGAGAGAGAGAGAGAGAGAGAGAGTGGGAGAGAAAGAGAGGCAGACTAATTCAGGGACACTGAGAAAAAGAGATGAAGAGAAGACAAGGAAAGGGGAGTAAGAAAAAAGGTAGACAGATAGATAGATAGATAAATTTCTTTATTAGCCACAAGGGCACAAAAGAAGGGGACAAATACAAATGGGGAGTTTACATACAGGTACATGAAAATAACAAATAACAATTGAAATCCCCAATAGGGGGAGGCGTTACACAGGGGTTGTACACACCCCGAAAAAATGTACAACCCTAATCTCCAGGAGCACCAAAAGTGAGTACTCTCTTCCTCTCTTCCTCTTTTTCCTCAACCTACAGGCTTATATAGAGAGAAGGCCCAACCACTCGGGCCATCTTTGCCACATTCACCCACCTTTTATAAAATTTGCTGGGGTACAGCACCTCTCTCTCCATCCTGATTCTTCTTCCAAAATGATATTTGAAAAAACGAATCGATTGTTCGCCGGAGAGAAAGGTGTCTGACCTCAGCCCTTTTAACCTCGTCCACCATATAACCTCTTTCACCATAGCCATAACACATAGGAAAACCGTCTCTCTTTCGTTTTTGAAGGAGGGTGGCGGTTTTATCATGACAATGGACTCGGTGGTCAACTGGATTGGTCCCACCCGCGACAATAGTCGTTCTACATAGCTCCACAGGTCGGTGACGCCCGGGCAGTGTACAAATGCGTGTGCGACGGTTTCCTCGTCGCGCACGCATCTCGGACAGATCTTTTTCTAAGGGTCCCTGCCCAAGCGCCCGTGTCCGTAGAGCTTGTCTCGAACTTGTAGAGCTCCTCGGTAGTACTGCCAGGCCAGGGACTTTTCGAAGTTGTCCATCGGTCCCGGGCGGAAGGTCCTACCGAACAGACTAGCCAGTTCGTCCTCCTCTACGCCCAGAGTTTCTCCGAGCTTGTCGTCGCACTTGCTGCGGACCAACCCTCTATAGAATGTCAAAGTGGAGTCTTCACTGATCGCCTGGTCCGTTTGCCAGAGGACTGTGAGCGCCTGAGCACATCCGATGTGTCAGTCGCCCATTTTCCTCGGTCTTTGCTTGACCCAGGACTGCAGCTCGGTCAGCGAGACGAGTCGTTGGAAGGCTCGCCTCACGAACGGGGCCCACACAGGTTGTCCGGTGAGGAATGCGTGGAGGTGCTGCAGGCTGGGCGTGTGTTTGCGCATCGTCAGACACGACATCCGCAGCCCTCCGTTTGAAGGGTGTTGGCAGCAGATGGATCTTCTCACCAAAGGAGCCCGTTTCTTCCAAAGGAATTGGAAGAGCGCGCGCTCCATTTTGTGTGAGCGTTTTGGCTGGACAAGGCACGACGGTCAAGCGGTAGTAGATGACGGACGTTATGAAAGTGTCCGCCACCTCCGCTCGACCTTTCAAGGATAATTTGCACACAGCCCACTTCTGGGTGAGCGCAAACACCTTGGCCGTCACCTCGTTCCAATTCTTCTCCACCTGGAGGTCCGGACCAAACCAGACCCCGAGCTGCTTTACCGGTCCTTCCATCCAGCATCCGACGACGCCATCGGAAGGCATCGGTTTGCCTCTCCACGTTCCGAGTTGCAAACCGACGGATTTGTCCCGGTTCAGCTTCGCTCCTGTGAATCTTTCGTATTCCTTCAGTAAGGTGCCGACCTCCCCGATTTGCGAGGTGCTCGAAACCATTACTGTCAAGTCGTCGGCGTAGGCCGACGCCGCTTTTCGCAGTCCTGGTTCAAAAGGGATGCCCTGCAATAGCTCTAACCTCCGCAGTAGTGGTTCGAGAGTCAGTACGTACAGAAGGGAGGAGAGAGGGCATCCCTGTCGGATGGATCGCGTGATATGGAACGGCTCCGAGAGGTAGCCGTTCACCTTGACCCTTGAGCAGATATTGCTGCTGTGCATTGCAGCAATCCAGCCCCTGAACCTCCAGGAGACCGGAGAACAAGTCCGGCATTGCTATGTAAAATTCGTAGGGTAGACCTTCGAGACCTGGAGATTTGCGTTTGCCGCATTGGCTCAGCCCGTCCCCTATCTCAGCGGCCGAAATCGGCCTTTCGCAGAACTTCGCCTCGCTGTGCCAGAGTCGCAGCATGCCGTCGAGGTATGGACTGAAATACATAGCCCCTCCCGGCGCGCCGCCCTGCCCGAACAGTTGAGCAAAGTGCCGCAGAAAGGCGGCGCACATCTGCTTCGGCTCACGTATCACGCGTCCGTCTTGGTCCTTCAAAGACCGAATCGTGGATTTCTTGCCACTTTTCGCCACCGTCACTCGGGCCCAGCTAACAGCTTTGGCTCCTTCGTTTCCCAGAGCACGTATTTTTCCTCTGACAACGCAGCCCTCGTGCTTTGCGTCGAAGAACTGGTCCAAGGCCGTTCTCGTTGCTAGCACGCTGGCTACGTTGCCACTCCTAATTGCCTTTTCTACTTTATCTACCAATTCCTTTTCGGTCTTATTTCTATGTAACACTAATTCTTTACTAAAACCTATCGAGTCTAATCTAACTGCCCTCTTGAGAGAGTACCACCATCTGTTGTTGACAATGGACCCCGTCAAGTGCGGCTTAACTAAAGTGCTAATCCGTCTATGTAGGCTTTGCATGTCGGTAACGACACGTTCAGCTTCCAGTAGCCGCGTCCCTGTCTATGGGTTCTATCAAGGTAGACTAAGCAGGTCACTAGTTTGTGATCTGAATAAGCAACCATGAACATTTGTGGACAGCTTAACATGTCCCTATCACTAACTCTAACTAGAAACCTATCTAGGTACGATCTAGATGTTCCGCTATGGTTGGTCCACATCCAGTGTGGCCTTTTGAAAAATCTAGTTGATATCTATCAGCCAGTTGATTAACTGTTTGAGGCTGTTACACCTCCCTCTATCGGGACATGCTCCCACATAGTCCCAACGTGCATCTAGGATTCCATTCCAGTCCCCCACTAATAGCACGGAGCGGGACGTTCCCAGAAAAGTCTCTAGACGTTTGAAGACGTCTGGCCGCGGTGTCCCGGATGGGCATATGCAGCCACCAGCCTGAAGGCTCCACCTTCACTACCGTCAACGTCTAGGACCACCAGTCGACCCTCCGGGTCCAGATGTACCGTCTGTGTTACGTGTCCAGGTGTTTCCGCAGCAAAACGGCAACCCCGCCCCCACCTCCCGGCTGCCAAAGGGATGCGTAGATCTCAAAGTCGTCGAAGATGGGGGCCAATTGTCGCTCGCTGTGGATCCTGAACTCGCAAATGGCTACTACATCCATACTGTGCGACCTGAGGTCGTTTAAGAGTTTGCCCTGTTTCCAGGGCAACCCCAGGCCGCGTACATTCACACATCCAACTCTTATATTGGCCATGTTGGTGCTGAAAAGTTAAAAGAAGAGGAAAAGAAATCACTCACCTCTTCGTCTCCTGGGGACCAGGCTGCACAATTTCCATGCGGGTGTTGGAGGGGTTCTTTAGGGGGGTTCTGGCGAGGGTGGGAGATGTTTGGTGGGGAGGGGGTGTCTGGTGGGATGGGGGTGTCTGGGTGGGGTGGGGAAACATTTTAAAAGGACGCGGTTAATGGGTTTAACGCAAGGATTAGCCACATCCTTAGGAAAGTTTTTCTTTAAAGACTTATAGGTGTCCGTAGAGACCCTAATTCTCTTTAAATTGGGTCTGTCTACACAGTTCGAAAAAGTTTTCCCTTCGGTGAAAACCGAAGGGTCGTTGGAGATGGCCTCCATTACGGTTTTGTTTTCACTGTTTATGTATGTGTAATGTTCTTGTTGTGTTGTGTTGGTTTTTGTCTGTTGTTCTTGTGTGTGTTTTCGTTTTGATGTAGGTGTTTGCGTTTGGAGTGATGTCGTGGTTTTGTTTTCAGGAGGGGGGATTTTTGTTTGTAATGTTTGTGTTGTTTGTGTTGGTGGTTGTGTGTTTGTTGCCTTTTTGTTCGTGTTATGTCTTTTTTTTTCCTTTTGGAGAGGAGGGGTTCTCCCTCATCATCACTGAGTGATGATGAGGGGGCCTCGTCCGTTGTGGTGTCTGTGTGATTGAGGAGGGGTACGTTTTGGCGAGCTGTTGTGCTTGTGGGTGTTTTTGGAGTTGTTTTAGGTGGGGAGGGGTTGGGTGGGACTGTGTTTGCGGTTTGATATGTTTTGGTTATTTTTGTGTGTTGTTGCGGTAGTGGTTGTGTTGTTGTGTTGGGTGTCGGCAGTAGTGCCTTTTTTATCGCAGTTAATTGAGGACAGGAAGCCCTCAGGTGACCACTGCTTAAACAGTGGTAACATGAAGGCCGCCTACTCTCAACAGAAATGTTTATGTAGGAAACTCCATCCAGAGGCACACGTTGTGGGATTCTAGCTATTCATTCTGGCCTCATTAGGACCAGAACTTCTAAGCTAGTACCGTTAAATATACTCCTGGAGGACTTTCCTATCGAAATTATTGTGTCTTCATCAAAGTTGATAAAGCCACTCAATATCCACCAGATATTTACATTTGGTGTGATACTCGTTACCCTTATTTTTAGGGTCCCTTTTCTCATATATGTGGGGGAAAAGGTGTAGAGGGGGACACACAATTGGCGACACAGAATATTGGTCTTTCATTATTACCGATAAACTCCCGAAGAGTTTTCCCTTCTGTATGAAGGTAATGTCATTCATGGAGTTTCTTAGAACCTGCTCAATTTCGTTTTGAGTTAATTGAGCTGGTTTTCTGGTGGTATTTGAGATTGTCCTAAAAACTATAGTTTTCAGGACAGTGTCTCTACGCAATTCTTGGGGAGAAGTGATGCTAAAAGCGCCATTCTCCCCAAAAGTTATGTATTGCTTGGCATCTCTTAGCAATTTTCCGGCATTAGAGATGTCAATCTGTATATATAGTTCCGTCTTTTGGACAGTTCGTGCGAACGAAATTGTTTTTTTTTTTTCTTTTTTTTTCTGATAGATAGATAGATAGATAAGCAGGCAAATAGTCATCTAGTTACAGTGCCAGATAGATATAGCTAGCTAAATAGTTAGATAGATACAGAAAAAAATACTATTAAATTATCCCAAATAAAAATTGATATTCAAAAAGCAGTTGTTAATAAAGTTTTACTAAATAATATTTTCTCGGTTATCAGCCTTAGCTTTCAAAGATAATAGACATCGAAAAAGGTAAAGGGCCTTAATTCTTGACAGAGTTATTGAAGCACCGTCCTGAGACAAGGCTTATATTGAGCATTCTACTGTTAGAGGCAAGGGCCTTGTTTCAGGGGTTTACCAGGGGACAAGTCCCCCCCCCCCTCACCTTCTTTTTCAGGAAACTGAACAAACTATCTTTTGTTTTTTGTTTATTTGATATAATAAATTCTTTTAAAGCTTATTTTTTTTATATCTGAAATTCATTTGAATATATAAAATTTAATAAGCGTAAAATGTTACTTATGTGATAGGGTCCGGGAAAGGCACCATAAGCAATACTAACATGCTCCTTTAAGAATCAACAAATGTTGGTTTGTCTCCCTCACATTTTTAAGGTAAACGAGGCCCCTGGGTGGAGATGCCCATTTCTGTCCAGATCGGAACACAGCTGATTTCTTCCAGAGAACGAAATAGTATCGACCCCAGTACTGGTATTTCATGTATCGAAGTCGGAAGGAGGAAAGATATATTGACCTCTACAGGAATTGAACTCAAATCGCAGTGAGCCGGAGCAAATATGGAGAGATTTTTAATTCAACACCCCTAACGACTTTCTGTGCCTACTAAACTTTGACGATCTTTATAACAGTAAGATAATTGTTTCTACTTTAGGCACAAGGCCAGCAATTACCCAGTACATTACTGGTACTTTATTTTATCGATCCCGTAAGGATGAAAGGCAAAGTCAACCTCGGCGGGATTTGAACTCAGATCGTAAAGGGATGCGTCCGACCCTCCACCGATACTGCCAATCCACCGCCAATATAACAGTAAGATAATGTTGCCTCACAAGAAAACAAATTTCTTAACCTCTCACTCCACACACTCAAACCTGATCAAGTTACTCTCTTCAATTTCAGCATAAACTTCCACCTAAAACGACCAAAATATTAAGTGTTGGATTCAAATTACTTTATCGGTCTCTTTAATTACTCTGTCACTCTCTCGAAACTCATAGGGATAAAAATATACTAAACATTGGCGACAAGCTGCAAGACTTATTCAGGTGTGAAAGCAATAAAAAGAGGTAGAAAAAGTAAAGAGAACAACAAAAATAAACACAACTCATATGACAAACAAGCTCTAGGATCTGGAAAATAACGATAAAATTATATGTAAGCGTGATAAGAGTAATCTGTTTGTTATTATAAACAAAGACGGGTGCATTACAAAAGTAAACAGTACACTATTTGATAACAGCATATTCATCAAAATTAAAGAAAACAACACTGCATAGACAAAAGTGTTTCTCACTAAACTAAATACTAGTTTATCCTTGCATATATTTATGATACTGTAATGACTCTCAAACACAATAACCTTCACCAGCTGACAGAATCGCTAAACAACTAGATAAAATCCTGAAAAAAATATACACCATGGATATAGTATATGCTTATCGAACGAAATACTAGAAATTTTACAAGAAATTGACTAAGTTGGCAACATTTCCCCTATGAGTGTACAACGTCTATTTAGTAGTGTTACTGAAAGGGCACAATACGAGACAAGTCGTATTATAAACCCCCTAATGTGATTAGAAAGTTCCTGCTGGTCCACATGATTGTGTTTCCCTTTCCGTTGCCCAGAAGGTAATCTATATACTTAGTTTGAGGAGTGGACATTGGTTCAAGAACAGACAGTAGATTTATTACGGAAAATAATTCCACCATCAAATTGACTATTTAATGTAGAATCAAATTGACTATTTAATGTAGATCTAGCATGAATTCAGACTACAACACCATCACTACATAATCAGATATAATAGTAGGATTAGAAACACAGAGGTGCCTATATATATATATACGGATATAGTGAATATATTCATAGATATAAAATGTCTGCAGTCAATTGCCTACTAAAGAAACCTCACAAAGGAAAATACATGTATCACACCTAACTATAACTAAAAAATACCATGATTGTAAACCTTCTTCTCAACGTGACACAACCAAATGGCAAGCCATAAAACGTATTTCAAAGGATCAATGTACATACTTTTAAATTTCAATGTAAAACATGTAAGTTGTATAAGTGAAAACAATAGGGTCGAATAGTTAAGGAGTTCGCTTCACAATCATTGGGTCTCTATGTGGCATCTTGTTTCATGAGTGGGCTGTTCCGTTCATCGAACAACTGGTCGGTTCATTTCTCTCATCCTAATTTGTAAACTTCATGGCTCAACTTCATGGCTCAACTTGTTAAATTTGGCATACATGCACGGCAGACTATGTATTTACAAGGAACTAATTCACATTGTATTGTTCGGTCTGGGACATTTGTAGGATCAAATGGGTTACACAACTTTGATTTATCATTTCACGTTCACCCTATAATTGATATACAGTAGTTAATTTCGTCACCCTAATATATTTCAGTGTACTTTGACTTCCGACTGACTCTGATTAAAACATGGGACATTTTACCAATGTTAGAAATCTTTATTATTTTACCTATGACAGGGCGGTGGGTTGGCAGCATCAGTTGAGCGTCGGACACCATATTTTGTAGCATAGGCCCTTTACGTTCTGTTTTCAAATCCCGCCGAGTTTAGCTTTGTCTTTCATCCTTACAGGGTCGATAAAATGAAGCACCAGTAATGCACTGGGATCGATTCAATCGATTTTCCTCTCATTGCTGACTTTGTGCCTAAAGTAGAAATCATTATGACAAGGGTGGTGAATTGGCAGAATTGTTACAGCATCGGACACAATATTCTGTGATATATAGTTACTGCTCTTAACGCCCAAATTTCAAATCTAGCCGAAGTTGACTTCACCTTTTATCTTTCCGTGATCAGTAAAATGGGTAACAGTACATTACTGGTATCAATATGATCGACCGTTTTTCTCTCCCATCCATCAAACTATCTGCTCTTGTGTTTACGCTTGGAATCACTATACGACTCTGCGAAGAAGCCTGTTTACGTCTTCACACATTCCCAGTAGGAATATCGTCTTTATTTCTTCCAGACATTTTATTAACTTCAATTAATTTTTCCGGCGATGAGTCATCAGTATTAAATAAGCAATATTATCCCAACTTAATTAATAGTAATTAATATTACGCTTTTATTATCTAATTTTCAGTTAAGATTGTGAGTTATTGATATAAACATTAAGATATTAGTCTATTAAGAATTTTGTTTACAGATATAAAATATTCAGAATTAACTATTTAGAATTAACTATATAATGGTGATTCAGAAGAATATAATGATGGTTTAGAAGAATACAATTATGTTTTAAAACAGAGGCTCTCAAATTTTTTTGACCACCGCCCTTCTCACGGCAACGTAATACCCTCAGCATCCCCATCCCCATTTTCAGAGCGACCTACCTACACACCAATTGTAAATAATATATAATAAATAAAATTATTAATTTATATATAATAAACAATATAATATAAGTATACAATAAACAATATAATATATACTATGTTTAATATATTTTTTTAAATTTTACTATATTTATATATAATAAGTATCATTTGATATTTAATATAATATTATATCATCTCTACTGGCCTCCTTAAGCCCCCCCCCCCTCCCTTATCCCCCCCCCCCCGAGGGCGGGCGATAGCACCCACTTTGAGAACCTCTGTTTTAATACGTCGCCTAATTTATCACCGACTCGAGTGTATTTGTCGGTGCCCACTCTATGATAAGCATTCTCCAGTCTGATGATTACTTGATAACTTGATACACGGCTTCCGGCTGTATCAATAACATACGTGCCGTGGTTTGCACACGAGAAGTGAGATACAAACAAATAGGCCTCACGATTACCGAGGATCTCCCGTGGCAAACACACACAGTTAATATTGTTAAGATCGCACTTCAAAGACTGGACCTTCTCTTCAAGTCAGAAAATATTTCAGCCCTCCACAATTAAGGATACTCTACAAACCTCAAATGCGACCTATACTGAAGTACTTAGCCCATGTCTGAAATGGTGCAGCTGTTCCTCACACTGGCATAGTAGACCACAACCAGATCAGCTAATCGGCATAATGACACTAGCTAGGCTCTCCCTTTTCTAACGTTACTATAATGATCTCTGTAACTCAGCACTTGCTGGTCTAATGCGATCTCCCCACTCAAGATTCCTGACTCATTCACCTCTCCTCCTCTTATTACACACGCTAGTTACACCACCGCCCGGGTCCCACATTAATCACTACGCTCAGTCCTTTCTGCTGATAGCGTCGGTCCTTTGGAACACTTTCTGTTCATATCTTTTCTAAAAGAAGTAGAATTGTAACAATTTCAATGGAACATTACCAACATCGACTTATCCAGTTTCAAAAGACATATGAAGACCATGTGCGCTGCAACTTCTCCCAGCCCTATCAAATAAAGAACCGAATGTATTGTGTGCTCATGCTGTATGGCAGCAGTCGACTACGATACAATAATTATCTTTCAGTTTTCCAAAATGCACATTATTTTTAATTTAAAAGGTATATTTGAGTTGTTTATTTAAAAAGGGAATGTATGATAGAAATGAATTAAAGTAAACTACCTTAAGAATGTATAAAATTAACAAACACATATAAGGCTTAGTCTATCTATATATTTACCAGATTTAAATTATTTGGCAACCGCAGTTTCTAACACAAAGTGAGGGGAGGAAATGCTGGTCTGTAAGAAATAATTGTTTCTTATATAGGCTCAAGACCAGCAAACTTAGGGCAGGGCAAAGTCGATTAAATCGACCCAGTGCGTGACTGGTACTTTACTTCATCGACTCCGGTAGGATGAAAGGCAAAGTTAACCTCGTTGGGATTTGAACTCAGACCGTAAAGGGCCGTAACTCTATGCTGCACAGAATGGTATCCGACTCTCTACCGATACTGCCAATCCCCCGCCCTTGGTCTGTAAGAAATAATAAGCAAGAGGGGCTATCTTACAATTTTATTTTAATATTAAGAAATGCGAGAATACCTCAACAGGTCCACCGAAATATAAAGAATTGAAGCAATGCTTCTTTCTCATATTTTTTGTAGACGCGGAAATTAAAATCTGTCCTTACTTTGGAAAATTTGAAATTTGATTTATTTGAAATCGGGGTGGGGAGGGCTCCCATCCTCCTCCAGAAAGTGAGTGAATGCAGTTCCCACAATAAAACACTATATATATATATATAAACAGGGCATGTAATATATATATATATATATATATATATATATATATATATATATCCTTCTATGTTGTTTACTTGTCCCCCTCGCTTTACGCGAATTCTGGTCCCAATAACATATTTTAGTTATTGCTCGCACCAACCTGAGATATCTGATTTTTAATGCGATGAAATACCAATGATGGTTGGAAAATCACTGACGAAGGACTATTTTTATCATATGTAACCCATGTGCAAACCACGCAGTATTCTTCTTTCTTCTCATGCTTTATATATATATATATATATATACACATCAACAGTATCATAATATATATATATATATATATATATATATATATATATATATATATATATATATATATATATATATATATATATGTATAACCAAAATTAAATTAAGGATGTCATGTCTGAGAGACATGTGCCATAACCTCTGTAGAGGTTGAATAGATCCGAGCATTTATATCTACTAGAAATCGATTGACATATATATATATTTATAAAATAAACATATGAAACAATCACAGGGGATAATTTGTAAAGAGTGCAAACACTCACATGTCTCTCAGACATGACATCCTCAATTTAATTTTGGTTATATATACGGTTCCTTAATTGTAGAGCTAACTCAGTTGAAAGGACTTGGCTGCTATTTCAAGCTGTCGATAATCCTATTCACGCCACTGGGATGACGTACGATGTGTGTATTTAAAAAAAAACGTAGCACAAGCTTCTCGCCATTCACAGATTTGCATTTGCTGTGTAAACACAGATAGTTAAATCTCCTTTGCTGACGATCCGGGATTTGACTACTGTGATTTAACGATTGTTGGTGAAATATATTTCTTTATTTAATGAAATATATACAAAGGAGATTAATCATTTTAAAAGGTATCTATATTTGAAGTTCTCGTTAAACTTTAATTAGTTACCTACCTAGCTGTGTGTGCATACACTCTTTACAAATTATCCTGTTTATTATATATATATATATGTTTATTATATATATATAATTGTTTCTACTTTTGGCACAAGACCAGCAATTATCCCAGTGCATTACTGGTACTTTATTTTATCGACCCCGTAAGGATGAAAGGCAAAGTTAACCTCGGCGGGATTTGAGGTTTACTTTGCCTTTATTATATATATAAAATAAACTGGTCCGTGGTTAGAAAGGTTCCCCCAGGCAGAGGCGGGTCTGGTATTTGCAACCTCTGTCTTAGTGAGACACTCGAGATACTTCATGGCGGAACCAAGCTATTAAACAGAAGGGCCGACTTATTCGGTGCCTGCAGACACCTAAGGACGGGAACTTTCCTCAAGCTATATGGATAAACCCCGGTTAAGACCTCCCACAACGCCCACCCCCCTGTAGGTCCCCTACACCACGTACCAATGACCAATGGACAACAACAACCACCCATAGTTTGTGGTCCCTATGGTGGATGGTCCACCGGATCCTCTACTGGTTAGGAGTCATCAAAACCACGTTTTATTGAACCTGATTTTATATATATATATATACACACCTGTATGGATTTGTGTGTGTAGATGTGTGTGTTTCTGAGGGGGTAGGTGTGAGTGTATGTACAAGTCAACCAACATAAGCCTTTTAATTTTAAATTTTCTAAACTATCTAATTACTTGACTCTAACCATTATTTAAATATTACCACCCCACATTAATTCCTCAATTTGTATGTGTGGATGTGTGTGTGTGTCTGTGGAGGTGGGTGTGAGTGTACGTGCAAGCCAACCTACATTAGTCTTTTTATTTGTAAATTTTCTACTCTAACCATAATTTTCAGTAGCACCACTCCACATAAATTCCTCAATTTAAGAATGACCTGTAGTATCTATTTCATACTATTAACCCTAATTGAATATATATCTGACCAGGAATGCTTTTTTGTGAAAATCAGTCATATAGAACTATTGTCATCTTGCCTGACGGTTTGAACTTTACAACACCACCTGCCTCTTTGAGGTCAAATATCAACCCTACTAGCACCTACAAACTGACCAATGAGAATTAAGACTATTCCTGCTGACAACATTAAATTATTCCTAACAAGCTCATATGTCCCAAGGCTGTGATACCATCAACACTATAAACACAGAGCTGGCATATCTAAGAACTGACTAACTGCCTGATGAGGTCATTGCCATTCAAAGGCTATCATCGAAATATATATAGCAGTAAATAAAGGATAATGAGTTTATGCAATTGACTTATGTTTCGTAACTATATATATATATATGTCAATCGATTTTTAGTTGATATATATATATATATATATATATATATATATATATACATTTTAGGCGGACACCCTGCATATATGCGTAAATAAGACCGTTATTGCTCCACAAAACACTGAGCAAACATCCTAAACCGAGCGCAAAACTTCATTCAAGACTCTTGCTAAAATAACCCACAAACCACCCTCCCAATTTGGCAAACCGAACGCAGACAACCCACCTTTCCAAACTCGGCAAACCGAACATAGTTTGAGGTGCCCCTCTCCAATTTTTCATTCTCAGGGGTACTGTAGCCGATTTTCTCAACTTTTATTTATGGTGATCGACTATTACTATGGTAATTTAGCGTGTGTGTGTGTAAGATTCTATTGCTTTAAATATTCCTCGCGAGTGAATTATGAAACTGTATTCGAAACGTAGAGATTGAACATATAAATACAAATAAAAGACATATAGAAGGTGGATTGAGGTGGTTGGAATAGGAGGTGTTGAAAAAGAAAAGGAAATTAATTTGCACAGCATTGTGTATAGCCGGAAGGGTTAGTTTGAAATGGTGCACAGGGGGAAGATAATATTGAACGATTCTAAGGTATTATTTTAAATTATTATTTCAATTTACAATTAAAGCGACGCAATTAATAAACGCAACATGAGCAATTTGTCAAAGCATTTTAAAATTTCGTAATGTAAAGAAATTAATATTAACTTGACTTTCATACATATAGAAAGATTTGACAATGTATTACAGTTTAAAGAAATGTTATTTAAGAAACCTTTGAAAAAATATCTATTCTGTGAGAGAATAAACTTAAACCATATAATTATTATATATGAAAAGAAGACTGAATAAATTCCTGCAATGATACTTTCTTCAACAGCGATTTGGTGAATTCTGTGTCAGATCCAAACTTTGTTGCCTAACAACCTGAAGATAGTAAACTGTCAAAGTACTGGTAGGTTTCCAATAGTTTTATCGACGCACCAAAAGGGATGGAAAAATCAACTCCTAACTTTATCCCTGTCATCTGAACGGAGATGACGATACACAAGAGCGAGCAATGCAAGTCGGATTGACTCTTTCAGTTCATCATCCGGGGTAACGTATTAGCTATTCTGTCCATGGGCACTATGAGGCAGCAGCCATCTGACGTTTTGCAAAGGGCATGAGATTATAGAGTTTATATATATATATATATATATATATATATATATAGAGAGAGAGAGAGAGAGAGAGAGAGAGAGATAGATAAATATACACGGGTGTGCATGATTGTGTATAGAAGATTATATTAATAAGAGGAATTCCAACTTTGTCTGATTTACTCGTTTTATTTACAATCCTTTAAAATTTATAATGGTATTATAATGAAATAGTATGGTAGAATATTAAATGTTAAGTGTTAATTGAACAAGTACTTTCATGTTTTCGCAATCTTCAGGTTCATATTCTGTGGTGACAGTCAAGTTTGCAATTTTCAACAGTTGAAAATTGCAAACTTGACTGTCACCACAGAATATGAACCTGAAGATTGCGAAAACATGAAAGTACTTGTTCAATTAACACTTAACATTTAATATTCTACCATACTATTTCATTATAATACCATTATAAATTTTAAAGGATTGTAAATAAAACGAGTAAATCAGACAAAGTTGGAATTCCTCTTATTAATATATATATATATATATATATATATATATATATAGAGAGAGAGAGAGAGAGAGAGAGAGAGAGAGAAAAGGGGGAACATAGGGAAAGGAGGGGGAGAGACAAAGAGAGCGTGTATGTGTATGTGCATGTGTATATATGTATATATATATATATATATACCAATAATATTAATAAATGGAAACTATCTTTATAAAACCATATTTATTTTATTATATATATTTCAAGGGTACCAACATTTTTGGTATCCTTGAAATATATATAATAAAATAAATATGGTTTTATAAAGATAGTTTCCATTTATTAATATTATTGATATTATACTCCAAAAGAAAACTGTAGAGTGCTTCGAATCTGTTATAAATAACCAACAAATTAAATAACTCTTTGCTTATATATATATATATATATATATATATATATATATATATATATATATAAGAGAGATCTGCGTGTTCTTTATTGTTCTCCATTCTGTAGAGGAAGAGAGAGAGAGAGAGGGGCGTATGAGTGAGAGAGAAAGAGAAAAAGAAAGAGAAAGAGAGAGAGAGGGTATGAGAAAAAGGGAGAGGGGTTGAGAAAGAAAGAAAGTTTAAGCAAAGAATCGCTGCTTTCAACATTAACGGGATCTTCTTAAACTAAAAAATTCAATCTGTGAGGGCAGAATTAAATATTTCGAGAAACATTGCAACCGAAGGAAAACAGGAAGATGATATTTTGGTTTGTGAAGATGTTCCTTGGTAATGAACGTAAAAAAGCGAGGATAATACATCGTTATGTGGATCGTGAAGAACAATTTCATGCAAAGACGATATGTTTATGGTATAAATGGAGTCGTTAGACTAATATTCTATTTAAAATAACCGAATGATTTCCAGCCTCGGAGTTTAAGAATGATGTAAATAAAATTGAAAACGAAAATGACAGAGGTTATTAAAATAGTTGTTTCTACTTTTGGCATAAGGCCAGCAATAACCTCAGTACATTACTGGTACTTTATTTTATCAACTACGTAAGGATGAAAGGCCCCTTTAACCTCGACGGGATTTTAACTTTGCCTTAAAATAGTAAAAGTAAATAGTGAAGATTTAGGCCAGTACATACGTATGCGCCGACGGACATACACATACATATACATACGCACACACAAATACATACACACACACAAATACATACACACACACAAACACACACACACACGCGCGCGTTTCTACAGTATTTTCACCAAACTTAAGACATAGTTTACATATGTACTCCGGATGGTCATGGGCACTTTCATTTTTACAGATATTGATTATAGGGCCTCCTGGCAGATAACCCCCTTTAACCACTTCCTTGGAGTCGACTGAAGCACTACAGTGCAATGCAACAAAACGTTATAACTTCTGGAGTTCGCAATCGATTTTCTCAAAACTTGACACATGGGCTACGTTTGTTCTACAGATGAATGTGAAAAGAACTTAACAATGTAACTTTAACACAGCTACTGAGCAGCCCCGAGCAACGCCGGGCTTTACTGCTATAGGCGATAAAGTTGTGCAGACAGACAGTCGTGCAGAGAGGTGATATAGGCGATAAAGTTGTGCAGACAGACAGTCGGGCTGATAGACGATGTAAGCTTGCAGACAGACAGTTATGCAGAGAGGTGATATACGCGATAAAGTTGTGCAGACAGACAGTCGTGCAGAGAGGTGTTATCTATATATATAAAACTGTGGTTGTCTGTCTGTCTTTTTTTGGCACACATCTCCTCTTAGAATCTCTGACGGAATTGCACCGAAATTGCTATACTTGTACATTGAGCCCTAGCGAAGACATCGGAAAAAAAATATTTCAAATTGACCCACCCTATGTGACGAAATCGAATATAATGTATCGATTTTTGAGCGTAAGTTATCAGTTATTTCCCTTTGTTCTGTTTACATTGAGCGTCTTACGTAAAAAATTACGCTGGCTTTCTCAGCGTTTAAAATGACATTAACACAATACACGAACAGTTGTCGAGCCAGCAAAATATTGACCTGCAAAATTCATCAGTTCGAACACTAAGCTTCCGTTTTGCTTCATTTCCATTTAAAAGCATTTTAAAATAATATTTTTACTTGAAAACAAGTCTATTTAAAGACTACGTAAAACAAGCAAATATTTCGTCGTTAGGCGTGCAGACAGACAGTCGTGCAGACAGACAGTCGTGCAGAGAGGTGATATACGCGTGCAGACAGACAGTCGTGCAGAGAGGTGATATAGGCGTGCAGACAGACAGTCGTGCAGAGAGGTGATATAGGCGTGCAGACAGACAGTCGTGCAGAGAGGTGATATAGGCGTGCAGACAGACATAACTGATAATTTGGTTACGCTAATGTTTTTCTCTGCGTTGCAGTGTTTACATTTTCGATCTTTATTAATAAATAACCAGTGCAGTTTCTATCCCCAGCATCCTCTTTTGTTATAACATTCGGGTTATCGTTATGTTTTCTTAACTTCATAAGGCATATTGTTGGTTGAGGGAATATTAATCAAAAACACCACATGCAAGTCTGCACAGTAGACACTACAGTTTTTAAGCCAAGAAAGAAACTTAACATTGTAACTTTAACACAGCTACTGAGCGACCCCGAGCAACGCCGGGCTTTACTGCTAGTAGGCGATAAAGTTGAGCAGACAAACAGTCGTGCAGAGAGGTGATATAGGCGATAAAGTTGTGCAGACAGACAGTCGGGCTGATAGATGATGGAGGCATGCAGACAGACAGTCATGCAGAGAAGTGATATAGGCGATACAATTGTGCAGACAGACAGTCGTGCAGAGAGGTGATAGGTGATGAAATTGCATTTTTTTTTTTTTTTTTCATGTCCATCCAATTTCTTTGTTTCAAAATAACTGATATTTTGGTTACGCTGATGTTTTTTTTCTGAGACAAGTGTTGCAGTGTTTACATTTTCGATTTTTGTTAATAGATTACCAGTGCAGTTTTTATCCCCAGCATCCTCTTTTGTTTTAACATTCGAGTTATGGTTATGTTTTCTTAACTTCATAAGGCATACTGTTGGTTGATGGAATATTAATCAAAAGTACCACATGAAAGTCTACACTGTAGACTCTAGAGTATTTAACCCAAGAAAGGAACTTAACATTGTAAATTTGCCCCGAGCAACGCCGGGCTTTACTGCTAGATATATATAAATATATATATAAAGTTAAGAAAGTGTGGCACCATGAATAAAACGATCTAGTATATGTGGCCTGTTTATATTTATCGTAGGTGTGGTTATAAACTATAACCACATACACTTGGTCGTTGTATTCATGGTGGCACACTTTCTTAACTTTGTGTTTTCTCTGGACGACAATGTATTAACTTTTCGCGCCATTGAATGCTTTGTGACTGCCTCAGACAATTCTATTGGTATCTGCTTTAATGCTGTTACAACTTCGATTGATACCTTTTATTATTATTAGTGGATTGGCAGTATCGGTAGAGAGTCGGACGCCATGCTTTACAGCATAGTTACGTCCCTTTACGGTCTGAGTTCAAATCCCGCCGAGGTTTACTTTGCCTTTCATCCTTACGGGGTCGATCAAATAAATACCAGTAATGCACTGGGTAATTGCTGGCCTTGTGCCTAAAGTAGAAACAATTATTATTATAGGGCGGTGGATTGGCAGTATCGGTAGAGGGCCGGACGCCATGCTTTGCAGCATAGAGTTACGGCTCTTTATGATCTGAGCTCAAATCCCGCCGAGGTTAACTGTGCCTGTCATCCTTACGGGGTCGATAAAATAAAGTACCAGTCACGCACTGGGGTCGATTTAATCGACTTTCTCCTCCCCAAAAATTGCTGGCCTTGTGCCTATATAAGAAACAATTATTATTATTATAGGGCGAGGTTAACTTTGCCTTTCCTCCTTACGGGGTCGATAAAATAAAGTACCAGTAATACACTGAATAATTCCTGGCCTTGTGCCAAAAGTAGAAACAATTATTAATATTAGTCGGTCACCATGCTTCGAGGCAAGGAGTTACGGCCCTTTGCGTTCTGAGTTCAAATACCGCCGAGCTTGGCTTTGCCTTTCATCGTTACGGGGTCGCTAAAATAAAGTACCGGTAACGCACTGGGGTCAATTTATTTGACTTTCCCTTCCCCCAAATTGCTGGCCTTGTGCCTAAATCAGAAACCATTATTATTATTCTCCTATTTTCATGTAATTAATTAATAACGTATTTGTTATTTTTGTTAATAAACGATAGTTGAGAGCATTTTGTTTAGGCTGTGAAAATCTCTTTGTTCACACTTTGAAATTACCCGCTAAAGTTCGTCCAAATGACCTTCTTCTTTTGAGAGAAGGCCCGTGATGACGCAGGAGAATTTACTACTGCGGTAGAACACTCCCCTGTTTCGACAGAACTACGACGGATTATGTTGAACGAAAACCTGCTGATGAAAGGATCTCCAGTTCCACCGCTAAACAATAGTTAGATGCACTAACGACATGTATATAATTGTGCAGCTCGGGTTGCACGCTGTGATGTCCTAAAAACCTATAGAAGATTTTTATTGATTTCTATCGATTCTTAGCTATTCGAGATGGTCAAGGTTAGTTTCCTACTTGCTTGTATTTATCGAAGTTGTGGTTATGCTCCTTTTATTCATGGCGTCACGTTTTTTTTTACCTTTGTGATTACTCTGGACGAAAGTTCATTATTAACTTTTCGAACTATTGAATGCTTTGTGACTGCCTCACACAATTCGAGTGCTACATGCGCTACTGCGAATACAACTTCAATTGGCAGTATCGGTAGAGCGTCGGACACCATGCTTTGCAGCATAGAGTTAGGCCCCTTTCCGTTCTGAGTTCAAATCCCACCGAGGTTAGCTTTGCCATACATCCTTACGGGGTATATAAAATAAAGTACCAGTAATGCACTTGGATAATTGCTGGCCTTGTGCCAAAAGTAGAAACAATTATTATTATCATATATCTTCATTATTAAATTAGTCTTGCCATTGTGCACTTTTACTCGAGCTTATTGTAAACCCTCACTGTCCGTGTCTCTGTATTGTCCCCTATATGTCGGCCCTTGTGGCCAATAAATGAAATCATTATTATTATTATTATTATTATTATTATTATTATTATTATTGGCGACCTATGTAGGAAATCGTATTATCGTGAGCTCCGCAAAGGTTTGTTATTTCCGTTTGTTTAAAAATTGCCATTTATGGAAAATTTTATTGTAAACTGTTTATAAGCACACATACATTGTTTTCCGAAAAGGACACCCAAAAAGATTGGGGCCTTGTGCCCAAAATTTTAACTTTTATTATTATCCAAAAATTTCTTTGAAAAAAAATGGCTAATTCCCCTCTGCACGAAGCAGCTGAAAGCCTTCCTCACAAAATAACACCTCACACCGACACCACCATTGTAAATGTTACTACGTTTGCCAACACAAAAAAAAATATAAGCAGTAGCAATATTTTAAATTTGTCTCAGGCAGACATTCATTTCCCGCCATTACCAATGACTGCAGGTGTTAAACCCTCCACCACCACCACCACCACCGTGACAACAACCACCACCGCGACAACAGAAACAAAAGAAGAAAAAAATAAATTAACTCGTGACGTCGAAATGAAATCAAGCAAAATGGACTCTTCCCCACCAAAGACGACTGACGTCACCACCACCATAACTGAAAATAAAATTAATATTAACGATAGCAACAACAACAACAATGACATTATAAAACCGACCCTCAGTTTCGCCATCGTAGCAAAACAATTCGAAGCGTTCACGGTAACTCAAGAAGATTTAGAAAATGCCAAACAAATGGTAAAGAAAGATGGGTACAGGGTCAGCCTCACCCCCCCACCTAATAAAATGGAGCATCGGCGCCTGTGCACCGTGTCGTATAGAACAATAAATGTAAAATCGCGCCGAGTGGAACGGGCATCCGAGTCCCAAATCCAAAAAGCTTTGGGACATGTGTGGGCAAGAAAAACCCACATCAGAGGTGGGCAAAAGTATGGAACCGTGGATGTGTTCTTTGAAACACCAGAGGAGGCTAGAGAACACTCCATGGCCCCATTAAAAAGTGACGACCTCACACTCGTCCCAAGCTATTGTGGCCAGAGACTCGTAAAGATCAGGGTGACCCACGTTCCACCGGCCATCGAAATTCCCTGGCTAATAGCGGCTGTCATCGCCGGCATCGAGGCCAACACGAAAATAATAACAATAGCAAAAGAAAAGCAGGAAAACTGGTCCGGATCTGGGATGGAGCTCCTGATCCAAGCGGACCAAAAAAGCATTGAGGAGATCCCAGAGGTAATAGACCTCACTGACGGCAGCCACCTCACGGTAATTGTCGAGGGCAGAAGACCTAGGTGTGTCGTTTGTGGTGAAGGAACCCACCTAAGGGCTTTCTGCCCTCAGGCTAAAAGGTTGAGGCCACCTCTCCTACCCACCCCAGTGACACAACCATCAACACCACCAGTAGCAGAGATGCCAGCAACAACTGTAGCAGCAACAACAGAAGCAACTATAACAGCAACAACCCCAGCAACAGTAGCAAAACTAACACCACTACCACCACCAGCAAAACCAACACCACCACCACCCAACGCTTCAGAACTAGCACCAGCGCCTACACCATCCACCACACCACAACCAAAACTAACGGCTGTGGAGGATTTTCCACTCCCCGGCCTATCACAACTGGAGACAGATTGTGACGACGAGGAGTGGGAAACGATATCCGGAAAAAAAAAAAGAAACCAAAAAAGAAAAAATTCTCTTCCTTCCCCCTCCAAAAACAAAATACAGAGGGAAACAAATAAACTAAGAAACAAAAAAGTTAGGACAGATATGCCACCATCCACACCAGCATCACCAACCCCATCAACCCAAACACCAACACCATCACCATCATTAACTCCAACACCACCATCACCTACACCACAAAAGTCACCAAAATGCGAAACAGAAACAAACCCACAACAAACGCAAACAAAACAAAACAACCAAAACGATACACACTACACAGCATTAAATTTGAACAACAAGCAATTATTGCACTACATCCAACACAACACCAGCATCACAGAAAAAGACTACACAACAACCCCAAAATTCACACCACCTCCACACATACAAATCACTCGCATCACACAGAAAACGTACATGACACTAAAACAAAAATTCCCCAAAGACATCGGAGACTTCCGACAAGCACTCTCCAGGAGGATTTATAAGGACATCCTTCCTGAGGAGGCCACAAGCAGTGAAAAGGATGTAAAAACCGTCCTTCCCCTACGAGAAGTAAGGTAAGTGGTCTTTCCCATCTTTTCCACTCCTTTTCAACATGACCTCACTCAGAATAGGCAGCATAAATGCGCGTGGCTTGGGGTCGTCATGGAAGCAGGGCCACCTGCTCAACGACCTCAGGTCACTAAACATAGATGTAGTGGCCATCAGCGAGACCAGAATCTCCGAAGCACAGGCTTTCGCACCGATCTTCGGCGGCTACGATGTGTACGCATCTCCCAGCCGTCCGGGATCGGGGGGAGGAGTTGCTGTGCTTTTTCGGAGAGGTTTGGATCTTGCCATACGGGCCATCTTCCTGGACCCAGAAGGTAAGTTGGTGGTGCTGGACGTGACCAGCGGAGACGGGCAAGCTTTCAGGTTAGTGGCCGTCTATGCCCCGACAGGAGCAGGGCGGCCTGATTTCTTCCGGCGTCTGGAGACCTTTCTTGGAACGTCCCGCTCTTTAGTGTTAGTGGGCGACTGGAACGGGATCTTAGATGCACGCTGGGATTGTGTGGGATTAGTGGATAGGGAAGGAGGGTGCAAGAGTCTCACCAACCTGCTCAGACGTTTTGAACTGTCTGACAGGTACCGAATGGATTTCCCGAATGTACCAATGTGGACTTGGACAAATCGCATAGGGTCATCCAGATCATATCTAGATAGAGTATTTTGTAAGGAAATAGATAGGTCTAGCATAGGCTGTCCACAATTCAAGATAGTAGGCTACATGGACCACAAATTCGTGATCTGTGTGCTTGACTTAGATAGGCTTCATAGACGAGGACCCGGCTACTGGAAGTTAAACGCGTCCTTACCAGCGCGCAAGGCCTACAGAGACCGGATTAGCGAACTAGTTAAGCGGGCGTTGACGGGGGCCATCGTCAACAACAAGTGGTGGTTTGCTCTGAAAAGAGCAATTAGAATAGAGTCCATTAGGTTTAGTAAGACTTTAGCAATAGAGAAAAATAGAGCAGAGGGAGAATTAGTTAGAAAATTAGATGAGGCGCTTAGCAAAGGCATCGCGACCGACGTACTTGCGGCGAAATTGGCCCTTGACCAATTCTTCAATGCAAAGCACGAAGGCTGCGTTGTCAGAGCTAGGGTGCGTGCTCTCAGACACGAGGGGACGAAAGCCGTTCAATGGGCCCGAGTGGCGGAGGCGCGTCGTGGCAACAAAGCCACGATCCGGTCTTTGGTGGACCACGACGGGCGCATGCTACTCGATCCCGGGCAAATGTGTGAAGCTTTTCAGCGACACTTCGCTCAACTGTTCGGGGGCAGTGGCGGGCCGGGTAGAGGGATGGACTTTAGTGTCTACCTCGACGGACTGCCGCGGCTTTCGGCCACTGAGGCGGAGTGTTGCTAAAAGCCGATAACAACCGCTGAAGTACGGGATGCAATGACTAGTTGCACAAGGGGTAAATCGCCTGGTTTGGATGGTCTGCCCTATGAACTTTACGTACAAATGCCAAACTTGTTCGGAGGCCTCTTGGCGGACGTCTACTGCAACTGGCAACAGAACGGGAGAATTCCCAGCTCTGTGAGCCGAGGAGCGGTGGCGCTGCTGAGAAAGGATCCTAACAAGGGGGATAACATAGATAATTTTAGGCTAAACACAGAGTTCAAGATTTTGGCCAAGGTGCTAGCAAAGAGGTTGGCGCTTGTCGTTGGTGGTCTGGTGGGAGAGGCACAGACATGCGCCATTCCCGACAGATCCATCCACGACAACCTCCACCTCATGCGATACATCGTAGAGAGGGTAGCTAGGGAACCTGGCACGGGTGGGTCTTTGATCAATTTAGATCAGTCGAAAGCCTTCGATAGGGTCGACCATCGTTACCTAGCGGCAGTCCTGAGGGCGGCTGGCTTTGGGCCCGTCTTCAGAGGCTGGATCGCTGCCATGCACAGCGACATCTGCTCTGTAGTGAGAGTGAACGGTCACCTTTCGGAACCGTTCAACATCATGCGCTCGGTCCGCCAAGGATGTCCCCTCTCGTCCCTATTGTACGTATTGACTCTCGAGCCATTACTGCACAAACTGGAGACGTTGAGGGGGGTCCCGCGCGAACTAGGATGCGGAAGATCCGTGTCAGCATATGCCGACGATGTCACCGTAGTGGTGTCGAACGCCAAACACATCGAGGCGATCGGCACTACACTAAGAGAATACGAAGCGGTGACAGGAGCAATGATCAACCAGGAAAAGTCAGTGGGCCTGCAGCTCGGCACCTGGAGAGGCAGGTCCATGCCGTCCAACAGCGTCGTCGGGCGCTGGACGGACGGACCGGTTAAATTGCTAGGGGTCTGGTTCGGTCCAGACCTCCAGACGGACAAAAACTGGGACGAGGTGACGAGCAGGGTGGCTTCTCTCACCCAGAAATGGGCCGAGAGGAAGCTATCCCTGAAAGGTCGAGCGGAGGTGGCGAATGCGTACATCGCATCCGTCATCTACTACCGCCTGACCGTCGTACCTTGTCCTAAGCCCCGCCTGACTGCGCTGGAGCGTTTGCTCTTTCGCTTCTTGTGGAAGGGACGCGCTCCGATGGTCAGGCAGTCCATCTGCTGTCAACACCCGCTACGTGGAGGGCTGGGGATGCCGTGGCAAGACACGTTTTTCCCCAGCTCGTCTCCTTGACGGAGCTGCAGTCCTGGGTCAATCGAAGACCGAGAGGGAGCGCTTGGAGACTGGAATGTCTTCAGGCGCTCACAGCCCTCGACCAATCGGGCAATGTGATCGGTGGAAACTCCACCTTGGCGTTCTATAGGGGATTAGTGGAGGGGAAGAGCGACGACGTACTTGGAGAAACTCTAGGCGTCGACGAAAATCAACTAGCCAATCTCTTCGGAAGGACTTTCGGGCCGGGGCCTATGGACAACTTCCAGAAATCCCTGGCCTGGCAGTGCTACCGAGGAGCTTTGCCAGTTCGGGATAAACTCTACAGGCATGGAGGTGCCGTCAGCCGGACATGTCCGAGATGCGCGCAGGGCGACGAAACCGTCCTGCACGCACTCGTCCAGTGTCCGAGCATTGCTGACTTGTGGGTTTATGTCGAACACCTGCTGTCACGTGTAGGACGGATCCAGCTATCAGCTGAGTCCATCGTGAGGATTTCCCCGCCCCCTTCCTTTAGCCTGGAAGGGCAGGCAGTTTTTATCTGTCTGGTGGCCATGGCGAAAGAGATAGTATGGTGGACACGTTTGAAAGGGCTGAAGACGAGCACTTACCTCTTCGGTGATGCCCTGATTAACTTTTTCAAATTTCATTTGAAAAGGAAAATCAGGGTAGAGAGGGAAGTGCTCTCTTCCCAGCATTTTGTTGAAAGATGGGTGAGAGAAGCAAGTATGGCCCGAATGATTGGGCCTTCTCTGAGTATGTGTCTGTAAATTAAAGGTGGAAAACTGGGAGAGGGCACTTGCCCTGGTGGTCAGGGCCACTGTGGTCTTTTAATGGGCTTTCTCCACAAATGTCCCTTGGAAGTCTCCCCCCTATTGGGGAATTTTTCTTTGTTATTTTATTTCAACCTCTGTTTTTTTACACGCAGAAATGCCCATTTGTACCGTCCTGTATTGTCCTGTACTGTCCTTAATGTCTACTTTATGTGAACCCTTGTGGTTAATAAAGAAAACATTATTATTATTATTATTATTATTATTATTATTATTATTATTATTATTATTGTTCTTTGAGTCTCAGTCATTGATGTTATTTAACTGGAACGTTTGTTGAAATGAATATCAAGCCGCTGCCTGCAGCCTCAGATATTCAGGACGTATCGGAGGGTTCTTGCTGTTGCCAGCAAGCATGCCATTTGAAGTGTTCCAAAAAGCGGGGCTGGACTAATCTTTAACCATCCTTGGAACCTCCTTGAGATAGTACCTAGTGCGCCTATGACAATCGGGATGACCTTGATTTCATGGCAGCTTCAAATCCTTTTAAACTCCCACTGTAAATCCTGGTATCGGTTAATTTTCTCCCTCTCCTTTTCTTGCTCTCTCGTGTCAAATGGGCAGGCTACATCTAAAATCAGGCACGATCTTTTTTCCTTATCCAAAACCACCAGGTCCAAAACCACCATTGTGTTCTAATTTTTTGTCCGTCTGTATCCTAAAATCCCATAGCACATTCACCTGATCGTTTTCTATCACCGACTCTGGCTTATGCTCATACCACTTCTCAGAATGTGGTAAATTATTATTATTATTATGGCCGTGCTACCGAGTAGCTTTGCCAGTTCCGGACAAACTCTACAGGCATTGAAGTGCCGTCAGCCGGGCATGTCCGAGATGCGCGCAAGGCGACGAAACCGACCTGCATGCACTCGTCCAGTGTCCGAGCATTGCTGACTTGTGGGTTTATGTCGAACACCTGCTGTCGCGTGTATAACTGATCTGGCTATCAGCTGAGTCCATCGTGAGGATTGCCCCACCCTCTTCCTTTAGCCGGGAAGGGCAGGCAGTTTTTATCTGTCTGGTGGCCATGGAGAAAGAGATAGTATGGTGGACGCGTCTGAAAGGGCTGAAGGCGAGCACTTACCTCTTCGGTGATGCCCTGATTAACTTTTTCAAATTTCATTTGAAAAGGAAAATCAGGGTAGAAAGGGGAGTGCTCTCTTCCCAGCATTTTGTTGAAAGATGGGTGAGAGAGGCAAGAATGGCCCGAGTGAATGGACCTACTCTGAGTATATGCCTGTAAATTGAAGGTGGAAAACTGGGAGAGGGCACTTGCCCTGGTGGTCAGGGTCACCGTAGCTTTTTTTAATGGGCTTTCTCCACGATGGCCCTCGGAAGTCTCCGCCCTATTGGGGAATTTTTCATTGTTCTTTTTTTGTTACATCCTCTGTTTTTTGTTTTTTTACACGCAGAAATGCTCATTTGTACCGTCCTGTATTGTCCTGTACTGTCCTTAATGTCTACTTTGTGTAAACCCTTGTGGTTAATAAAGAAAGCATTATTATTAGTATTATTATAGTTGCTTTTATCTTGCCTTATGTTCATACGAGTTATCACCAAGTCACAACCAGTGACCTCAAGAGACAATAAGGTCCGCCATGTTCAAGAATGAATATACATACACACACATGCATCTTTAGGTGTTTAGACTTGTGTTGTACTTATATTGACAGGATCTTCCTTAGTATATGGGCAGTTCCCATTAGTACGATCTTTTGTACTTCTCCTATACGCGGGTTTCCTGGGATTTGCGATAAGTAATCATTAGACCCCTTAGGTATCATTCCCAGAGCGCCTACAACCACTGGTATTGTTATAGTTCTTAATTTCCACATTTTTCCAATTTCTATCTCCAGGTCCTTATACTTGCTCAATTTTTCAAATGTTTTTATAGATACATTCTTGTCTATTGAAACGGACATATCAATTAGCAGGCATACCCTCTTTTTAAAGTCCTTCAGTATTATATCAGGTCTATTTGCATCTATTTTTCGGTCTGTTTGGATGCTAAAGTTCCACAAGATTGAGATGTGATCTTTTTCAAGTGGGAGGTGGTTGATGCTCCCACCAATTCTTTTGATGGGGCAGGTCAAAATGCTTACACATTATCCAATGTATGTATTGTGCAGCTCTGTCATGCCTGTTTAGGTATTCGGTTGGAGCTATAGGACTGCACATTGAAATTATATGATCAATGGTCTCTGGTTGTTTTTTATATACACGGCATAATGGGTTGCATCCATTTTTTATTATGTTGGCTTGGTAATATTTTGTAGGCAGACACTGATCTTGTGCTGATATAATCAGTCCTTCTGTCTCCGATTTCAGTCCAGAGGATGTCAACCACTGATGGGTTAAAGTTTTGTCAACATCAGGATTGTTAGCTCTTTCTGGGTATTTTCCATACAGAGGCTTTTCTTGCCATTTCTTAGCCAGTTTCTGTAGCAGTTCTTTCTTTGCAGTTACTTTTACCTGCTTTGCTTTTTCTGTGTTTTCCATTTCAGCAGTAAATGGGACTTCTGAGATGTGTAGTCCATTACTGTATCTTTGTGCATCTTTTGTAATGGAGTATGATCTTTTGATGCTTTCATGTTTCAAAACGAGTTTGATCATCCAATCATGTGATTCCCTTAGATATGTAGATAATCCAATTGTTGCAGTTTTCAACGCAATATCTAACTGGATTAACCCACCTCCTCCTTCTTTCCTAGGGAGATATATTCTATCTGTATCTGCCTTAGGGTGATGCATTCTGTGCATGGTTAAGAATTTTCTATTTTTTGTATCGAGCCTACGGATCTCTGTGCTTGACCAGTTGATGACATTGTAACTGTAGGTTACTACTGGTATGGCAAGCGTGTCTATGGCATCGATCCTATTCCTTGCATTGACTTCCGTTCTTAAGATTGCTCTTACTCTGCGGTAACATTCCTTCCTTATCCTTTCCCTCATTGTCGAGTGCTTGATTCCGTCTCCTTCACAAACACCTAGATATTTGTAAGTTTCCTCTTGATCAAGTTCTCTTATCACATTCCCCCGATCAAGATTAATGTCTGAACTTTTTAGCAGCTTTCCTCTGGTGAACGTTGCTTTGGCGCATTTATCTAGTCCAAACTTCATTTTAATGTCATCACTGAACTGCTCCAGGTGGATAATAGCCCTTGCAATTGTTCATCATTTTTTGTAAATAGTTTCAGGTTAATGGTTTTGTCATAGACTTTATATCCATGTTTTGTTTCATTGAACATTTTACTTAATGGTATAAGTGCGATGCAGAATAAAAGCGGTGATAAAGAGTCACCCTGAAAAATTCCACAATTAATATTAACTTCTCCAGCTTCCAGTGATTTTTTTTCACTATTCAAAAGGAGTGTCGTTTTCCATGTCTTCATACTGAATGACAGGAACCTCCTGACAACGGGAGATATTTTGAAAATCTCTAAACATTTTTCAATCCAACTGTGTGGCAAACTATCGAATGCTTTTTTATAATATATCCAAGCAATTGATAGATTTTTGTGTCTATTATGACAATCTTCCAGTATCATTTTGTTAACCAAAAGCTGATCTTTACAGCCTCAAGAGACAACAGCTTCGTTTACACCCTTTCTGCTCATTGGGAAATAGATCATTTGTTATCAGGTGGTCATATGTATATTCAGTTAGGACTGATGTTAAAATGTTATACATTGTGGTCAAGCAAGTTATCAGTCTGTAATTTTTGGGATTGTTTGTCTCATCATTCTTCGGAAGCAGGAATGTAATGCCGTTAACTAGCCATGATAGTATCTTTTCTGGCTCCTTAACTATTTCATTGTAAAGTTGGGTTAACAGCTCATGAGACTCTGTGAAGGCATTTATCCAAGGATTTCCATTTACTGGGTTTTCTAAGAGCCAAAAGCAACTGTTCAACTGTTATATTTTCCCATATTTATTCCTGAAGGTGAGCTGTATCATTTGTCTGTCTATCCATGGGGCATGTATATTATGAACTTATTATTATTATTATTATTATTATTATTATTATTATTATTATTATTATTATTATTGAATGCTATGGTTGACGGAGGCTCGGCTCTGTAAGGTATTGTAAATTTTGACCGCTATAACAATTGTAAATTGTTTAAAACTTTAACCAAATTGTAGACAAAAACACCCTCCTCCTTGTGAGAGGGGTCTTTCTGTCCGTTATTTGGCCCTTCGGGGTTAAATAACCGTTTATTGGGGTTTTGTGCCCAATATTTATTTTAAACAAAAAAAACATGGCTACGAAAAAGAATTTTCATAGGTCACTCCCACTCATTCCGTCTACTTCTTCCTCAATCGTCACTACAGCAGAGAGAAGATTGTCTCTCTCCCTTCCTTCTCTAAATGTGTCTCTCTCCCTCCCTTCTCTTTCGCAAGCGACGCCAGAAAAGAAAAATCACGTGCAAAGCGTGCAAGATTTCTCCACGACGACGACGACAACGACGAAAAAGGTGTGCGGGAAATACGAAAACCCATTTCATTCGTCTGACGTCAGGAATAATAGCAGTAGCAGCCGTAATAACGGCAGCAGCAGCAACAGTGACAAGGAAAACAACAGTAGCAGCCGCAACAGCATCAGCAGCAGCATAAACAACAACAGCATTAGCAGCAACAACAACAGCAGCAGCAGCAACAACAACAACAACCACAGCAACAGCGGCGGCGGCAGTAGTCGTAGTACCTGCAGCAACAACAAAAGTAACAGCAGCTCTGACGACAACAACAACAACAACAGCAGCAAAGAAAAACCAATCTCGTTTGCAGGTATCGTAACTAATGAGGAATTAGAGGAAGCGAAGAAGATGGTGACAAAAACCGGACACCGAGCAATCTGCAAGGCCGCCGAAAAATCTTTCGAAACCCAACAGCACTGTACGGTCACGTACCGTACAGTAAGCACAAAATCCCGTAGGGTTGAAAGAGCCACAGAGGCTCAAATACAAAAAGCCTTAGGGTCTGTGTGGCAGCGGAAAACGCACATCACCCGAGGCAAGAAATATGCCACCGTAGACGTGCTTTTTGCCACACCCCAGGAGGCGAAGGCTCAATCCTTAGTGACCCTAAGGAGCGAGGAAATGGTGTTGGTGCCCTCCTACTGCGGGCAAAAAATTGTGAGGGTCAAACTGACCCCCCCCCCCCCCCCGGATGGCCCCTTCTTGGCTGGCCGCGTCTGTCCTCGTCGGAATCGAGGACAAAACAACTGTACTGCAAGTACAGAAAAAAGTAAGAGAAGATTGGGTCGGCACCTCCATTGAGATGTTAATCCAAACCAACCAGGAGTGCATCGAAGCTATCCCGGATGTGATAGACTTCGATAACGGCACTCAACTGCCCATAAGTGTTGAGGGCAAACGCCCGAAATGCTTTCGCTGTGGATCGAAGACTCACCTCAGGGCCTTCTGCAACGAGAAGACCCTGAGAAAGGAGAAAACCCCCCTCCTTCCGAAACCGGCTCCACGGCTACCAGCAACAGGACAAGCGGCAACCAGGAACGATAGGTCCGTGGCACCCATACCCACGCCACGGAAATCAAAAACAGCAGCAGCAGTGGAAGTATTAACAACAACAACAGCAATACCAAATGCAGCTGCAACAGAGACTCCAGTGCAAACATCACCAACAACAACAAGTGAAAGAGTGGAGCTGGTACCCCTCCCCGACCTCACAGAATCAGACATGGAGTGTGAGGTGGGAGAGGGATGGAAAAAGGTCGTAAGAAGGCACAAACGCAGAAGCAACTGCAACTGGCAACAGAACGGGAGAATTCCCAGCTCTATGAGCCGAGGAGCAGTGGCACTGCTGAGAAAGGATCCGAACAAGGGGGATGACATAGATAATTTCAGGCCCATAACTCTGCTAAACAACAGACATGAGGCGCAGACATGCGCCATTCCCGACAGATCCATCCACGACAACCTCCACCTCATGCGATACATCGTAGAGAGGGTAGCTAGGGAACCTGGCACGAGTGGGTCCTTGATCAATTTAGATCAGTCGAAAGCTTTCGATAGGGTCGACCATCGTTACCTAGCGGCAGTCCTGAGGGCGGCTGGCTTTGGGCCCGTCTTCAGAGGCTGGATCGCTGCCATGCACAGCGACATCTGCTCTGTGATGAGAGTGAACGGTCACCTTTCGGAACCGTTCAACATCATGCGCTCGGTCCGCCAACGATGTCCCCTCTCGTCCCTCTTGTACGTATTCACTCTCGAGCCATTACTGCACAAACTGGAGACGTTGAGAGGCGTCCCGCGCGAACCAGGATGCGGAAAATCAGTGTCAGCATATGCGGACGATGTCACCGTAGTGGTGTCGAACGCCAAACACATCGAGGCGATCGGCACTACACTAAGAGAATACGAAGCGGTGACAGGAGCAATGATCAACCAGGAAAAGTCAGTGGGCCTGCGGCCGGCACCTGGAGAGGCAGGTCCATGCCGTCCAACAGCGTCGTCGGACGCTGGACGGACGGACCGGTTAAATTGCTAGGGGTCTGGTTCGGTCCGGACCTCCAGACGGACAAAAACTGGGACGAGGTGACGAGCAGGGTGGCTTCTCTCACCCAGAAATGGGCGGAGAGGAAGCTATCCCTGAAAGGTCGAGCGGAGGTGGCTAACGCGTACATCGCGTCTGTCATCTGCTACCGCCTGACCGTCGTACCTTGTCCTAAGCCCCGCCTGACTGCGCTGGAGCGTTTGCTCTTTTGCTTTTTGTGGAAGGGACGCGCTCCAATGGTCAGGAGGTCCATCTGCTGTCAACACCCGCTACGTGGAAGGCTGGGAATGCAGAACGGAACGCATTATCATGCATCCGTCCTATATGGGTAAAAGGACAGTGAAGGTACGCATTCCCAGCATCCCACCAGGAATGAACATATGATGGCTGATGGGATGCGTAATCGAGGAGGGGACAGACACTACCCTCCTGGACATCAAAAGGACAGAGAGAGAGGACTGGTCCGGAATGGATTTGGAGATTCTTCTCCAAATGAAACCGGAGGATACGAATAACATCCCGGATTTTGCCCGCCTGCAGGACGGGACAACAATCCAACTAATGATTGACGGAAGAAGGCCACGCTGCTTCGTCTGCAGGGAAGCAACGCATCTTCAAGCCTTCTGCCCTCAGCGCAAAAATGCAGGGGGTCGCAAATCTCCTTTGTTGCCAACGCCAGTGTCAGCACGGAAAGCTGCACCACCACCACCAAAAACAACATCAACAAAAACACGGACATCAAAAGCAGCCGGATCACCACCAACACCAAAACCAATCCAAGGAGAAAACGAGGAAAGCTCTCCCCCCCCCCCCAATTATACACATAGACAAAACAATAAACGCACACACAGACACAGAGACACTCACAGACACAGACCCTTTGTCTTCCAGCAGCGAAGATGAAGGAAAACCCAAAAGTGCAAAAAAACAAAGAAAACTCACAAAAAAAAGCCCCAACAAAACACAAAAACACACACAACAAAAATACAGACACCACTAACGCAAACACTTCCCCAATAACATCATCACCAACAGCAACATCGACACCACCTCCACAATCCCCGAAACGCAAATAACCTAATCAAACACAAGTACAAATAAACACACAAATACCTGAAATTGCAGACACCACACCTACAACAAACATAGACATACCCGAAACAACACCACCAAAACCATCGCCACCACCTTCACCAAAACGAAAACAAATAAAACCACACCAACAAAATGTTAAAAACTTCGTGCTTGTCAGAAGGGCCAACGATAAACTGATGGCCCTCTTAGCGCGAAGCGAGGAGATTCAAACAGAGGGGGAGATTTTTGAAATGAGCACATTTTGCGTGCCAGAAGATTTCTGGTCCGAATGTCACTCAATTCCTTCAAAGAAATTCGACAGAGCTTTCCTCAAGACGTGGGAACCCCGAATGTGAAACCCAAATCAAGACTTTTAAAGGGGTTCCCAAAAGAAACCCCACCAACCATGGAGGTAGAACCACCCGACCTTCACAAGACCCGGGAGGTAAGTAAACCTTCCCTATCTCTCTCTTAGCTTACCAATATGGCCATATTAAGAGTAGGAAGTTTAAATGTTCGCGGCCTGGGGTCACCCTGGAAGCAGGGTCGCCTGCTCAACGACCTCCGGTCGCTGGAAATGGATGTGATTGCCGTAAGCGAGACCAGAATTTCCGACACGCGCGCACTAGCTCCCATTTTCAACTACTATCATATCTTCGCATCTGTTAGCAGGCCGGGAATGGGGGGTGGGGTGGCAGTGCTGTTTAGGAAAGGACTGGATCTCGAGGTCGATCTTCCGGGACCCGGACGGTAAGTTGGTGGTCTTGGATGTGAGCAGTAGCGAAGGTGGTGCCTTTAGACTGCTGGCCGTCTACGCCCCTACAGGGGCCGAACGACCTGACTTCTTTAGGCGCCTGGAGACCTTTCTGGGTACTTCTCGCCCTTTATTGTTAGCGGGAGACTGGAATGGCATCTTAGACGCACGCTGGGATTGTGTGGGAGTAGCCGATAGGAGCGGGGGGTGCAAAAGCCTCAAGCACCTACTCAGCCAGTTCCAACTGTCTGACAGGTATCGACTAGATTTTCCCAATGTGCCAGTATGGACATGGACCAACCGAATGGGGTCATCTAGATCGTATATAGACAGGATCTTCATTAGGAAAATAGATAGAAATAGTGTGGGCTGTCCACTTTTTAAAACGGTCGCCTATTCAGATCACAAATTTGTGATCTGTACGGTCGACCTAAATAAAACGCGTAGGTTAGGACCGGGTTACTGGAAGCTGAACATGTCATTTCCGGCACGTAAGGCTTACAGGGACCGAGTCAACAATTTAGTTAAGCAAAAGTTGACAGGGGGGGATCATCAACAACAGATGGTGGGTGGCTCTCAAAAGAGAGATTAGAGTAACTTCGATAGAGTTCAGCAAAGAACTAGCGTTAGAGAAAAATAGAAAGGAGGGGGAGCTGGTAGATAAGTTAGACGAGGCTATTTGTAGTGGCATCGCAACTGACGTGCTAGCGGCGAGAATGGCATTAGACCATTTCTTCAATGCCAAACACGAAGGTTGCATTGTCAGAGCTAAGGCGCGTGCGCTGAGAAACGAGGGAACTAAAGCTGTTCGATGGGCCCGCGTGGTGGAGGCGCAGCATGGTAATAAAACCACAATTCGGTCTTTGGCGGACCGAGACGGACACGAGATAAGCGATTCCAAGCGGATGTGTGAGGCCTTTCGCCAGCACTTTGCTCGGTTGTTCAGAGAGAGTGGCGAGTTAGAGAGAGTAGCGGATTTCAGTCCCTACCTTGACGGCTTGCCGCGCATCTCGACGGTCGACGCTGAGCGCTGCGAAAAGCCGATTACTTCAGCCGAAATTCAGGACGCCCTTGTCGGCTGCATGAGGCGCAAGTCACCCGGTTTGGATGGCCTGCCCTACGAGCTTTACGTAAATATGCCAGACTTGTTCTCTGAACTCCTCGAAGCACTCTACTGCAACTGGCAGCAGAATGGGAGTATTCCCAGTTCTGTGAGCAGGGGAGTGGTGACGCTGATAAGGAAAGACGAGAACAAGAGGGATACATTAGACAGCTTCGGGCCCATAACTCTGCTCAACACAGAGTTTAAGATTTTGGCCAAGGTGTTAGCAAAGAGATTGGCGCTTGTCGTCGAGGATTTGGTTGGGGAGGCGCAAACTTGCGCAATCCCAGCCAGGTCCATACACGACAATCTCCACCTCATGCGATACATCATAGAGAGGGTAGGGTGTAAACCTGGCTTCGGTGGGGCACTGATCAATTTAGATCAATCGAAAGCATTCGACCGGGTCGACCATCGGAATCTGGAGTTTGTCCTCAAAGCAGCTGGCTTCGGCCCTGTCTTTAGAAGCTGGATCGTTGTAATGCACAGCGACACATGCTCGGTCGTCAAGGTTAATGGCCACCTCTCGGAACCATTTCGGCTCTCCCGATCGGTCCGTCAAGGGTGCCCTCTCTCTTCCCTTCTGTACGTATTGACTCTCGAGCCTTTACTGCGGAAGCTGGAGCTGTTGCAGGGCATCCCGCTCGAACCGGGACGTGGAAAGGCGGTGTCGGCTTATGCGGACGACATCACCGTGATGGTGTCGAACACCTCAGAAATCGAGGTGGTCGGCACCTTATTGAAGGAATATGAAAGGTTGACAGGAGCCAAACTTAACCCGGAAAAGTCGGTGGGCTTGCAGCTCGGAACCTGGAGAGGCAAGCCCATGCCGTCCAACAGCGTCGTGGGGCGCTGGACGGACGGACCGGTAAAGTTGCTTGGAGTTTGGTTCGGACCAGACCTCCAGGTGGAAAAGAATTGGGACGAGGTAACGAGCAGAGTAGCCAGTCTCACCCAAAAATGGGCTGGGAGGAAGCTATCACTGAAAGGTCGCGCGGAGGTGGAGAATGCGTACATCGCGTCCGTCATCTACTACCGCCTGACCGTCGTGCCTTGCCCCCGTCCGCGCCTAGTCAAGTTGGAACGGCTCCTCTTCAAATTTTTGTGGAGGGGACAAGTTCCGTTGGTGAGGCGGTCCATCTGCTGTCAGCACCCTCTACGCGGAGGGCTGGGCATGCCGTGGCTAATGATGCGCAGACATGCGTTGAGGCTGCGACATCTCCAGATATTCTGCCTCAACGGTGAACAGGTGTGGTCGCCGTTTATCAGACGGGCCTTTCCGCAGCTCATTTCTTTGACTGAGCTGCAGTCCTGGGTCAAGAAGAGACCGAGACTGGGTGACTGGCACCTGGAATGTTGCCAGGAACTCACTGCCCTCTACCAAGCGGGCAATGCGATCAGTGGAACTTCCACTCTCGAGTTCTATAGAGGATTAGTGGTGGGCAAGTGCGATGACGCACTTGGAGAAGCTTTGGGCCTCGACGAAGTCGAACTGACCAGTCTGTACCGGAGGGCCTTTGAGCCGGGGACGATGGACAATTTCCAGAAATCCCTCGCTTGGCAGTGCTACCGGGGAGCACTGCCGGTTCGGGATAAACTCTACAGGCACGGAAGTGCTGTCAGACGGACCTGCCCAAGATGCGCACAGAACGACGAAATAGTTCTGCACGCACTTGTCCAATGTCCGTGCATTACTGACTTGTGGAGTTATGTCGAACAGCTACTGTCGCGTGTAGAACGAATCCGGCTATCTGCCGAGTCCATAGTGAAGATCGACCCACCGCCTTCCTTAGGTCAGGAAGAGCACGAAATTTTGCTCTCTCAGTTATATGGTGGACCAGGTTGAAAGGACTAAAGACAGATACTTTTCTGTTCGGCCAATCCCTCATCAACTTCTTCAAGTTTCACCTGGAAAGGAAGGTGAGGGTGGAGAGAGAAGTGCTGCCCCCCAGTACATTTGTTAAAAGGTGGGTGAATGTGGCGAGAATGGCTCGTGTGAATGGGCCTACTCTGACCATGCGCCTATAGGCTGGCTAACTTGAGGAGAGGGGTGCTCTCCCTGGGTGCCATAGAAGCGCAGGGTGGTTCAGGATTGGTGGGGTACCCGAATCACCCCAGGGTCGTCCACCCCCTATCGGGGAATTTATTTTGTTATATTTATGCATAGTTTATTTTATATTTTTATATTTTCATTGTTAAATTAGTCTTGCCATTGTGCACTTTTACTCGACCTTATTGTAAACCCCCACTGTCCCTGTCTTTGTATTGTCCCCTACATGTCGGCCCTTGTGGCTAATAAATGAAATCATTATTATTATTATTGTTATTGTTATTCCTTGAATCTCAGTCATTGATGTTGGTTAACTGGAAAGTCCGTTGGATTGAATATCAAGCCACTACCTGCAGCCTCAGATATTCAGGACGTATCGGAGGGTTCTTGCTGTTCCAAGCAAGCATGCCTTTTGAAGCGTTCCAAAAAGCGTGAAGGGGCCGATTTTCTTTAACCATCCCTGGAAACCTTTGGAGATAGTCCCCAGTGCGCCTATGACAATCGGGATCACTTTGACTTCATGGCAGTTCCAAATCCTTTTCACCTCCCACTTTAGGTCCTGGTATCGGTTAATTTTCTCCCTCTCCTTCTCTTGCACTCTCGTGTCGAACGGGCAGGCCACATCCACAATCAGGCACGATCTTTTTTCTTTGTCCACAACCACCAGGTCAGGTCTATTGTGTTCCAGTTTTTTGTCCGTCTGTATCCTAAAATCCCACAGCACCTTCACCTGACTGTTCTCCATCACCGCCTCTGGCCTATGCTCATACCATTTCTCAGAATGTGGTAGATTGTTTACTTTGCACAGGTGCCAGTGGATCACCCTGCCCATCACATCGTGTCTCCAGCCCTTATAGTGGGTCTGGGCTAGGTGTTTACACTCGGACACAATGTGAGCCACAGTCTCCTCTCTCTCTCCACAGATCCTGCACAGTGGGCTAGCCTCCTCCTTGTAGATATGGTGCTTCAACCACTTCGTTTTGAGGGCCTGCTCCTGCGCAGCCATTAGCATTCCTTCTGTAGCCTTTTTGAGGTCTCCTCTTCTCAACCAGTTCCATGTCTGTGGATCTCTAAATTCAGTTTTCTCAAAGAAGGTACTATGAAGGGATTTTCCCTTAAGGCTGCTCTTCCTCCTTGATGTTATTTCCTCCTTGGATATCCCCTGGCCTACTGTCCCCTCCTTCAGTACAGCTCTGAGCATTGGCTCCTTACTATAGGTCACGTATTTGTATAGGTTGTTTTTCTCCATCTGAACACAGTCCTCTATGCTGATAAGACCTCTTCCACCCTCAGATCTCCTTAGGTAGAGTCTATCGACATCACTCCTCCCGTGGAACATGTTGTAGATAGTCAATAGCTTCCTAGTCTTCCTATCCATTTCTTTTTGTTCAGCAACATTCCATCTCAGAATTCCCGCACTGTACCTAATAATAGACACAGCTCGGGAATTTACTGCGCTTATGGCATTTCTGCTGTTCAGATGTGACTTCAATACGCTCCTTACTCTCCGAATGTATTCAGTTCTTAACAATTCCTTCATTTTTTTGTTCTTTATGCCATCAGCCTCCAGAACGCCCAAATACTTGTATCCTTCCTCAGAGTCAATTTCCTTTATCATCTCACCTGTTGGTATCTGGATCCCGTTACTTCTGCTCAACCTACCCCTCTTCATCACAATGACTCCACATTTACCAATACCAAACTGCATACATATATCACTGCTGAAAATACGGACAGTGTCAACAAGCACATCCAACTCCTTCTCACTTTTCCCGAAGAGCTTAAGATCGTCCATGAAGAGGAGGTGATTGATGGTAAGCTCTCCCCTTCCCAACTTGTATCCAGCTCTCACTTTTCGCAGCATAATGGTCAAGGGCATCAGGGCAAGGACAAACAACAGAGGGGACAGGCTATCTCCCTGGAAGATACCTCTCTTGATCTTCACGCTTCCCAAGGATACTCTAGTTGATGTCAACTCTGTCTCCCAGGACCCCATACTCCTGCCCAGCAACTGTCTGATGTTATCTGCCACCCTGAAGATCTCCAGGCTTTTGGTGATCCAGGAATGAGGCACCATGTCAAATGCCTTTCTGTAGTCTATCCATCCCATGGCAAGATCAGTGTGTCTCCTCCTGCAATTCCCCATTACCATCTTATCAATAAGCAACTGGTCCTTTGTACCACGTGACTTCTTTCGGCATCCTTTCTGTTCGTCCGGTAACAAGTTGTTTGTGTGGAGGTGATGGTAGATTTCCTCAGACACAATGCTCGTCAACAGTTTCCACATTACGGGCAGACATGTGATAGGTCTATAGTTGGTAACATCATTACCCTTGATTCGGTCTTTCATTATCAGAACTGTGGTACCTTTTGTCAACCACTCTGGCACCTCACCCGACACCAAGCAGTCATTGAACATGGCCGTCAGCTTCGGGTGGAGGTATGTTAAATGTTTAATCCAATACCCCTGCACACCATCTGGGCCTGGTGATTTCCAGTTGGTTAGTTTTTTGGCTTGCCCCTTAAGAGTTTCAACTGTGATACTCAAATCAGTCTGTTGTTGTGCCTGCTCACCGATCTCCCTCTGTACTGTCTCAATCCACCCTGCCTGGGCATTGTGTCTAACATCCTGCTCCCATATTCCTCTCCAGAATGTTTTAGCTTGTTCCGCCCCAGGGATCAAGTCGTTGCCTCTTTCTTTCCCCTCAAGCTGTCCAAACAGCATCTTCTGGTTGTTGTCGAACATGCGGTTCTGTTTATACTGACTGACTCTGTTCTCGTATCGCCTGATTTTGGCACTCTTTGCTACAATGCGTTGCTTCAATTCCTCTATGATAATATTTAGCTTTTTACTCCTAGTTTTGTATTTTATTTCCAGTCTATTTTTAGTGCCTATGTTTTTTAGTGTCCCATTCAGTAGTGACTCAAGCTTTCCTATGTCATTTCTCATTTCCCCGATTTGCCCACTCAGTCGCTTCTTCCACCACGGCTCTGCTCTTTCTTGTCTGTTGTTTCCTCTCGCTTTTATACCAAGTAGTTTCCTCACCGTATTTGCTGTTGCTTTGAGGATATTGTTGCACTGGTGAAGACTCCTCGCCTCAAGGTATGGGATGACTTTGTTTACCTTAGCTGTTGTTTCTTTTAACTTTTTCCTGTCTACAAATCTTAGGTTCATAGGTCTCCCACTATCATTGTTCAACTCATCTACCACTAAATTTAGGATGTCAACCGAATCTTGTCCTAGCCCGTCAGCATACATCTCCTCAGTGGCCGTATCTCTGTTCCAGGTATTATTTATCTCAGTATTCAGATCATTGTCTGCTTCGGGTGGTTCCTCCGTTCTCAGGACCTCCTCACCTTCATTTCCCGCCGGCTCGCTTGTCTGGCATACTACACCCGCCATCTCCAAGCCATTCTCTCTGCTCAGTTCCTCCAGTTCCAGCTCGCTTATCCACCCATTAGTTCTTATTACCCGAGCCTGCCCGGCCAATTTTTGTTCATCTAATTTAAATAAACCAATCTCGTTCCAGATGTTATGCATCCGTCTCCTGTAGCCCCTCTCCTTGGGGTTACTTTTCAGGTAGCATTGCATAACAGTTCTATTCAATTCTTTCGTCCAGTTGGTTCTGGCCCCTTTCCTTCTTCTTCTTCCTCCAACATCAGCAGTATTTGGTTGACAGTCAGGTTCCTGCTGCTGAGCCAGGGGGCACCTGTTAGGTGAGAGTCTGTCACATGACGTTCTAGTCTCCATTTCACCGTTATTCGAACTGTTTATGTTCGATATTTAAACACTCTTATCGAGGATTGGCGAATGTATGTTTACATAGCCATCTGTGGATCCGCCATCCCACTTGGCCCTTGTGTGGCATTATCACCACGCTGTATACGAACACACATAAACAAACAAACACACGGGCAGAAAGGGCCCCAAAAATGAATAAGCATAAGTTTCATTGTAATGTAGTATTCGAATGTCTGACTTAGTTTTTGTTTTTTAAGTTTTACTTTTTCCCCCCTCTTCTCTGTCCGTCCGCCTGCTTCTCTCTTCATTCTTATTTTCTTTACGTTTTTGGGGTTTCTTTTTTTGTTTTTGTTTTTCTCTGTTTGTTTTTCTCGTTTTTTGCTGTTGTTGCTGTGCTGCTTTGGTTTTGTTGTTTGTTTTTTCTTTTTTCTTTTGAGTCTATCTATATATTTTGATGCCTTCCTCTTTGTTAGTAGTAGGAATTCTATAATGTGGAAGTGGCAGCCAGCAGGGAGAAGTGGGAGACTGGCGGCGTTGGCGATACTGAGACAGTGGTGGTGGTGATGTCGATACCGAGGCAGTGGTGGCGGTGATGCGACCGTATTACTGTAGTGATGGTGCTGTAGCGGTGGCAGCAGCAGTGAAGGAGTCAAGGGGTGGTGGCGGCGGTGATGGGATAGTGGTGGTAATGATGGCCGTAGTGAGCGGTGGCGGTGAAGGTGAAAATGCTGTTGTGTTTAGCGTACACAGATGATGGGGTGGGTGGTGTATCTAGTTTCTGGTGTTGGTGAGTTTAGCTGTCCTATATAGTGTAGCCAGAGGAGAGGAGGGGGGGGTTCTTCTTCTTCCATTTATAGCCATTTTTTTGGGGGGGATATACAGTGTACAATACAAAGTTGAATATTTGAATATTTGAGCCTTATAACAATATATTTTGGGTCCGAATTTTTTGGGGCTCAAGCCATGTGCTTTACGTAGCATTTGTACTAAGAGTTGTTATTTCACAAATGAGTTAAATATGTTAAAAATTCAAAACTTACGGGAGCGATTTCATGACCTCCGTCACCTCGTGCGTCTTATTATTATTATTATTATTATTATTATTATTATTATTATTATTATTATTATTATTATTATTATTATTATTATTGTTATTACTCTTTGAGTCTCAGTCATTGATGTTAGTTAACTGGAAAGTTTGTTGAGATGAATATCAAGCCACTACCTGCAGCCTCAGATATTCAGGACGTATCGGAGGGTTCTTGCTGATCCCAGCAAGCATGCATTTTGAAGCGTTCCAAAAAGCGTGAAGGGGCCAATTTTCTTTAACCATCCCTGGAAACTTTTTGAGATAGTCCCTAGTGCGCCTATGACAATCGGGATCACTTTGACTTCATGGCAGTTCCAAATCCTTTTTACCTCCCACTTTAAGTCCTGGTATCGGTTAATTTTCTCCCTCTCCTTCTCTTGCACTCTCGTGTCGAATGGGCAGGCCACATCCACAATCAGGCACGATCTTTTTTCTTTGTCCAAAACCACCAGGTCAGGTCTATTGTGTTCCAGTTTCTTGTCCGTCTGTATCCTAAAATCCCACAGCACCTTCACCTGATCGTTTTCTATCACCGCCTCTGGCTTATGCTCATACCACTTCTCAGAATGTGGTAAATTATTTATTTTGCATAGGTGCCTGTGGATCACTCTGCCCATCACATCATGTCTCCAGCCCTCATAGTGAGTCTGGGCTAGGTGTTTACACTCGGATACAATGTGAGCCACAGTCTCCTCTATCTCTCCACAGATCCTGCACTGTGGGCTAGCCTCCTCCTTGTAAATGTGGTGTTTCAACCACTTCGTTTTGAGGGCCTGCTCCTGCGCAGCCATGAACAATCCTTCTGTAGCCTTTTTAAGGTCTCCTCTTTTCAACCAGTTCCATGTCTGTGGATCTCTAAATTCAGTTTTCTCAAAGAAGGTACTATGAAGGGATTTTTCCTGAAAGCTGCTCTTTCTCCTTGATGTTATTTCCTCCTTGGACATCCCCTGGCCTATTGTCCCCTCCTTCAGTACATTTCTGAGCATTGGCTCCTTACTATCAGTCACGTATTTGTGTAGGTTGTTTTTCTCCATCTGAACACAGTCCTTTATTCTGATAAGACCTCTTCCACCCTCAGATCTCCTTAAGTAGAGTATATCGACATCACTCCTCTTGTGGAACATATTGTAGATAGTCAATAGCTTCCTAGTCTTCCTATCCATTTCTTTTTGACAGTGTCAACAAGCACATCCAACTCCTTCTCACTCTTCCCGAAGAGCTTAAGATCGTCCATGAAGAGGAGGTGATTGATGGTAAGCCCTCCCTTTCCCAACCTGTATCCTGCTCTCACTTTTCGCAGTACACTGGTCAGGGGCATCAGGGCAAGGACAAACAACAGAGGGGACAGACTATCTCCCTGGAAGATACCTCTCTTGATCTTCACGCTTCCCAAGGATTCTCCAGTTGATGTTAACTCTGTTTCCCAGGACTTCATACTTTTGCCCAACAACTGTCTGATGTTATCTGCCACCTTGAAGATCTCCAGGCTTTTGGTGATCCAAGAATGAGGCACCATGTCAAATGCCTTTTTGTAGTCTATCCATCCCATGGCAAGACCAGTGTGTCCCCTCTTGCAATTCCTCATTACCATCTTATCAATAAGTAACTGGTCCTTTGTACCACGTGACTTCTTTCGGCATCCTTTCTGTTCGTCCGGTAACAAGTTGTTTGTGTGGAGGTGATGGTAGATTTCCTCAGACATAATGCTTGTCAACAGTTTCCACATTATGGACAGACATGTGATAGGTCTATATTTGGTAACATCATTACCCTTGATTCAGTCTTTCATTATCAGAACTGTGGTACCTTTTGTCAACCACTCTGGTACCTCACCTGACATCAAGCAGTCATTGAACATGGTTGTCAGTTTCGGGTGGAGGGATGTTATGTTTTTAATCCAATACCCCTGCACACGATCTGGGCCAGGTGATTTCCAGTTGGTTAGTTTTTTGGCCTGCCCCTTAAGAGTTTCAACTGTGATACTCAAATCAGTCTGTTGGCGTGCCTGTTCACTGATCTCCTTCTGTACTGTCTCAATCCACACTGCCTAGTCATTATGTTTAACATCCTGCTCCCATATTCCTCTCCAGAATGTTTTAGTTTGTTCCGCCTCAGGGATCAAGTCGTTGCCTCTTTCTTTCCCTTCAAGCTGTCCAAACAGCATCTTCTGGTTGTTGTCGAACATGCGGTTCTGTCTATACTGGCTGACTCTGTTCTCGTATCGCCTGATTTTTGCACTTTTTGCTACAATGCGTTGCTTCAGTTCCTCTATGATAATATTTAGCTTTTTCCTCCTAGTTTTGTACTTTATTTCCAGTCTATTTTTAGTGTCTATGTTTTTTAGTGTCCCATTCAGTAGGGACTCAAGCTTTCCAATGTCATTTCTCATTTCCCTGATTTGACCACTCAGTCGTTTCTTCCACCAAGGCTCTGCTCTTTCTTGTCTGTTGTTTCCTCTCGCTTTTATACCAAGTAGTTTCCTCACCGTATTTGCTGTTGCTTTGAGGATATTGTTGCACTGGTGAAGGCTCCTTGCCTCAAGGTATGGGATGACTTTGTTTCCCTTAGCTGTTGTTTCTTTTAACTTTTTCCTGTCTACAAATCTTAGGTTCATAGGTCTCGCACTATCATTGTTCAATTCATCTACCACTAAGTTTAGGATATCTACCAAATCTTGTCCTAGCCCGTCAGCATTCGTCTCCTTAGTGGCCGTATCTCTGTTCCAGGTATTATTTATCTCAGCATTCAGATTATTGTCTATTTCGGGTGGTTCCTCCGTTCTCTCGACCTCTTCACCTTCATTTCCCACTGGCTCGTTTGCCTGTCATACTCCACCCTCCATCTCCAAGCTAATCTCTCTGCCCAGTTCCTCCAGTTCCAGCTCGCTTATCCACCCATTAGTTCTTATTACCCGAGCCTGCCCGGCCAGTTTTTGTTCATCTAATTTAAATGGACCAATCTCGTTCCAGATGTTATGCATCCTTTTCCTATAACCTTTCTCCTTGGGGTTACTCTTCAGGTAACATTTCATAACAGTTCTATTCAATTCTTTCGTCCAGTTGGTTCTGGTCCCTTTCCTTCTTCTTCTTCCTCCGACACCAGCAGTATTTGGTTGACAGCCAGGTCCCTGCTGCTGAGCCAGGGAGCACCTGTTGGGTGAGAGTCTGTCACATGACATTCTAGTCTCCATTTCACCGTTATTCGAACTGTTTAGGTTCGACATTTAAACACTCTTATCGAGGATTGGCGAATGTATGGTTACATAACCACCGGTGAATTACTTGTCTCCGGTGGTTTCGTCACTCCACGTGACTTTTGTGTGGCATTATCACGCTGTAGACGAACCCAAACAAACAAACAAGCAAACAGGCAGAAAAAAACCCCAAAATGAATAAGCATAAGTTTCATTGTAATGTAGTGTTTGAATGTCTGACTTAGTTTTTCCCTTCCCTTCTCTGTCCGTCCGTTTGTTTTTCTCTTCCTTTTTATTTCCTTTACGTTTTTCGTTGTTGCTGTGCTGCTTTGATTTTGATTTTTGTTGTGTTTTTTTTTATTTTGACCGGGTCATCAATTCAGTCTATTTATATATTTTGATGTTTTCCTCTTTTAGTCGGAATTCTACAATGTAGCAGCGGATAGCGGGAGAGAATAGCGGCGGTAGTGATACTGAGGCAGCGGCGGCGGGGGTGGTGGCGGTGCTGTGCTAGCAGCAACTAGCAGGAGGTAGTGGGAGGGAATAGCGGCGGTAGCGATAGTGAGGAAGCGGTGGTGGTGATGTGGTCGTATTACTTTGTTAAAACTAAAACTTGATTTTGATTATTGTTTTTTTTTTTGTTTTTTTTTTGATCGGGTCATCAATTCAGTCTATTTATATATTTCGATGTTTTCCTCTTTTAGTGAGAATTCTACAATGTAGCAGGGGGTAGTGGGAGAGAATAGCGGCGGTAGTGATATTGAGGCAGCGGCGGCGATGACGGTGCTGTGCTAGCTGCAACTAGCAGGAGGTAGTGGGAGAGAATAGCGGCGGTAGCGATAGTGAGGCAGCGGTGGTAGTGATGTGGTCGTATTACTGTAGTGATGGTGTTGAAGTTGGAGTAGAAATTTGAGTCGACTTGACCAGAGTTTTCATCGTGGTAGTGGTGGTGGTATTGGTGGTGAAATTATCTTTAGTGAAATTATCGTTAGTCGCGTGTATGTGTTGACATTTATTGGAATTAAACGTTTTGTTAAAACTAAAACTTGAGGCAATAGTAATAGTAATTATTATTATTATGCTGAGATTGGTGGTGGTGGTGGTGAAATTGCCGTTATCGGGCTGTTGTGTTTAGTGTACACAGAGGGGTGATGGGGTAGGTGGTGTATCTAGTTTCTGATGTTGGTGAAATTGCTGTTATTTGGCTGTTCTATATAGTGTAGACAGAGGGGGTTTCCTTCCATTTATAACCATTTTCTTTTTGAATATAAAATGTATAATACAAAATTGAATATTTGAGCGATATAACAATATATTGTGGATCCGAATTTTTTGGGACACAAGCTGGATGTTTTATGCAACATTTGTACTAAGAATTGTTATTTCACAATTGATTTAAATATGTTAAAAAATCAAACTTACGGGAGCGATTTCTCGACCTTCTATCCACCATGTGTGTCTTCTTCCCTTATTATTATTATTATTATTATTATTATTATTGTTATTGTTATTCCTTGAATCTCAGTCATTGATGTTGGTTAACTGGAAAGTCCGTTGGATTGAATATCAAGCCACTACCTGCAGCCTCAGATATTCAGGACGTATCGGAGGGTTCTTGCCGTTCCAAGCAAGCATGCCTTTTGAAGCGTTCCAAAAAGCGTGAAGGGGCCGATTTTCTTTAACCATCCCTGGAAACCTTTGGAGATAGTCCCCAGTGCGCCTATGACAATCGGGATCACTTTGACTTCATGGCAGTTCCAAATCCTTTTCACCTCCCACTTTAGGTCCTGGTATCGGTTAATTTTCTCCCTCTCCTTCTCTTGCACTCTCGTGTCGAACGGGCAGGCCACATCCACAATCAGGCACGATCTTTTTTCTTTGTTCACAACCACCATATTATTATTATTATTATTATTATTATTATTATTATTATTATTATTATTGAATGCCATGGTTGACGGAGGCTCGGCTCTGTAAGGTATAGTAATTTTTAACCGTTAAAACAATTGTAAATTGTTTAAAACTTGAACCAAATTGTTGATAAAGACACCCTCCTCCTCGTGAGAGGGGTCTTTCTGTCCGTTATTTGGCCCTTCGGGGTTAAATAACCAGTTATTGGGGTTTTGTACCCAAAATTTCATTTTAAACAAAAAAACATGGCTACCAAAAAAAAAAAATTTCATACGTCACTCCCACTCATTCCGTCTTCTTCTTCCTCAATCATCACTACAGGAGAGAGAAGATTGTCTCTCTCCCTCCCTTCTTTAAATGTGTCTCTCTCCCTACCTTCTCTTTCGCAAGCGACGAAAGAAAAGAAAAGTCTCGTGCAAAGCGTGCAAGGTTTCTCCACGACGACGACGACAGCGACGAAACAGGTGTGCGGGAAATACGAAAACCCAGTTCATTCGTCTGACGTCAGGAATAATAGCAGTAGCAGCCGTAATAACAACAGCAACAGTGACAATGAAAACAACAGTAGCAGCCGCAACAGCATCACCAGCAGCATAAACAACAACAGCATTAGCAGCAGCAACACCAACAACAACCACAGCAACAGCGGCGGAGGCAGTAGTCGTAGTACCTGCAGCAACAACAAAAGTACCAGCAGCTCTGACGACAACAACAACAGCAGAGAAAAACCAATCTCATTTGCAGGTATTGCGAAAAACCTGGAAACAATCCTCATAACAAATGAGGAATTAGAGGAAGCGAAGAAGATGGTGACAAAGAACGGACACCGAGCAATCTGCAAGGCAGCGAAAAATTTTTTCGAAACCCAAGAGCACTGTACGGTCACGTACCGTACAGTAAGTACAAAATCCCGTAGGGTGGAAAGAGCCACAGAGGCCCAAATACAAAAAGCCTTGGGGTCTGTGTGGCAGAGGAAAACGCACATCACCCGAGGCAAAAAATACGCCACCGTAGACGTACTTTTTGCCACACCCCAGGAGGCAAAGGCCCAATCAGTAGTGACCCTAAGGAGCGAGGAAATGGTGTTGGTGCCCTCCTACTGCGGGCAAAAAATTGTGAGGGTCAAACTGACCCACGTCCCCCCCGGAATGACCCCTTCTTGGCTGGCCGCGTCTGTCCTCGTCGGAATCGAGGACAAAACAACTGTACTGCAAGTACAGAAAAAAGTAAGAGAAGATTGGGTCGGCTCCTCCATTGAGATGCTAATCCAAACCAACCAGGAGTGCATCGAAGCTATCCCGGATGTGATAGACTTCGATAACGGCACTCAACTGCCCATAAGTGTTGAGGGCAAACGCCCGAAATGCTTTCGCTGTGGATCGAAGACTCACCTCAGGGCCTTCTGCAATGAGAAGACCCTGAGAAAGGAGAAAACCCCCCTCCTCCCGAATCCGGTTCCACGGCTACCAGCAACAGGACAAGCGGCAACCAGGAACGATAGGTCCGTGGCACCCATACCCACTCCACGGAAATCAAAGACAGCAGCAGCAGTGGAAATATTAACAACAACAACAGCAATACCAAATGCAGCTGCAACAGAGACTCCAGTGCAAACATCACCAACAACAACAAGTGAAAGAGTGGAGCTGGTACCCCTCCCCGACCTTACAGAATCAGACATGGAGTGTGAGGTGGGAGAGGGATGGCAAAAGGTCTCAAGAAGGCACAAACGCAGAAGCAGCGCATCGTCGCCTTTGAAAAGGGAGGAAAGAAATGAGAAAAGGGTAAAGTCTACTGCAAAGAGACCCACAGCAGCAACACCACCAACACCATCACCACCCACACCAGCACCACCATCACCACCGGCGACAACCCCACCGCCAACAACACCTTCAACACCACAAGCACCAACATCGCAAACACAACAACAAAACACACACACCCAGCAACAACGACAAGAAAATAGCAGAACCACACCCCACCCCCAGAAAAACAAATGCACGGCAATAAACACACACAACAAGAAACTAATGACTTACATAATTGAACACACAGACATTTCACAACAGGACTACATAATACCAGCACCAATCAAAACGCCAACTAACATAAGACTGCTAAAAATAGCACAGAAACAATACACAAACATTAAAACGAAATTCCCCAACGCAGTTGGTGATTTCAGGGACCTAGGAGGAACCATTAATCGAAGAGTATATTCAGACATTCTCTTAGAAGAGCCGACGACCAGCCGAAGGGACGATTCAACGGTCCCTTCACCAGACGATCAAGTGAAAAGGGATGTAAAAACCATCCCTCCTCTACCAAAAATACGGTAAGTGGTCTTTCCCATCTTTTCCACTCTATTTTAAACATGACCTCACTCAGAATAGGCAGCATAAATGCGCGTGGCTTGGGGTCGTCATGGAAGCAGGGTCACCTGCTCAACGACCTCAGGTCACTAAACATAGATGTAGTGGCCATCAGCGAGACCAGAATCTCCGAAGCACGGGCCTTCGCACCGATCTTCGGCGGCTACGATGTGTACGCATCTCCCAGCCGTCCTGGATCCGGTGGAGGAGTTGCTGTACTTTTTCGGAGAGGTTTGGATCTCGCCATACGGGCCATCTTCCTGGACCCAGAGGGTAAGCTGGTGGTGCTGGACGTGACCAGCGGAGACGGGCAAGCTTTCAGGCTAGTGGCCGTCTATGCCCCGACAGGAGCAGGGCGGCCTGATTTCTTCCGGCGTCTGGAGACCTTTCTTGGAACGTCCCGCTCTTTAGTGTTAGTGGGCGACTGGAACGGGATCTTAGATGCACGCTGGGACTGTGTGGGATTAGCGGATAGGGGTGGAGGGTGCAAGAGCCTCACCAACCTGCTCAGGCGTTTTGAACTGTCTGACAGGTACCGATTGGATTTCCCGAATGTGCCAATGTGGACTTGGACAAACCGCATAGGGTCATCCAGATCATATCTAGATAGAGTATTTTGTAGGGAAATAGATAGGTCTAGCATAGGCTGTCCACAATTCAAGATAGTCAGCTACACGGACCACAAATTCGTGATCTGTGTGCTTGACTTAGATAGGCTTCATAGACGAGGACCCGGCTACTGGAAGCTAAACGCGTCCTTACCAGCGCGCAAGGCCTACAGAGACCGGATTAGCGAACTAGTTAAGCGGGCGTTGACGGGGGCCATCGTCAACAACAAGTGGTGGTTTGCTCTGAAAAGAGCGATTAGAATAGAATCGATTAGGTTTAGTAAGGCTTTAGCAATAGAGAAAAATAGAGCAGAGGGAGAACTAGTTAGAAAATTAGACGAGGCGCTTAGCAAAGGCATTGCGACCGACGTGCTTGCGGCGAAATTGGCCCTTGACCAATTCTTCAATGCAAAGCACGAAGGCTGCGTTGTCAGAGCTAGGGTGCGTGCTCTCAGACACGAGGGGACGAAAGCCGTTCAATGGGCCCGAGTGGCGGAGGCGCGTCGTGGCAACAAAGCCACGATCCGGTCTTTGGTGGACCACGACGGGCGCATGCTACTCGATCCCGGGCAAATGTGTGAAGCTTTTCAGCGACACTTCGCTCAGCTGTTCGGGGGCAGCGGGGGGCCGGGTAGAGGGATGGACTTTAGTGTCTACCTCGACGGACTGCCGCGGCTCTCGGCCACTGAGGCGAAGTGTTGCGAAAAGCCGATAACAGCCGCTGAAGTACGGGAGGCAATGACTGGCTGCACAAGGGGTAAATCGCCTGGTTTGGATGGTCTGCCCTATGAACTTTACGTACAGATGCCAGACTTGTTCGGAGGCCTCTTGGCGGACGTCTACTGCAACTGGCAACAGAACGGGAGAATTCCCAGTTCTGTGAGCCGAGGAGCGGTGGCACTGCTGAGAAAGGATCCGAACAAGGGGGATAACATAGACAATTTCCGGCCCATAACTCTGCTAAACACAGAGTTTAAGATTTTGGCCAAGGTGCTAGCAAAGAGGTTGGCGCTTGTCGTTGGTGGTCTGGTGGGAGAGGCGCAGACATGCGCCATTCCCGACAGATCCATCCACGACAACCTCCACCTCATGCGATACATCGTAGAGAGGGTAGCTAGGGAACCTGGCACGGGTGGGTCCTTGATCAATTTAGATCAGTCGAAAGCTTTCGATAGGGTCGACCATCGTTACCTAGCGGCAGTCCTGAGGGCGGCTGGCTTTGGGCCCGTCTTCAGAGGCTGGATCGCTGCCATGCACAGCGACATCTGCTCTGTGGTGAGAGTGAACGGTCACCTGTCGGAACCGTTCAACATCATGCGCTCGGTCCGCCAAGGATGTCCCCTCTCGTCCCTCTTGTACGTATTGACTCTCGAGCCATTACTGCACAAACTGGAGACGTTGAGGGGAGTCCCGCGCGAACTAGGATGCGGAAGATCCGTGTCAGCATATGCGGACGATGTCACCGTAGTGGTGTCGAACGCCAAACACATCGAGGCGATCGGCACTACACTAAGAGAATACGAAGCGGTGACAGGAGCAATGATCAACCAGGAAAAGTCAGTGGGCCTGCAGCTCGGCACCTGGAGAGGCAGGTCCATGCCGTCCAACAGCGTCGTCGGGCGCTGGACGGACGGACCGGTTAAATTGCTAGGGGTCTGGTTCGGTCCGGACCTCCAGACGGACAAAAACTGGGACGAGGTGACGAGCAGGGTGGCTTCTCTCACCCAGAAATGGGCGGAGAGGAAGCTATCCCTGAAAGGTCGAGCGGAGGTGGCTAACGCGTACATCGCGTCTGTCATCTGCTACCGCCTAACCGTCGTACCTTGTCCTAAGCCTCGCCTGACTGCGCTGGAGCGTTTGCTCTTTCGCTTTTTGTGGAAGGGACGTGCTCCGATGGTCAGGCGGTCCATCTGTTGTCAACACCCGCTACGTGGAGGGCTGGGCATGCCGTGGCTGATGATGCGCAGGCACGCGCTCAGGCTACGACATCTCCACCTCTTCCTCGACGGTGATCAGGTGTGGTCGCCGTTTGCTAGACGCGTTTTTCCCCAGCTCGTTTCCTTGACGGAGCTGCAGTCCTGGGTCAAGCGAAGACCGAGAGGGAGCGCCTGGAGACTGGAATGTCTTCAGGCGCTCACAGCCCTCGACCAATCGGGCAATGTGATCGGTGGAAACTCCACCTCGGCGTTCTATAGAGGATTAGTGGAGGGGAAGAGCGACGACGTACTTGGGGAAACTCTAGGCGTCGACGAAAATCAACTAGCCAATCTCTTCGGAAGAACTTTCGGGCCAGGGCCTATGGACAACTTCCAGAAATCTCTGGCCTGGCAGTGCTACCGAGGAGCCTTGCCAGTTCGGGATAAACTCTACAGGCATGGAGGTGCCGTCAGCCGGGCATGTCCGAGATGCGCGCAGGGCGACGAAACCGTCCTGCACGCACTCGTCCAGTGTCCGAAAATTGCTGACTTGTGGGTTTATGTCGAACACCTGCTGTCGCGTTTAGGACGGATCCAGCTATCATCTGGGTCTATCGTGAGGATTGCCCCGCCCTCCTCCTTTAGCCGGGAAGGGCAGGCAGTTTTTATCTGTCTGGTGGCCATGGCGAAAGAGATAGTATGGTGGACACGTTTGAAAGGGCTGAAGACGAGCACTTACCTCTTCGGTGATGCTCTGATTGACTTTTTCAAATTTCATTTGAAAAGGAAAATCAGAGTAGAGAAGGAAGTGCTCTCTTCCCAGCATTTTGTTGAAAGATGGGTGAGAGAAGCAAGAATGGCCCGAGTGAATGGGCCGACTCTGAGTATATATCTGTAAACTAAAGGTGGAAAACTGGGAGAGGGCACTTGCCTTGGTGGTCAGGGTCATTGTGGCTTTTTACTGGGCTTTCTCCACAAATGTCCCTCCGAAGTCTCCCCCCTATTGGGGAATTTTTCATTGTTATTTTCATTGTTATTTTTGTTACATCCTCTGTTTTTGTTTTTTTACACGCAGAAATGCCCATTTGTACCGTCCTGCATTGTCCTGCACTGTCCTTAATGTCTACTTTATGTAAACCCTTGTGGTTAATAAAGAAATCATTATTATTATTATTATTATTATTATTATTATTATTATTATTATTATTATTATTGCGCATCATTACTGCTTTACTGATCACAGCTCTGTGTGCCTTGAATATGAGCAGTGTAGTTTTTGCTGATGTTGTTTCTATAGTACTTTACGTAATATGTGTGCAGTGCCTAGTAGTGCTATCTTTTGTATGCTGTATATATGTGTAAGTTCTGCAGTTTTGGCTTTATATTTGCCTGTGTTTTTTTTTATCATTTCTAGAGCACCTATTATTATAGGTATTGTTTCTGTTTTCATTTTCCACATTTGAGTTATTTCGATCTGTAGATCTTTATATTTGGAGTGTTTCTCTATTTCCTTGGAAGATATATTATCGTCTGTGGGGATAGATACATCTATTAGAAGGCAACTTTTTCTTTATGGTTTTTGGCTATTATATCTATATTATTATTATTATTATTATTATATATATATGTGTGCGTGTGTGTGCGTGTGTGTGTGTGTGTGTGTGTATATGTGTGTGTGTGTGTATGTGTATGTGTGTGTGAGTGTGTGTGAGTGTGTATATGTGTGAGTGTGTGTGTGTGTGTGTGTGTGTGTGTGTGTGTGTGTGTGTGTGTAATTTGTCCTGGGGCCCGTCGAGAGGCCAGTTTTGAAACAGCTCTACTATACACTGGTGGCCATAACTGGACTCCGAAATCTAAAGTCCCGCATATATGTTAGATGTATGAAATTTTAAATATACTACGTATATATATATATATATATATATAGAGAGAGAGAGAGATAAAAAACATGAGAAGAAAGAAGAATACTGCTTGGTTGCACATGGGTTACATATGATAAAAATAGTCCTTCGTCAGTGATTTTCCAACCATCATTGGTATTACATCGCATTAAAAATCATATACCTCAGGTTGGTGCGAGCAGTAACTAAAAAAAGTTATTGGGACCAGTAAATCGCGTAAAGCGAGGGGAACAAGTGAACAACATAGAAGGATAAAAGCAAACCAAAGAAAGGAAAAAAACAAGCAACATGGTTGTCCTGGTCAGCATAAACTGGGTGGATTTCATGAGCGAAAGGTACAGACGTCCGATGTGAGTGAGATGTAAGCAAGAAGAGACCCACTGTAAGCCAAACGGGAGGAAGTGAGAAGGGGAGAAACAGAGAGTGAGTGAGTGGAAGTGCGAGGAAGCGGTCAGTCCAGAGAAAGTGTAACTGACAGAGGGGGCGATATATATATATATATATATATATATATATATATATATATATATATATATATAGGAACCAGTAAGACCCCGACAGCTGAGCTCAAGCCGTTTCGACGGCTAATTCTAGTACTTTGGTGCGTTATGGTCCACCTGGTTCCTTACCACATTTCCTTCGTTATATATATATATATATATATATATATATATATATATATATATATATATATATATATATATATATATATATCAGGATTTACAAGTATTAAACTAGTACTACTATTATACAGCAGAATACTCGATACTTAGGATAGTAGAGTGTGATTATATTAGAAACAGTCGAGACCCGACTCTTTCTAATATATATATATATCATTTTCTAGCTGTTGAAACGGCAGGAGCTCATCAGTCGGAGTCCCGACTATTTTATATATGTGTGTGTGTGTGTGTGTGTGTGTGTGTGTGTGTGTGTGTGTGTGTGTGTGTGTGTGTGTGTGTGTGTGTGTGTGTGTGTGTGTGTGTGAGAGAGAGAGAGATATATATATAGTGTGTGTGTGTGTTTCCTTACAAAATCCTAGCCAAAAATACACCACACAAAATAAAATTACCCAGTTAAATACAGGCTACAACAGAAAACTCTTCGTACCAGAAAAATGTGAACGATGATCTTAGCCCACACAATATCTGATGCTTAATACAATATACATAATTATTCCTTAACAACTCTGTCCAACAACACTAGCCTAAACTACCCAAGAAAAAACAAAAACAAAAACACAAATACAATTACCCAGATATAAATTTCTTGTTATTGGTATGATCATAGCTATTACTATTGTTACTTCCGCTGATGTGGTTGTTGTTGTTGATGATGGTGATGATTATGGTGATGATTATGGTGATGATTTTGGTGATGATGATAACGCTGATAGTGATGGTGATGTTGATGATACTGTAATTGATGCTACTCTTGACATATTTAGTTTCCTCATTGTGTTTACAATCTTTATGTAAATGTCCCCTTTCTTTCCCTGCATCACCCCTCAATCTACTCCTCTCTCTACCTTCTATTCTCTTCCATTCTCTCCCCGCTCCCTCCTCCTCTACATCCATCTCCTTCTACTCTATCTCACAAACATTTTCAATATTTCTTCGTCCCTTTTTCCTTCCCACCACGCCCATCGCCATTTTGTTTTGTAATGTCTGATTTATTTGTATTTATGGGTGGTGCTGAGGTTTAGGTTTTAATTTTCTTACATTTGTTGGCATAGTTTTGTCGTTTTTTGTTGGTGTTACACTCCTTTCTCTTCTTCTTTTTGTTTACCCTTTCACGACACGATGTTCTACCAGGTTACTCTGACCGCCCGCAAAAACCTCAGTGCATCTGCTCGGAAAACGAACAAAGCGGATTTTTTCAACGACTACGTACACCGCCATCATTGATTGCAGCCATCGAACACGCACCCCCATTATATACATAAGGTTTGTCGCAAAAGCAGCCTGTCGTACGCTAGGAAATAAAATCCATTACGTACTTTATGGAATTTAGTTGCTAACCACCTTCAAACTTGGGCCTTTGAGACTTCACACATTTAGCCAAACGATCCTTCGACTGTTCAAAGCTCGTCTGAAATGTTTCTTTCGAAACGGCTCTCACCTCCTCAGTCGCTGTGTGCATACTGTCATTTCGGTTCATTAGGTGGGAGCATTACATTGGCCTTGTCCTTTTTGTGAACAACGAGAAGTCACAAAGAGCCATGTCTTGAGAATAGTAGGGAGCCTCTCCAATTAACGAAATGCCTTCTTTTGCCAAGAAACCTTGTATCAGCTGCGACGAATAAGTCGAAACGTTATGATGCAGCTGTCAGTTTTGCGACACCCACAGAACCAGTCTCTTGTGTCGAACTGCATTACGAAGACATTGTGGTATGTCCTCATAGTACACCATTGTAAATGTTTGTCTTTCTTGTGTGTATGCGTGATGTAGTCGAAGAAAACAATTAACACCACTGTTATTTTGCTAGGACGTGGTATGTTATTTTTTAAAATCCTTGATGACGT
>OZ024740.1:158252132-158304168 GCA_964016885.1 Eledone cirrhosa
ATAATAATAGGGGTTAATAAACTTCTTTTGAAATATTATCTTGTAGAGCACAATGTTTGGTATTACATTGTATAAAAGTATTTACAATCATCAAGGATTTTCCGGGTACGATATCTAGGTTCTGGATTTTTCTATCGTTTGGTGATGTTTATGAATTGTGTACTAACAAGTAGAATCTCTATTTATGTTATTCTATTAATATAATGACCCCATATAGCGGTGTTTTGTCGAGTGGTCTTTCAAGGACGTACTGAGAGCGCATGGCGAGGCTTTACTGTATATATATATATATATATATATATATATATATATATATATATATATATATATATATATATACATATATATATATACACTCCACCCACACACACATATATGTGTGTGTGTGTGTATATGTATATACAAACATTTATACACACACACACACACACATGCATGTGTGTGTGTGTGTTTGTAGTGTGTGTATGTCTATATATATAAAGCTTACTGTACAAACGGAATGCAGCTTGACAAGTGAGTTTGAGCACGAAACTGTAAGCTCATCAGTAACTATTGTTGCTTCAAGGCTATAATGAAGTATGTGCTTGTATATGTGTGTGTGTTTGTTTATTTGTTTCTGAGTGTGTGTGTGTGTGTGTGTGTGTGTGAAAGAAAGAGAGAGAATGGGGGGAGAGGGGAGGAGTATACGTGTACGAGTGAGTGTACGTAATGTGTATGTATAGAAAAAAACGTAGTGGTTTTGTTGATCTTGGCGAAGTATCAACCTAAGTACAGCTGTACTAAATTTTTAGCTCAGTCGGGCATCCTGTGCGATATATTTGGAATGTATGTAATAAGGAATAGTTCTTCAATGAAACAAATAGTGCAGATAAGATGTTCTCGTAGCAGAAGGCCTCACAACGTAACAACAATCTACAACTTGTTTGCTGAGAAAGTAATATTACATCTGTGAGATTTTATGAATTTATAACATATCTCTCTATCTTTATAAGGTTGTAAACATATATCTAGTGACATAGCGGATTAATTTTATTATTTCAATAATCATGAATGAGCTATTTTTATTCTTAGTTGTTTATTTGTTTATTCATGTCTTAAAAGCATTAATACGATTATTTTGATGTATATATGAGTGTGTATGTGGGGGGGGGGGCAAATATATAAATATATATACGTATTTATGCATATGTCTATATCTATCTAACTATCCATCTATCTCTCTCTATATATAAATATATACAAACACACACGCACACACACATATATGTAACACACACACACACACACACACACACACACACACACACACACACACACACATATATATAGATTTACCTACATATATACACACATATATATGTGTGTATATGTGCGTGTGTCTATATAAATAAACTTCATATATTCGAGAACTAGAATTTCTGGTCACCTTTTCAAATTGGTAATTCAAGTAACTTTGCGTTATGTAATATATTTAATTTTTCTAATAGATACCTGTTAGTTTTTACTATAGTTCAGACATATGGTGTGAAGGACACGTGTGTGTGTGTGTGTGTATATATATACATGTGTGTGTGTGTGTGTGTGTGTGTGTGTGTGTGTGTATATACATATATACATATGTGTGTGTGTGTATGTGTGTATGTGTGTGTGTGTGTGTATATATATATAGTCACTTATATATTATGAAATACTGTTGGCTTCACGCTCACAATAATTTCTATACTTTCATTTATATATATATACACACACACATATTTATATATGTATATAAAATGTAATATAATATATACATAAATATATATATATATATAATATAATATATATATATGCATGTATGTATTTATATACGCACATACACGCACGCACACACACATACACACACACATACACACACACACACAGACATTTATATATATCTATGTGTTGGTGTGTGTGTGTGTATGTGTTTTCATGTATGTCTCAATTATGCCTTGTGCTACTGGCTATATATATATATATATATATATATATATATATATATATATATATATATATTGCCAGTAGCACAAGGCATAACAGAGACATACATGAAAACATATGCTATATTTTTATATACAATAAACATATGGGAGCCTCGCTATCAAAGATATATAATTTTTCGCTACGAAAAATGGTTATACTTAATTGGTAGTAGGACTATGACAGCGTTATGTGTAATAGGGGTGTGTCTGAAAGCATACACTATATGTTTAGATAGAAGAAATATATAGGAGCCTCGCTATCAATGAAAAAATAGTTTATCATTATAAAAAATATTTTATTTTATCTTTTCCTCTATGAATATGCCACAAATATGTCAGTAGCAGTGGAGAATGCCAGTAAAAGGGGAGAAGACAGCCTTGAGAGTTATAAGGTTGTTGACGGAGAAATGGAGAAAAAGAAAATCATAGCAATTGAATGAATGTCACTGATGAGTGGTTAACAAATCTTGAAACAGCGTTATCTGGAACTTTCGATTGCTACTGACATATCTGCGACATTTTTGTAGATCAAAAGAGAGAAAAATAATTCTTATTTTATATAAACATATAGTATATACTTGCACGGACACACTAGAGGGAGACCGAGCTTGACATGTGTTGATGCCCTCAGGACAGACACTGGCCTCTTGGAGACGCAGGACATGGCAGCGATAATGAGGGGCAAAGACCGCTGGAGAGAACTCGTCCATGGATCTCGGGAATTTTACCTGCCCTAGATAGATAGATAGATAGATACACCCTATTATACTCACGCGCACGCGCATATATATATATATATATATATATATATATATATATACATAGCTATGTAGTCATGACTGATAAATAAATAAATATATTTATACATGTATATATATATATATATATATATATATATATATATATATATACATATATATATATATATATATATATTATAGAAGTGGATGGATACTTCAACAGGTACAATGTACCTGTAGAAATATTCAAGTTGTTTATAATACATGTGGTTCAATGGCACTAATTCGAGATACCAGAACAATATAAAAGTAGCGAAACAAACGGTTATTAAACAATTTTCTAAATAAATTAAAAAATGATTAAATAATCACCTGTTCAGATGCTGTTACCGACGGTTTCATCATTCCGAAAGATTGGAAATCCAACGAATTTCCAATGGAAAGAAATGAATCTTCAGACAGCCCTATTTCCACGCTATAAGGTATAGCAAGTAAATATTATGCTCCCTGCCCAACGCATGCGGTCAAGCCGTTAAAGTGACACACACGCAAATCAGGTCGCTGATAAAAGCTGGATATTATAAACATGTCGAATTGCCACTAAAATTAGCGGCATTATTCAACGTTTTGTTCTCTACGTAAGGAGAATAAATTATAGAAGTGGATGGATACTTCAACAGGTACAATGTACCTGTAGAAATATTCAAGTTCTTTATAATACATGTGGTTCAATGGCACTAATTCGAGATACCAGAACAATATAAAAGTAGCGAAACAAACGGTTATTAAACAATTTTCTAAATAAATTAAAAAATGATTAAATAATCACCTGTTCAGATGCTGTTACCGACGGTTTCATCATTCCGAAAGATTGGAAATCCAACGAATTTCCAATGGAAAGAAATGAATCTTCAGACAGCCCTATTTCCACGCTATAAGGTATAGCAAGTAAATATTATGCTCCCTGCCCAACGCATGCGGTCAAGCCGTTAAAGTGACACACACGCAAATCAGGTCGCTGATAAAAGCTGGATATTATAAACATGTCGAATTGCCACTAAAATTAGCGGCATTATTCAACGTTTTGTTCTCTACGTAAGGAGAATAAATTATAGAAGTGGATGGATACTTCAACAGGTACAATGTACCTGTAGAAATATTCAAGTTGTTTATAATACATGTGGTTCAATGGCACTAATTCGAGATACCAGAACAATATAAAAGTAGCGAAACAAACGGTTATTAAACAATTTTCTAAATAAATTAAAAAATGATTAAATAATCACCTGTTCAGATGCTGTTATATCCAGATTTTATCAGCGACCTGATTTGCGTGTGTGTCACTTTAACGGCTTGACCGCATGCGTTGGGCAGGGAGCATAATATTTACTTGCTATACCTTATAGCGTGGAAATAGGGCTGTCTGAAGATTCATTTCTTTCCATTGGAAATTCGTTGGATTTCCAATCTTTCGGAATGATGAAACCGTCGGTAACAGCATCTGAACAGGTGATTATTTAATCATTTTTTAATTTATTTAGAAAATTGTTTAATAACCGTTTGTTTCGCTACTTTTATATTGTTCTGGTATCTCGAATTAGTGCCATTGAACCACATGTATTATAAACAACTTGAATATTTCTACAGGTACATTGTACCTGTTGAAGTATCCATCCACTTCTATAATTTATTCTCCTTACGTAGAGAACAAAACGTTGAATAATGCCGCTAATTTTAGTGGCAATTCGACATGTTTATAATATCCAGCTTTTATCAGCGACCTGATTTGCGTGTGTGTCACTTTAACGGCTTGACCGCATGCGTTGGGCAGGGAGCATAATATTTACTTGCTATACCTTATAGCGTGGAAATAGGGCTGTCTGAAGATTCATTTCTTTCCATTGGAAATTCGTTGGATTTCCAATCTTTCGGAATGATGAAACCGTCGGTAACAGCATCTGAACAGGTGATTATTTAATCATTTTTTAATTTATTTAGAAAATTGTTTAATAACCGTTTGTTTCGCTACTTTTATATATATATATATATATATACATAGCTATGTAGTCATGACTGATAAATAAATAAATATATTTATACATGTATATATATATATATATATATATATATATATATATATATATATATATATGCAAAAGTTCTATTTAAATTGTTGGGATACAACAAGCAAATATTTTTATAAATGATATAAAGCACTCGACAAATATTTGGAGTAGATATACGATATTAATAAATGGAAACTATATTTATAAAACCATATTTATTTCATTATATATATTTCAAGGATACCAAGTTACATTATGGTATGCCTTCATCAGACAAAATACAATATATAACAGTTTTATAAATAGACATTGACGTACCCCTTTAAAAATATATATTGTATTTTGTCTGATGAAGGCATACCATAATGTAACTTGGTATCCTTGAAATATATATAATGAAATAAATATGGTTTTATAAATATAGTTTCCATACATGTCGGATATTGTTTATCGTGATTTCGTGGGCCGATATTCCGATTCTTGATCATTCTACTATATATATATATATATATATATATATATATATATATATATATATAGTACAATTTTAAAAATATGATCAACACTAATGTGTTTTTTTTGCAAAATGACAATAATTTTTTAGCCATGTATAATAATTTTTTATGCATGTATAAATATATTTATTTATTTATCGGCCATTACTATGATACCTTTCATTGGGTATTATTAATTCAAGTCATGTCCAACTGAATAGCAATCTCTGAGGCACTGGACACTATAGCTCACTGGGTTAGGAAACTGCATATGGCTGGAGCATATCCTAGTGTGGATGGTCTACTGGCATTTCTTGGCGAAATTCTCGAGGTATCATTTGCAGGCTATAGGATATTTTTCTTCTTCCATTTGTTTCGGATGTTAAAGAAAGCAGGTCCAACTGAATTGACATACTTTTTAGTAATGCTGTTCCGTGATATGAACTGGAATTGTTTACTTGACGGAATAATCGGACAACATAACTTAGGAGAGTTTTAAAGTTTGGGTAATATTGACGGAATATTTTCCACAACAAACAAATGATTTAGGCCACACGGCAGTGCTAGAGATAATAGGTGTGCTTTTTCAACCAACACCTGGTAATTAAGGCCTATATATATATGTGTGTGTGTGTGTGTGTGTGTGTGTGTGTGTGTGTGTGTGTGTGTGTGTGTGTGTGTGTGTGTGTGTGTGTGTGTGTGTGTGTGTGTGTGTGTGTGTGTGCGAGTGTGTGTGTAGGGCGAGTAAAATTCCCGAGATCCATGGACGAGTTCTCTCCAGCGGTCTCTGTCCCTCATCATCGCTACCATGTCCTGCGTCTCCAAGAGACCGGTGTCTGTCCTTAGGGCATCAACATATGTCAACCTCGCTCTCTCTCTTCTAGTGTGTCCGTGCAGGGGCTCCCACAGAGGCACTGAGTGTAGTGTCAACTCTGTATGTCGGTGAGCATGTCCAGCTAACTTCAGTCTCCTCTGGGCTACTTTCGAGCTGACTTTTCGGAGGCCCCGTACAGCTCTGAGTTCTTCATCCTCAATGTATACTGATTAATGTTCAGAGCCATCCTCAGCATTCTCGTGTAGCACACATCCACCATCTGGGTGAGTTTATTGGTCAGTGTCCAAGTCTCAGACCCGTACAGTAGTACAGACTCCACTACAGCAACGAAGAGACGGATCTTCAGGTCTTTACGAAGGTCCGACTTCCACACCGATCTCAAACAATGGACTATTGTGTGCGCCTTGCGCTGGAGAAAACCAGGACTCAGATGCTGAATTTGCCGACGACATATTTCTGGTGACAAACACAGTGAAGGAAGCAAAGCAGTTGATGCAGGAGGTGGACACTGAGTCGATAAGTGTGGGGCTGAGAATGAATGAGATTAAGACGAAGTATCTGGCAGAGAAGATTATGAATGTAGGCGGGAAGCCGCTAGAATTGGTTGAGGACTTCCTGTATCTGAGAACAAAGATTGGAAACGCAGAGGATGATGTGTTTGAGAGGAAGATCAAAGCCTGTGTGGCTTGCCACACACATTCACCCCCCCCCCCATATATATATATATATATATACACATACACATACATACATATATACGTACATATACATATATGCATACATATACATACATATATATATATATATGTATGTATGTATATGTATGCATATATGTATATGTACGTATATATATATATATATATATATATATATATATATATATATATATATATATATATATATATATATATATATATATATATATATCTGTATATATATATTTAAAGGTTAAACAAGGTTCAATGAATAAATCAAAGAATTAGTTTTACAATAGATTGGAAGCACTCAACACAACGGTTTTCCGGTGTTATTAATATTAATTCAAAATATTAACAAAAATAGACATTCGTGTGATCAAGTATATTTCATTATACATATTTCAGAGGTACTGAGCTAACTTGAACAGTACGTCCTCATCAGATAAAATAAGATGATGCATGACATACCCTGCCATAGTAGATGGTTAAGATTCAGTCATGGTCGTGAATAAGATATGACAAGACTCAATATTTATATACCTTAAGATTGAGACATGAAAAAACTTACATATAATACAGAGGGTGCGTGTGAGAAAGCTTAAAAATACATAATAGCAATTTACATAACTGTTAGAGATTCAAATAATTAAAATTATTGAAGAAAGAAGAAAGAAAGAAGAAAGACAGGGAGAAACAGATGAGGAAAAAATATAGTTACTAGAAGTATAGAAAGCAAAAGAGAATTGATCAAGGATAGAGAGACAACAGGGGAATCATTTTTATAGTATAAAGCATAGATAAATATACATCTTTGTGAAAGAGTAAACTCAAATCTTTGAATTATCTAGAAGTATCCATCTATCTAAATATTAAATATATCTCGGTGTAATTATATGAGGGTTTAATTTCGAGTCCTCAATTAATAAGAAATATACTAACAATTATTTATACACCATATATATCCAAACTTATCCGGCTGACCGTTAAATTCCAAATTCCTTATGTTAGTTCAGAATAATGGATTAAACTAAAGGTATAATATTTCAGGCTATAAACGTTTATAAATGTCTATATTAATATTAAAGTATACTAACATATTTAATTTATAAAATCATATTTAAAGTATTTTCAAACATGAGAAAGAAACTTAGTATTTTCATCCACACGAAGGTATACCATATTAAAATTATATTATCTTATATTATTTTCCCATACTAAAATAATTCTCACTATATAATTTAGAAAATAATTACAGTTATTTAAAATTAACAATTAGAATGTCCTAAAGCATCTAAAGGCCTTATAATTAAACTTTAAAAAGTTATTATTAAATTTGATATATGCATTTGTCCAATTACATACAAAAAGTATATTGTCTAAAGTTCAAGACGATATTAGGCAGTTATACATAACACAATATAATATAATAGAATAAATAAGTTACTGTTATTATTGTTACAATTATGGTTTAGATCAATTATTGTATCTTAGGATCATGTAATGCACATATACTATACAAATTTCATGAATCGTAAGGAAACGAACCAGATTCAAAATAAATAAGTAAATTGTTTGCGATCATATAATTGCCAAATATTTAAGCTATATAATTTAAAATACAAGAAAATGTATATAGTAGTATAGTATCATATTTAAAGTGTCTGCAAACACGAGAAAGAGAAAACTTAAGATTTTCATCGACGCGAAGGTAATCCGAATTTAATTAAATAAAAAAATAATAATCGTTATATAATTTAGAAAATATTTAACAATTATAACACTAGAATGTCCTTAAGTATCTAGAGTACATATAAATGTAGCTAGAAGCCTGTTATTAAACCAGATATTCACATTTGTCCAAACACATACAGAGTATTCTGTTCGGAACTCAAGACGAATATTAGTGATCCATATACATATAATAAATAAATAATAAAAACATTGTTAGTAAAGTTATAATTGAAGTTTAACATCAAGTTAAGTGGAAAAAGCTTGTCGACTAGGATCGTGTACGACGCATATACCATACATATATATAAACAAATATGAATATATAAATCAAACATCTTGAATCTTAAAACTAATATACTCCAAAAGAATAAATACATAAATAGATAAAAGCATGAATTGTTTACGGTTCATTACAACTGTCAACCATATAATCAATATATATTTTCGGTACCCCGGCCGATTTACTCACTCGATATGCAAATTAGGCTGCTCAGCCGTTAATATACATAAGGAAAGTATATACTTTCAGACGTTCAGTCATCTGGCAGGAAGGTATACGTTGCTGACGATAGCTAATAATCTTGAAACTAGTACAGCGTTCCTTTGTCAGGGTTGAACAAATGAGCAACGATGGTTGCTAGACACTGTACGGCTTAATTCGGGATGTTTGTTTACAAACACACCGAGCATTATAATAAATGTTCGGTGAATCCATACGTACATATATATATGTGTGCATATATGTATATATATATATACATACTACTGTACGTCTGTATACATATATGTATGTACGTATACATACTTATATTTAAGTAACAGCCGTACTAAGAGTGAGAAATGAAATTTCGTTTCATTTTTTCCGCATATATATATATATATGCGCATACATAATGTACGTATATGGGTAAACAACTTGTATATATGTATATATTTATATATATATACATGTATATATGTACATGTATATAGATATGTGTGTGCGTGTTTGTGTGTGTTTGTATTTATCTATGTATGTATGCATTTGTGTATTATATGCACAAGCGCTGTTCGACTTACGAACACATTTTTTTCAACCAGCCGGTCGTATATCGATATGGGCCAAGTCTTATTCGTATGGAATTTTATATTTATTACTCACATGTCCTAGATTGATTATTTTATAACCACGTTCATCCATGCATCTTCTTCTAATATAACCCAGTCTCGTCTACATTGAAAATCGCTGCTTTTCATATCACTCGGATATAATGCAGATCATTTCTTTTCTTGAATCTATTAAACAAGAGGTTTTCAAAGTGGGCACTACTGCTCCTGGGGTCGTTCAGAAAACCCAGGGTGGCGCTCGAACCTAAGGGGGCTGTTGATGGTTAGAAATGATATAATAGTATATTAAATATCAAATGATAAATATTATATATAAATATAGTAAAATAAAAAATATATAATATTTGATTGTATGTATACTATATTTGGCAATATACCGTATGTTTAACTAAAAACATTTTGAAGACCTTGCGCTATCGTTTTTAAAGTAGTGACTATGTCACTTACTTCTTTTTTCGGCAAAATGTTTTTAATTAAACATACGGTATATTGCCAAATATACTATACATACATTCATGTATACATCGCTATTTCAGAGCACCAATCCTAATTTTTATATAATATTTATTTAAATATAGTATATATTATATCATATATTATATATAAATTAACGATTTTATTTATTATATATTATTTGGAAATAGGGTTGGGGGACGCTGGGGGTATTCCCAAGCTAGAAATGGATGGTTTAATAATCAAACCCTCCATTTCTAGCTTGGAAGTTTTCTTTGTATTCCTCTCTTATTCGTTCCTTCAAAGTTTCAGCTATACTTGAAATTGTTGCAGACACATTTTTATCGTGTCTGTCATTCAGAACATCAACAATTTCTCAATATTTTAAAGCTTGACTCCATGGTGTTCGAGCCTTTTACTGTGTCCGAACTCCTTCGTTTCTAAAAATAGTGAAGATCGATGTAAGAGACGACTGTAAATCACGTGCAATAACATCTCTTTTTCCTCTGTTTCTTTTTGGCTAACAATATTAATTTAAACTTTCACAGTAAATTACTTTGTCTGCTTCTTGCATGATGTAAGGGTAAATGGAATAATCTTCCCTTTGCATTACATTTTTGGTAGTAGTAAGTCTTTAGAAACTTAAGAGAATAATTGTGATATGTTTGCTGTAGTGTAAATGATGCCGAGAGAACACATGATAATGATGCTATTCAGAGATAAATATGGGGGAGAACGTAGGAATATTTGTACACAAGTATTGAAGCATAACGGAAGCCAAGAGAAAGATCGTACGCTTGCACTGATATATAAATGGTCGTAAATGTGAGTGGTCATAAGACGCTTAGGCCGTATCTCGAAGAGTGAATATATATATAATAGTGAGTATGAATCGAAGTTGTAGCCGCCATATAGCAGGTACTAATCGATTTATACATATAATATAAATAATATAAATATATACATATCTGAGTGTATGTGTGTGTACATGTATATTTGCAAGAATATATTTACGTTTATGTTTATATATTTATATATATATATATACATATACACAAACATAATTATATACACATATATATATAATACATATATATACATATATATATATACATGTACAATCAGGTACACACAGATATGTATATATATATATATATATATATATACAAACCTAATTATATACATATATAATACACATATATTCATGTACACTTACACAGATATATATATATATATATATATATATATATATATATATATATATATATATATATATATATATATATATATATATATATATATATATATATATATATGAATGTATATATAGTGTATTTTGCAATACACTGTATGCTTAATTAAAAGCATTTCGAAGACCTTACGCTATTGTTTTAGAGTAGTGACAGTCTCACTTACATTAATTTTCAGCAAACAGGGGAGATAAAGCTGACAGAGCTCTGTTTCACACTTTTTGGTGCTTATCAAAGCTAAGTACTCCACCTGTTTGCTGAAAATCATGAATGTTTGATTCTTATAGAATTCTAGTAATAATCAGGAACTGATTATACAGATCGGTTGCCGGTCAAGCAGAAATTGAAAATTAGAATTGGTGCTCTGAAATAGCGATATATATATGAATGTATATATAGTGTATCGCTATTTCGGAGCACCAATTCTAAGTCAATCTGTGAACGCGGAAGTGAATATTTCAAAAAACGTTGCAACCGGAGGAAGACAGGAAGACGATACTTTGGTTCGTCGAAACGTTCCCTGGCAAAGAATAGGAAAAAACGAATATAATATGTCATTATTTGGAACGGTGAAAAACAATTACACGCAAAGACAAAACCACGTTTATGGTATAAAAGAAGTCGTAGACTAATATTCTATTAGGTGGTTCATAGAGACGTTCTCTGGCAATGAACGGAAAAAACGAAGATAATACGTCATATGTTGTACGGGGAGAACACTAGCACGCAAAGACAAAACCACGTAAATCGTATAACTGAAGTCGTAGACTAAAATTCTAACTAGGAAACCGAATGATTCTCGGCTTCAGAGTTAAGAATAAAGTAAATAAAATACAGAGGTAATCGAAATTAAATAAATACATACACGCATCGATATACGTACATAGACAAACATACGCGAAAACACTCGCCATAGGTATACAAATACACGCACGTACACAAAAAAAACCCAAAAAAAAAAACCCGCACACACATACAGAACCCGTGCAACGCCTGTACCCGCACGCATACGAATGTATACACCAAATACACACAAAATTATATATAAAAATATACATATTAATATATATATATGTGTGTGTGTGGACGTGTATACATATAATTAAATAAACGTATATAAATAAATAAATACGTATATAACAAGCACACACACATACCTACATGTAAATACACATATGTTCGAAGACGTACGTCAACCAAAACACGAAGTACACATATACACACACCCTACATATGTACGAACCCGCATACTCGCACAGACGCAAAACTCACGTATACACATAACCAAAAGCATATGTACCAGGATATATAATATATACGCCAAAACACATACAATCAAATATACGTACGAGGAAGTATACGTACCTTCATAAAACATACAGGTAATATATACTTACCTATACAAATAAGTAATGGTATAAATATAACATATACTTAGCTACCACATCAAGACGTAAAATATCCGCGTATAGTTCGTACTATCCGTTAGTTTTGTGCAATTTATGTTTACAAGCCGAAATTGCCTCAGATTTTTTGTTTAAGATGTGGTCTATGGCGTAAAGTATTTCCAGGGCCTCAGCGGCGCAGAGGTCACATGGTCTTTTATTTCCGTTATACAATCTAGCCCTAGCTAGGATCTCCCAGTGTAACTTATATTGGGTATGGTTGTCTTTTAGACTCCAGATATTAGCTGAAAGTGACGTCATATTCCTTCTTAAAGGGTAACGAAAAGAATGGGTATGCATGTAAAGACTCTGCTTGAATCTATTGGCGGTTAACCCTATGTAGTCCCTAAGGGACGTGGGTGTTTCAACCTTACATTTGTAGACAATGTTACTAGAGAGACATTTCCCGGATAGGGGGCAGTCAACCGGATTCCTACAATTACAGTTAGTACTAACTACAGGGTTGCACGTGTTCCTACGGCTAGGTAGTTTAGCTAAATTTGAAGCTGTGATGTTATGTGCAAGGTTAGGAGTCGAGGAGTAAGAAATTTTAATAGTATTTCTATTAAAAATTTTACTATATTTATGTGTAGGGGGAAATGCTTCGTAATAAGGGAGAGAAAGATCTTAGCTAATGGTGTGGCCACCTCCATATTATATGGTGGGTTATACCATATAATGCGTCGGGATCTATTTCTTCTAGCTCTATTCTCGTACTCTGTATACGCTACCTTATCGACAAATCCACTCCGAGCAAGAGCTTCATTGTAATATGTGGAATGGTCGTTGAAAATATGCTCGTTAGTAGATAGACGGGAAAGCCTCAAAGAAACGTTTCTTAGCAGCTTCTTGGTTAAGCTGGCAGGATGGTTAGAAAGCTTACTTATGTAATTAAGCGTATCATTCGGCTTTCTATACGGGTAATGAAAGCCATTCAATAAATTGAGGGTAACGTCGAGGTAATTAACGACAGAGAGGTTGGCCTCAACCTGTATGGAGAGGTTGAAGCCTTTAAAGAAGGTTGTGAGTTCTTTTCTGAACCTGTCGTAAGCACGTGGGCCGCACTTAGTCATGGTCAAAAGACCATCATCACGGTACAAACCACCGCCCACGTTGGGGAATTCTTCCTTGATAGAGAAAAGAAGGAAAAGGCCGATAAGATCAGTAACCTCCGCAGATTCGCTGGCACCCATACTCACGTACTTCTTTGGAGATACGAAATATTTATACATATTGTATAAAGCTATGCTTGAAGCGAAATCCTATTTCTTTATATATATATATATATATATATATATATATATATATATATATATATATATATATACACTGATAAGATGATATTGGGTGTGAGTTTGAAAAATGTTTGAAATATATTTGCGACAACGCATGTACTACGTATAAAATAGTCGAACAAGTTGAGTAAATTTCATTGAAGACAGAGATATGTATGTATGTCAGGTGGCGAATTAGTTGAGTCGCTAGAACGAATAGAATGCTTTATGGTATTCGTTCCGGCTCTCTCCTCGTTGAGTTCAAATCCCGCCGAGGTCATCTTTGCCATTCATCTTTTCGAAGTCGATAAAATATGCACCAGTCTAGTACTGGGGTTTTCTCGTTTTCTCTCTCTCAATTTCTATCTTTCGCAGGAAGAAATCAGCTGTACTCAGGCCTTGAGAGAGATGGGCTCCGCCAGGCTTAAAATGACAGAGAATCACCGTATGTCAATACGCCGCCTCTACGATTCTATCAGGAGTTACAGGACCATACCATACCTTGTATGTATGTATGTATGTATGTATGTATTCTATGTTGGGTCACTCTTGATTGCTACTGGTAACATGTAACCCAGTACAACCTGTCGAATGGTCGGGTCGTCGGCGACTAAACCGGCAACCCCACCAAGTTTACCTGGTGAGGAGGGTGATTTTGGATACCCTGCAGGACAAAAAACAAAACCTGACAAAGGGCGGAAGAACTCATAACAGTTAACGGCCATCCAGATATGCGTAAATCTGTATATACACATGTACCACGCGGTTAAACCACTGGGAGTGAAGGATCCCTAGTCTTTGTCAGGGCATTCTTCTAGGAGAAGGCAACTCAGGAAACTGGGATAACTCCGATATAAAACCCGTGGCTCAGTAGTTACCGATGATGTTGATCTGTTCTTCTTTTCGCTCAGAGAGTGGGATTGGCTCAGTGCACAGTCTTTCCTCACTTAAAAAAATTATCTTCACGCACAGTCATTGCACGATAGAATTAATTAATAATTATTAATAATGGTATATTGTGGAATAGCCATACTCGATAACGAGGGGGCAGCCATCATGTATGTATGTATGTATGTATGTATGTATGTATGTATGTATGTATGTATGTATGTATGTATGTATGTATTATGTATGCATGTATGCGTATATGTATGTATGTTCGCATGTATGCTTGTATGTATGTATATATGTATGTATGCATGCATGTATATATGTAAGCATGCATGTATGTATGTAAGCATGTATGTATGTAAGCATGTATGTATGTATGCATGTATGTATGCATCTATGTATGTATATATGTATGCGTGAATGTATATATATATATATATATATATATATATATATATATATATTTATATATATATATATATATATGCATGTATGTATGCTTGTATGTATATATGTATATATATATATATATGCATGTATGTATATATGTATGCGTGAAAGTATGTATATATGTATGCATGTATGTATATATGTATGCATGTATGTATGTATGCATGTATGTATATATGTACGTATATATGTACGTAAGTATGTATGTATAATTATCTCTATAGTTTTTAAGGTAATGATTTCTGATATAAGATAATTATGATTTATACCTATAGCTATCATATCTATAACTGCGTTACGTTATTTTTTTTTATCAGAAATCATGTTAATCCTTTTTTAAGTATTTCCTTCAATCTTCTTACATTTATTTCTTTAAATCTTATATAGATTATTTCTCACGCCGCCACAAAATCACTTTAATCCCACATATATATGTATGTAAGTATATTCTTCTGGTTTTATAATTTCACAAAGTTTTACCAATAGAGAGAGAGTCGGTTTCTAACATAGACACAAGACTCTCTCATTGGAATTTACACATCATCAACTGTATGCATGTGTAGATATGGATGTTATTGTTTGTGTGGATGTGTATGTTTTGAGTTGTATGTCTGCATGTGTATATGCTTTGCATCTGTACATGTGTATATGCAGTTATTAGATGCAATATTTTTGGAATGTTTTACATATTTTTACTGTTCCATTAATGGATTGTACTTGTAATTTCCTTAACTAGTTGTGTTCTTTCTATTCCTGTGAAGCCTAGCTTCTCAAGATTTGTATTGAGGCAGTTACTAACATACCACAGTGCCTTAATAATCACAGGCATAAATCTGAAGGTGTAATCAAGGTGGAGAATCTGCAGATTTCTCATCAGTTCTGCATAAATATTCTCCTTTTCACTAATCTTTGATATTATATTGGCATCTGCTGGGCAGTTAATTTCCACTACTGTGCATGCTTTCTTCTCCCTGTCCCATATCGTAATATCTGGTCTGTTATGCCTGCATTTTATTGGGGTTTTTACTGGAACATTCCACCAGTACTCTTTCATATTATGTACATGGATGTCTTCCACATTGCTGTAGTTTTAATGTGTTTATTATCGGGGCTATCTTTTTTACGAACTGCATTGTACAGTGTTTTGGCCACTACATCATGCCTCATAGGTAGATAGTACCGCGATGACATATTTGGACAGCTGCTGATGACATGAGTGATATCCTCGATGTTAGTTCTGCAGTGTCTGCACTTGTTATCACATCTAGGTGTTTTGCCTGCATCCCTATCTCTTTTGTGAATCAGGTATTTCGTGTTAATTTCCTGTTCTTGGATTGCAAAAGTGAATCCATATTTTTATAGAATTGTAAAGTAAATATTATTTCTATTTAAATGATTCTGATGAGCTTATCACAACAGGAATGGAGTATTTTAACGTAATTAAATCAATTAAATGATTAAATTTAAATCCTTGTTAATTCTTCTTCTTCTTCTTCTTATTATTATTATTATTATTATAAAAGGGCGGTGGATTGGCAGTATCGGTGGAGGGTCGGACGCCATGCTTTCCAGCATAGTTACGTCCCTTTACGATCTGAGTTCAACTCCCGCCGAGGTTGACTTTGCCTTTCATCCTTACGGGGTCGATAAAATAAAGTACCAGTAATGCACTGGGTAATTGCTGGCCTTGTGCCTAAAGTAGAAACAATTATTATTATTATTATTATTATTATTATTATTGTTGTTATTCCTTGAATCTCAGTCATTGATGTTGGTTAACTGGAAGTCCGTTGGAATGAATATCAAGCCACTACCTGCAGCCTCAGATATTCAGGACGTATCGGAGGGTTCTTGCTGTTCCCAGCAAGCATGCCTTTTGAAGCGTTCCAAAAAGCGTGAAGGGGCCGATTTTCTTTAACCATCCCTGGAAACTTTTGGAGATAGTCCCCAGTGCACCTATGACAATCGGGATCACTTTGACTTCATGGCAGTTCCAAATCCTTTTCACCTCCCACTTTAGGTTCTGGTATCGGTTAATTTCCTCCCTCTCCTTCTCTTGCACTCTCGTGTCGAAAGGGCAGGCCACATGCACAATCAGACACGATCTTTTTTCTTTGTCCACAACCACCAGGTCAGGTCTATTGTGTTCCAGTTTTTTGTCCGTCTGTATCCTAAAATCCCACAGCACCTTCACCTGATTGTTCTCCATCACCGCCTCTGGCCTATGCTCATACCATTTCTCAGAATGTGGTAAATTGTTTACTTTGCACAGGTGCCAGTGGATCAGCCTGCCCATCACATCGTGTCTCCAGCCCTTATAGTGGGTCTGGGCTAGGTGTTTACACTCGGACACAATGTGAGCCACAGTCTCCTCTCTCTCTCCACAGATCCTGCACAGTGGGCTAGCCTCGTCCTTGTAAATATGGTGCTTCAACCACTTCGTTTTGAGGGCCTGCTCCTCTGCAGCCATTAGCATTCCTTCTGTAGCCTTTTTGAGGTCTCCTCTTCTCAACCAGTTCCATGTCTGTGGATCTCTAAATTCAGTTTTCTCAAAGAAGGTACTATGAAGGGATTTTCCCTTAAGGCTGCTCTTCCTCCTTGATGTTATTTCCTCCTTGGACATCCCTGGCCTACTGTCCCCTCCTTCAGTACAGTTCTGAGCATTGGCTCCTTACTATAGGTCACGTATTTGTATAGGTTGTTTTTCTCCATCTGAACACAGTCCTCTATGCTGATAAGACCTCTTCCACCCTCAGATCTCCTTAGGTAGAGTCTATCGACATCACTCCTCTTGTGGAACATGTTGTAGATAGTCAATAGCTTCCTAGTCTTCCTATCCATTTCTTTTTGTTCAGCAACATTCCATCTCAGAATTCCCGCACTGTACCTAATAATAGACACAGCTCGGGAATTTACTGCGCTTATGGCATTTCTGCTGTTCAGATGTGACTTCAATACGCTCCTTACTCTCCGAATGTATTCAGTTCTTATCAATTCCTTCATTTTTTTGTTCTTTATGCCATCAGCCTCCAGAACGCCCAAATACTTGTATCCTTCCTCAGAGTCAATTTCCTTTATCATCTCACCTGTTGGTATCTGGATCCCGTTACTTCTGCTCAACCTACCCCTCCTCATCACAATGACTCCACATTTCCTAATACCAAACTGCATACATATATCACTGCTGAAAATACGGACAGTGTCAACAAGCACATCCAACTCCTTCTCACTTTTCCCGAAGAGCTTAAGATCGTCCATGAAGAGGAGGTGATTGATGGTAAGCTCTCCCTTTCCCAACTTGTATCCTGCTCTCACTTTTCGCAGCATAATGGTCAAGGGCATCAGGGCAAGGACAAACAACAGAGGGGACAGGCTATCTCCCTGGAAGATACCTCTCTTGATCTTCACGCTTCCCAAGGATACTCCAGTTGATGTCAACTCTGTATCCCAGGACCCCATACTCCTGCCCAGCAACTGTCTGATGTTATCTGCCACCCTGAAGATCTCCAGGCTTTTGGTGATCCAAGAATGAGGCACCATGTCAAATGCCTTTCTGTAGTCTATCCATCCCATGGCAAGATCAGTGTGTCTCCTCCTGCAATTCCCCATTACCATCTTATATTATTATTATTATTATTATTATTATTATTATTATTATTATTATTGAATGCCATGGTTGACGGAGGCTCGGCTCTGTAAGGTATAGTAATTTTTAACCGTTAAAACAATTGTAAATTGTTTAAAACTTGAACCAAATTGTTGATAAAGACACCCTCCTCCTCGTGAGAGGGGTCTTTCTGTCCGTTATTTGGCCCTTCGGGGTTAAATAACCAGTTATTGGGGTTTTGTACCCAAAATTTCATTTTAAACAAAAAAACAACATGGCTACGAAAAAGAAATTTCATACGTCACTCCCACTCATTCCGTCTTCTTCTTCCTCAATCATCACTACAGCAGAGAGAAGATTGTCTCTCTCCCTCCCTTCTTTAAATGTGTCTCTCTCCCTCCCTTCTCTTTCGCAAGTGACGAAAGAAAAGAAAAGTCTCGTGCAAAGCGTGCAATGTTTCTCCACGACGACGACGACAGCGACGAAACAGGTGTGCGGGAAATACGAAAACCCAGTTCATTCGTCTGACGTCAGGAATAATAGCAGTAGCAGCCGTAATAACAACAGCAACAGTGACAATGAAAACAACAGTAGCAGCCGCAACAGCATCACCAGCAGCATAAACAACAACAGCATTAGCAGCAGCAACACCAACAACAACCACAGCAACAGCGGCGGAGGCAGTAGTCGTAGTACCTGCAGCAACAACAAAAGTACCAGCAGCTCTGACGACAACAACAACAGCAGAGAAAAACCAATCTCATTTGCAGGTATTGCGAAAAACTTGGAAACAATCCTCATAACAAATGAGGAATTAGAGGAAGCGAAGAAGATGGTGACAAAGAACGGACACCGAGCAATCTGCAAGGCAGCGGAAAAATTTTTCGAAACCCAAGAGCACTGTACGGTCACGTACCGTACAGTAAGTACAAAATCCCGTAGGGTGGAAAGAGCCACAGAGGCCCAAATACAAAAAGCCTTGGGGTCTGTGTGGCAGCGGAAAACGCACATCACCCGAGGCAAAAAATATGCCACCGTAGACGTACTTTTTGCCACACCCCAGGAGGCAAAGTCCCAATCAGTAGTGACCCTAAGGAGCGAGGAAATGGTGTTGGTGCCCTCCTACTGCGGGCAAAAAATTGTGAGGGTCAAACTGACCCACGTCCCACCCGGAATGACCCCTTCTTGGCTGGCCGCGTCTGTCCTCGTCGGAATCGAGGACAAAACAACTGTACTGCAAGTACAGAAAAAAGTAAGAGAAGATTGGGTCGGCTCCTCCATTGAGATGCTAATCCAAACCAACCAGGAGTGCATCGAAGCTATCCCGGATGTGATAGACTTCGATAACGGCACTCAACTGCCCATAAGTGTTGAGGGCAAACGCCCGAAATGCTTTCGCTGTGGATCGAAGACTCACCTCAGGGCCTTCTGCAACGAGAAGACCCTGAGAAAGGAGAAAACCCCCCTCCTTCCGAATCCGGCTCCACGGCTACCAGCAACAGGACAAGCGGCAACCAGGAACGATAGGTCCGTGGCACCCATACCCACTCCACGGAAATCAAAAACAGCAGCAGCAGTGGAAATATTAACAACAACAACAGCAATACCAAATTCAGCTGCAACAGAGACTCCAGTGCAAACATCACCAACAACAACAAGTGAAAGAGTGGAGCTGGTACCCCTCCCCGACCTCACAGAATCAGACATGGAGTGTGAGGTGGGAGAGGGATGGCAAAAGGTCGTAAGAAGGCACAAACGCAGAAGCAGCGCATCGTCGCCTTTGAAAAGGGAGGAAAGAAATGAGAAAAGGGTAAAGTCTACTGCAAAGAGACCCACAGCAGCAACAACACCAACACCATCACCACCCACACTAGCACCACCATCACCACCGGCGACAACCCCACCGCCAACAACACCTTCAACACCACCACCACAAGCACCAACATCGCAAACACAACAACAAAACACACACACCCAGCAACAACGACAAGAAAATAGCGGAACCACACCCCACCCCCAGAAAAACAAATGCACGGCAATAAATACACACAACAAGAAACTAATGACTTACATAATTGAACACAGACATTTCACAACAGGACTACATAATACCAGCACCAATCAAATCGCCAACTAACATAAGACTGCTAAAAATAGCACAGAAACAATACACAAACATTAAAACGAAATTCCCCAACGCAGTTGGTGATTTCAGGGACCTAGGAGGAACCATCAATCGAAGAGTATACTCAGACATTCTCTTAGAAGAGCCGACGACCAGCCGAAGGGACGATTCAACGGTCCCTTCACCAGACGATCAAGTGAAAAGGGATGTAAAAACCATCCCTCCTCAACCAAAAGTACGGTAAGTGGTCTTTCCCATCTTTTCCACTCTATTTTAAACATGACCTCACTCAGAATAGGCAGCATAAATGCGCGTGGCTTGGGGTCGTCATGGAAGCAGGGTCACCTGCTCAACGACCTCAGGTCACTAAACATAGATGTAGTGGCCATCAGCGAGACCAGAATCTCCGAAGCACGGGCCTTCGCACCGATCTTCGGCGGCTACGATGTGTACGCATCTCCCAGCCGTCCTGGATCCGGTGGAGGAGTTGCTGTACTTTTTCGGAGAGGTTTGGATCTCGCCATACGGGCCATCTTCCTGGACCCAGAGGCTAAGCTGGTGGTGCTGGACGTGACCAGCGGAGACGGGCAAGCTTTCAGGCTAGTGGCCGTCTATGCCCAAACAGGAGCAGGGCGGCCTGATTTCTTCCGGCATCTGGAGACCTTTCTTGGAACGTCCCGCTCTTTAGTGTTAGTGGGCGACTGGAACGGGATCTTAGATGCACGCTGGGACTGTGTGGGATTAGCGGATAGGGGTGGAGGGTGCAAGAGCCTCACCAACCTGCTCAGGCGTTTTGAACTGTCTGACAGGTACCGATTGGATTTCCCGAATGTGCCAATGTGGACTTGGACAAACCGCATAGGGTCATCCAGATCATATCTAGATAGAGTATTTTGTAGGGAAATAGATAGGTCTAGCATAGGCTGTCCACAATTCAAGATAGTCAGCTACACGGACCACAAATTCGTGATCAGTGTGCTTGACTTAGATAGGCTTCATAGACGAGGACCCGGCTACTGGAAGCTAAACGCGTCCTTACCAGCGCGCAAGGCCTACAGAGACCGGATTAGCGAACTAGTTAAGCGGGCGTTGACGGGGGCCATCGTCAACAACAAGTGGTGGTTTGCTCTGAAAAGAGCGATTAGAATAGAATCGATTAGGTTTAGTAAGGCTTTAGCAATAGAGAAAAATAGAGCAGAGGGAGAACTAGTTAGAAAATTAGACGAGGCGCTTAGCAAAGGCATTGCGACCGACGTGCTTGCGGCGAAATTGGCCCTTGACCAATTCTTCAATGCAAAGCACGAAGGCTGCGTTGTCAGAGCAAGGGTGCGTGCTCTCAGACACGAGGGGACGAAAGCCGTTCAATGGGCCCGAGTGGCGGAGGCGCGTCGTGGCAACAAAGCCACGATCCGGTCTTTGGTGGACCACGACGGGCGCATGCTACTCGATCCCGGGCAAATGTGTGAAGCTTTTCAGCGACACTTCGCTCAGCTGTTCGGGGGCAGCGGTGGGCCGGGTAGAGGGATGGACTTTAGTGTCTACCTCGACGGACTGCCGCGGCTCTCGGCCACTGAGGCGAAGTGTTGCGAAAAGCCGATAACAGCCGCTGAAGTAAGGGAGGCAATGACTGGCTGCACAAGGGGTAAATCGCCTGGTTTGGATGGTCTGCCCTATGAACTTTACGTACAGATGCCAGACTTGTTCGGAGGCCTCTTGGCGGACGTCTACTGCAACTGGCAACAGAACGGGAGAATTCCCAGTTCTGTGAGCCGAGGAGCGGTGGCACTGCTGAGAAAGGATCCGAACAAGGGGGATAACATAGACAATTTCCGGCCCATAACTCTGCTAAACACAGAGTTTAAGATTTTGGCCAAGGTGCTAGCAAAGAGGTTGGCGCTTGTCGTTGGTGGTCTGGTGGGAGAGGCGCAGACATGCGCCATTCCCGACAGATCCATCTACGACAACCTCCACCTCATGCGATACATCGTAGAGAGGGTAGCTAGGGAACCTGGCACGGGTGGGTCCTTGATCAATTTAGATCAGTCGAAAGCTTTCGATAGGGTCGACCATCGTTACCTAGCGGCAGTCCTGAGGGCGGCTGGCTTTGGGCCCGTCTTCAGAGGCTGGATCGCTGCCATGCACAGCGACATCTGCTCTGTGGTGAGAGTGAACGGTCACCTGTCGGAACCGTTCAACATCATGCGCTCGGTCCGCCAAGGATGTCCCCTCTCGTCCCTCTTGTACGTATTGACTCTCGAGCCATTACTGCACAAACTGGAGACGTTGAGGGGAGTCCGCGCGAACTAGGATGCGGAAGATCCGTGTCAGCATATGCGGACGATGTCACCGTAGTGGTGTCGAACGCCAAACACATCGAGGCGATCGGCACTACACTAAGAGAATACGAAGCGGTGACAGGAGCAATGATCAACCAGGAAAAGTCAGTGGGCCTGCAGCTCGGCACCTGGAGAGGCAGGTCCATGCCGTCCAACAGCGTCGTCGGACGCTGGACGGACGGACCGGTTAAATTGCTAGGGGTCTGGTTCGGTCCGGACCTCCAGACGGACAAAAACTGGGACGAGGTGACGAGCAGGGTGGCTTCTCTCACCCAGAAATGGGCGGAGAGGAAGCTATCCCTGAAAGGTCGAGCGGAGGTGGCTAACGCGTACATCGCGTCTGTCATCTGCTACCGCCTGACCGTCGTACCTTGTCCTAAGCCTTGCCAGACTGCGCTGGAGCGTTTGCTCTTTCGCTTTTTGTGGAAGGGACGTGCTCCGATGGTCAGGCGGTCCATCTGTTGTCAACACCCGCTACGTGGAGGGCTGGGCATGCCGTGGCTGATGATGCGCAGGCACGCGCTCAGGCTACGACATCTCCACCTCTTCCTCGACGGTGATCAGGTGTGGTCGCCGTTTGCTAGGCGCGTATTTCCGCAGCTCGTTTCCTTGACGGAGCTGCAGTCCTGGGTCAAGCGAAGACCGAGAGGGAGCGCCTGGAGACTGGAATGTCTTCAGGCGCTCACAGCCCTCGACCAATCGGGCAATGTGATCGGTGGAAACTCCACCTCGGCGTTCTATAGAGGATTAGTGGAGGGTAAGAGCGACGACGTACTTGGGGAAACTCTAGGCGTCGACGAAAATCAACTAGCCAATCTCTTCGGAAGAACTTTCGGGCCGGGGCCTATGGACAACTTCCAGAAATCTCTGGCCTGGCAGTGCTACCGAGGAGCCTTGCCAGTTCGGGATAAACTCTACAGGCATGGAGGTGCCGTCAGCCGGGCATGTCCGAGATGCGCGCAGGGCGACGAAACCGTCCTGCACGCACTCGTCCAGTGTCCGAAAATTGCTGACTTGTGGGTTTATGTCGAACACCTGCTGTCGCGTTTAGGACGGATCCAGCTATCATCTGAGTCTATCGTGAGGATTGCCCCGCCCTCCTCCTTTAGCCGGGAAGGGCAGGCAGTTTTTATCTGTCTGGTGGCCATGGCGAAAGAGATAGTATGGTGGACACGTTTGAAAGGGCTGAAGACGAGCACTTACCTCTTCGGTGATGCTCTGATTGACTTTTTCAAATTTCATTTGAAAAGGAAAATCAGAGTAGAGAAGGAAGTGCTCTCTTCCCAGCATTTTGTTGAAAGATGGGTGAGAGAAGCAAGAATGGCCCGAGTGAATGGGCCGACTCTGAGTATATATCTGTAAACTAAAGGTGGAAAACTGGGAGAGGGCACTTGCCTTGGTGGTCAGGGTCATTGTGGCTTTTCACTGGGCTTTCTCCACAAATGTCCCTCCGAAGTCTCCCCCCTATTGGGGAATTTTTCATTGTTATTTTCATTGTTATTTTTGTTACATCCTCTGTTTTTGTTTTTTTACACGCAGAAATGCCCATTTGTACCGTCCTGCATTGTCCTGCACTGTCCTTAATGTCTACTTTATGTAAACCCTTGTGGTTAATAAAGAAATCATTATTATTATTATTATTATTATTATTATTATTATTATTATTATCATTGTTATTACTCTTTGAGTCTCAGTCATTGATGTTAGTTAACTGGAAAGTTTGTGGAAATGAATATCAAGCCACTACCTGCAGCCTCAGATATTCAGGACGTATCGGAGGGTTCTTGCTGTTCCCAGCAAGCATGCCTTTTGAAGCGTTCCAAAAAGCGTGAAGGGGCCAATTTTCTTTCACCATCCCTGGAAACTTTTTGAGATAGTCCCTAGTGCGCCTATGACAATCGGGATCACTTTGACTTCATGGCAGTTCTAAATCCGTTTTACCTCCCACTTTAAGTCCTGGTATCGGTTAATTTTCTCCCTCTCCTTCTCTTGCACTCTCGTGTCGAATGGGCAGGCCACATCCACAATCAGACACGATCTTTTTTCTTTGTCCAAAACCACCAGGTCAGGTCTATTGTGTTCCAGTTTCTTGTCCGTCTGTATCCTAAAATCCCACAGCACCTTCACCTGATCGTTTTCTATCACCGCTTCTGGCTTATGCTCATACCACTTCTCAGAATGTGGTAAATTGTTTATTTTGCATAGGTGCAAGAGGATCACCCTGCCCATCACATCATGTCTCCAGTCCTTATAGTGAGTCTGGGCTAGGTGTTTACACTCGGATACAATGTGAGCCACAGTCTCCTCTATCTCTCCACAGATCCTGCACAGTGGGCTAGCCTCCTCCTTGTAAATGTGGTGTTTCTACCACTTCGTTTTGAGGGCCTGCTCCTGCGCAGCCATTAACATTCCTTCTGTAGCCTTTTTAAGGTCTCCTCTTTTCAACCAATTCCATGTCTGTGGATCTCTAAATTCAGTTTTCTCAAAGAAGGTACTATGAAGGGATTTTTCCTGAAGGCTGCTCTTTCTCCTTGATGTTATTTCCTCCTTGGACATCCCCTGGCCTATTGTCCCCTCCTTCAGTACATTTCTGAGCATTGGCTCCTTACTATCAGTCACGTATTTGTGTAGGTTGTTTTTCTCCATCTGAACACAGTCCTCTATTCTGATAAGACCTCTTCCACCCTCAGATCTCCTTAAGTAGAGTCTATCGACATCACTCCTCTTGTGGAACATGTTGTAGATAGTCAATAGCTTCCTAGTCTTCCTATCCATTTCTTTTTGTTCAGCAACATTCCATCTCAGAATTCCCGCACTGTACCTAATAATAGACACAGCTCGGGAATTTACTGCACTTATGGCATTCCTACTGTTCAGATGTGACTTTAATACGCTCCTTACTCTCCGAAGGTATTCAGTTCTTATCAATTCCTTCATTTTTTTGTTCTTGATGTCCTCAGCCTTCAGAACGCCCAAATACTTGTATCCTTCATCAGAGTCAATTTCCTTTATCATCTCACCTGTTGGTATCTGGATTCCGTTACTTCTGCTCAACTTACCCCTCCTCCTCACAATGACTCCACACTTACTAATACCAAATTGCATACATATATCATTGCTGAAAATACGGACAGTGTCAACAAGCACATCCAACTCCTTCTCACTCTTCCCGAAGAGCTTAAGATCGTCCATGAAGAGGAGGTGATTGATGGTAAGCCCTCCCTTTCCCAACCTGTATCCTGCTCTCACTTTTCGCAGTACACTGGTCAGGGGCATCAGGGCAAGGACAAACAACAGAGGAGACAGACTATCTCCCTGGAAGATACCTCTCTTGATCTTCACGCTTCCCAAGGATTCTCCAGTTGATGTTAACTCTGTTTCCCAGGACTTCATACTTTTGCCCAACAACTGTCTGATGTTATCTGCCACCTTGAAGATCTCCAGGCTTTTGGTGATCCAAGAATGAGGCACCATGTCAAATGCCTTTTTGTAGTCTATCCATCCCATGGCAAGACCAGTGTGTCCCCTCTTGCAATTCCTCATTACCATCTTATCAATAAGTAACTGGTTATTTGTACCACGTCACTTCTTTCGGCATCCTTTCTGTTCGTCCGGTAACAAGTTGTTTGTGTGGAGGTGATGGTAGATTTCCTCTGACATAATGCTTGTCAACAGTTTCCACATTATGGACAGACATGTGATAGGTCTATAGTTGGTAACATCATTACCCTTGATTCGGTCTTTCATTATCAGAACTGTGGTACCTTTTGTCAACCACTCTGGTACCTCACCTGACATCAAGCAGTCATTGAACATGGTTGTCAGTTTCGGGTGGAGGGATGTTATGTTTTTAATCCAATACCCCTGCACACCATCTGGGCCAGGTGATTTCCAGTTGGTTAGTATTTTGGCCTGCCCCTTAAGAGTTTCAACTGTGATACTCAAATCAGTTTGTTGGTGTGCCTGTTCACTGATCTCCTTCTGTACTGTCTCAATCCACACTGCCTGGTCATTATGTATAACATCCTGCTCTCATATTCCTCTCCAGAATGTTTTAGTTTGTTCCGCCGCAGGGATCAAGTCGTTGCCTCTTTCTTTCCCCTCAAGCTGTCCAAGCAGCATCTTCTGGTTGTTGTCGAACATGCGGTTCTGTCTATACTGACTGACTCTGTTCTCGTATCGCCTGATTTTTGCACTCTTTGCTACAATGCGTTGCTTCAGTTCCTCTATGATAATATTTAGCTTTTTCCTCCTAGTTTTGTACTTTATTTCCAGTCTATTTTTAGTGGCTATGTTTTTTAGTGTCCCATTCAGTAGGGACTCAAGCTTTCCAATGTCATTTCTCATTTCCCTGATTTGACCACTCACTCGTTTCTTCCACCAAGGCTCTGCTCTTTCTTGTCTGTTGTTTCCTCTCGCTTTTATACCAAGTAGTTTTCTCACCGTATTTACTGTTGCTTTGAGGATATTGTTGCACTGGTGAAGGCTCCTCGCCTCAAGGTATGGGATGACTTTGTTTACCTTAGCTGTTGTTTCTTTTAACTTTTTCCTGTCTACAAATCTTAGGTTCATAGGTCTCCCACTATCATTGTTCAATTCATCTACCACTAAGTTTAGGATATCAACCAAATCTTGTCCTAGCCCGTCAGCATTCATCTCCTCAGTGGCCGTATCTCTGTTCCAGGTATTATTTATCTCAGCATTCAGATCCTTGTCTGCTTCGGGTGGTTCCTCCGTTCTCTCGACCCCTTCACCTTCATTTCCCACTGGTTCGTTTGCCTGGCATACTCCACCATCCATCTCCAAGCTAAACTCTCTGCTCAGTTCCTCCAGTTCCAGCTCGCTTATCCACCCATTAGTTCTTATTACTCGAGCCTGACCGGCCAGTTTTTGTTCATCTAATTTAAATGAACCAATCTCGTTTCAGATGTTATGCATCCTTTTCCTATAGCCTTTCTCCTTGGGGTTACTCTTCAGGTAACATTGCATAACAGTTCTATTCAATTCTTTCGTCCAGTTGGTTCTGGTCCCTTTCCTTCTTCTTCTTCCTCCGACACCAGCAGTATTTGGTTGACAGCCAGGTCCCTGCTGCTGAGCCAGGGAGCACCTGTTGGGTGAGAGTCTGTCACATGACATTCTAGTCTCCATTTCACCGTTATTCGAACTGTTTAGGTTCGACATTTAAACACTCTTATCGAGGATTGGCGAATGTATGGTTACATAACCACCGATGAATTACTTGTCTTCGGTGGTTTCGTCACTCCACGTGACTTTTGTGTGGCATTATCACGCTGTAGACGAACCCAAATAAACAAACAAACAAACAGGCAGAAAAAAACCCAAAAATGAATAAGCATAAGTTTCATTGTAATGTAGTTTTTGAATGTCTGACTTAGTTTTTCCCTTCCCTTCTCTGTCCGTCCATTTGTTTTTCTCTTCATTTTTATTTCCTTTACGTTTTTCGTTGTTATTATTATTATTATTATTATTGTTGTTATTCCTTGAATCTCAGTCATTGATGTTGGTTAACTGGAAAGTCCGTTGGAATGAATATCAAGCCACTACCTGCAGCCTCAGATATTCAGGACGTATCGGAGGGTTCTTGCTGTTCCAAGCAAGCATGCCTTTTGAAGCGTTCCAAAAAGCGTGAAGGGGCCGATTTTCTTTAACCATCCCTGGAAAATTTTGGAGATAGTCCCCAGTGCGCCTATGACAATCGTGATCTATTATTATTATTATTATTTTCGTTATTATTATTATTATTATTATTACTATCACAGTTGCATTTATCTTGCTTCATGTTAATACGAGTTATCACCAAGTCACAACCAGTGACCTCAAGAGACAACAAGGGGTCCGCCACGTTCAAGAAAGAACATACATACACACACATGCATCTTTAGGTGTTTAGACTTGTGATGTACTTATATTGACACAATCTTCCTTAGTATATGGGCAGTTCCAATTAGTACTATCTTTTGTATTTCTCCTATACGCGGGTTTTCTGGGATTTGCGATAAGTATTCATTAGACCCCTTAGGTATCATTCCTAGACCGCCTACAACCAATGGTATTGTTTTAGTTCTTAATTTCCACATTTTTCCAATTTCTATCTTCAGGTCCTTATACTTGCTCAATTTTTCAAATGTTTTTATAGATACATTCTTGTCTATTGGAACGGATATATCAATTAGCAGGCATACCCTTTATTATTATTATTATTACAGTTGCATTTATCTTGCTTTATGTTCATACGAGTTATCACCAAGTCACAACCAGTGACCTCAAGTGACAACAAGGTCCGCCATGTTCAAGAAAGAACATACATACTCACACATGCATCTTTAGTGTTTAGACTTGTGATGTACTTATATTGACAGAATCTTCCTTAGTATATGGGCAGTTCCCATTAGTACTATCTTTTGTATTTCTCCTATACGCGGGTTTCCTGGGATTTGCGATAAGTAATCATTAGACCCCTTAGGTATCATTCCCAGAGCGCCCACAACCACTGGTATTGTTTTAGTTCTCAATTTCCACATTTTTCCAATTTCTATCTTCAGGTCCTTATACTTGCTCAATTTTTCAAATGTTTTTATAGATACATTCTTGTCTATTGGAACAGACATATCAATTAGCAGGCATACCCTCTTTTTAAAGTGTTTCAATATTATATCAGGTCTATTTGCATCTATTTTTCGGTCTGTTTGGATGCTAAAGTTCCACAAGATTGAGATGTGATCTTTTTCAAGTATGGGAGGTTGTTGATGCTCCCACCAATTCTTTTGATGGGGCAGGTCAAAATGCTTACACATTATCCAATGTATGTATTGTGCAGCTCTGTCGTGCCTGTTTAGGTATTCGGTTGGAGCTATAGGACTGCACATTGAAATTATATGGTCAATGGTCTCTGGTTGTTTTTTGCATACACGGCATAATGGGCTGCATCCATTTTTTATTATGTTGGCTTGGTAATTTTTTGTTGGCAGACACTGATCTTGTGCTGATATAATCAGTCCTTCAGTCCTTCAGTCTCCGATTTCAGTCCAGAGGATGCCAACCACTGATGGGTTAAAGTTTTGTCAACATCAGGATTGTTAGCTCGCTCTGGGTATTTTCCATACAGAGGCTTTTCTTGCCATTTCTTAGCCAGTTTCTGTAGCAGTTCTTTCTTTGCAGTTACTTTTACCTGCTTTGCTTTTTCTGTGTTTTCCATTTCAGCAGTAAATGGGACTTCTGAAATTTGTAGTCCATTACTGTATCTTTGTGCATCTTTTGTAATGGAATATGATCTTTTGATGCTTTCGTGTTTCAAAACGAGTTTGATCATCCAATCATGTGATTCCCTTAGATATGTAGATAATCCAATTGTTGCAGTATTCAACGCAATGTCTAACTGGATTAACCCACGTCCTCCTTCTTTCCTAGGGAGATATATTCTATCTATATCTGCCTTAGGGTGATGCATTCTGTGCATGGTTAAGAATTTTCGAAATTTTGTATCGAGCCTACGGATCTCTGTGCTTGACCAGTTGATGACATTGTAACTGTAGGTTACTACTGGTATGGCAAGCGTGTTTATGGCATCGATCCTATTCCTTGCATTCAATTCCGTTCTTAAGATTGCTCTTACTCTGCGGTAACATTCCTTCCTTATCTTTTCCCTCATTGTCGAGTGCTTGATTCCGTCTCCTTCACAAACACCTAGATATTTGTAAGTTTTTTCTTGATCAAGTTCTCTTATCACGTTCCCCCGATCAAGATTAATGTCTGAACTCTTCAGCAGCTTTCCTCTGGTGAACGTTGCTTTGGCGCATTTATCTAGTCCAAACTCCATTTTAGTGTCATCACTGAACTGCTCCACAGTGGATAATAGCCCTTGCAATTGTTCATCATTTTTTGCAAATAGTTTCAGGTCATCCATGTAGAACAAGTGATTAATGGTTTTGTCATAGACTTTATATCCATGTTTTGTTTCATTGAGGATTTTACTTAATGGCATAAGTGCGATGCAGAATAAAAGCGGTGATAAAGAGTCACCCTGAAAAATTCCACAATTAATATTAACTTCTCCAGCTTCCAGTGATTTTGTTTCACTATTCAAAAGGAGTGTCGTTTTCCATGTCTTCATACTGAATGACAAAAACCTGACAACGGGGGATATTTTGAAAATCTCTAAACATTTTTCAATCCAACTGTGTGGCAAACTATCGAATGCTTTTTTATAATCTATCCAAGCAATCGATAGATTTTTGTGTCTATTATGACAATCTTCCAGTATCATTTTGTTAACCAGAAGCTGATCCTTACAGCCATATGAGCCTCGTTTACACCCTTTCTGCTCAATGGGAAATAGGTCATTTGTTATCAGGTGGTCATATGTGTATTCAGTTAGGACTGATGTTAAAATGTTATACATTGTGGTCAAGCAAGTTATCGGTCTGTAATTTTTGGGATTGTTTGTCTCATCATTCTTCGGAAGCAGGAATGTAATGCCGTTAACTAGCCATGATGGTATCTTTTCTGGCTTCTTAACTATTTCATTGTAAAGTTGGGCTAACAGCTCATGAGACTCTGTGAAGGCATTTATTCAAAAATGTTGTATTTTGTCTTTTCCTGGGGATTTCCATTTGCTGGTTTTTCTTAGAGCCAAGCGCAACTGTTCAACTGTTATATTTTCCCATTATTATTATTATTATTATTATTATTATTATTATTATTATTATTATTGTGTGTGTGTGTATTTATATATATATGTATACATACATATATATATATTTATGTCGGAATCAAGTCGAGCCCTCTGAGCGCTCACTCAGTGGTAATGCTTTTGCTAAATCTAATTCTAATAGTGTTGTTTCTACTGATCCTATTATTAGCCCTAATCCTTTTGATATGTTTCCAGATAGCAGCAGATATACTAATGGTAGAAACAGAAAGAGACTTAATGGAGTTTTGGCTGATTCTAATAATGCGGTTTTAACTAGTCCTTGTAGTAACCCAAATCTTAATAAGAGGATATTAGATAACGGTAGAGTTGGTAAGGATAAAAATAGAAGGAGACTAAATACTTATTTTAACCCGCCATATAATCAGGAAGTATTAACTAACATCCTTAGGTCTTTCTTTTCTATCTTAGAGAAACATTTCCCTCCTACTAATAAATACCATAGTATTTTTAATAAAAATGTAATTAAACTTTCATTCTCTACCACCCCTAATATTAGTTCTCATTTAGCTAGCACTAACAATGGGAAAATTAGGGATGGATACTCCTCTCTACGTACTACTAGTCCGAATAGATCCATAAATACCTTACCACCTGAGCAGACCTTATCTCATAGTAACCCTACGTGTGATGCATCACTACTTCAGCCGATCAATAGCACCCGGAAGTGTAACTGTAGAGTGAGTGCTAACTGCCCTTTAAACGGTAACTGCCTCTCTAAGAACATCGTTTATGCTTGTGTAGTTAAAACAAATTCTTCTAATAGCACATATATAGGCTCTACATCTAACACTTTTAAGACGAGGTTAAATTCTCATATCTCTAATTTTAAACATGTTAAGTTTAAGAATTCTACTTCTTTAGCACACCATATCTGGGATCTTAAGGGGGCTAATATACCATATAGCCTTAATTGGCGAATAGTAGCACGCTCTAATAACCTTTCAACACATACTAAATTTTGTAATCTCTGTATCCTTGAGATCCACTCTATAATTTTCTCTAGGGAAACCTTACTTAATAGAAAGTCTGAGATATTCTCTTCTTGCCCCCACGCCATTTTAAATTCTTACTTTTATTATAAACCTAAAGGTTCTAGTAGTGTAAATTGTATCCATTAGCTGCTATATTCCCTTATCTTTTTAGTTTAGGTTCATTTTGTTTACCACCATCATTATCATTATTATTATTATTGGTTTTTAACAGCTTTTCATTCTAGCTTTCATAGTCATTTGGCTACCATACCATATCTATATTATATGTTCACTATTAACACCTTATGAGTTTATATCTGATTATATATTTTATTTTATATTATTTTATTTTATTTTATTTGGATTCTTCTTTGGATAATTAACGCCCCCCCCCCCCCCCACTTGTCATTCACCCCTTCAAATATACTATAATTATATTCAATTCCCTTTTATGCTCCTTTCTATTGTATAATACATTATATTGATTATGATTTTATGCTCCTTCGTATCCTCTATACATTTCTTTTTTCTGTCCCCATTGGCCTACCATAATTCTACTTAAAGTCCGTTTATTAGATAACGTTATTCAACTGATAGTAGAATATTTCATTCTTTTCCAGATATTTTTATAGTGATATCTTAAACTTTGGAGATTTTGATTACTTAAACCATAGCTAATTTTGTATTGACTTATTATGTATTTTAAATACTTTCAATATTAATTAATTTAATAGGGTTTTCTAGTCATTTATCCGGGTTTGTTTCCTAAATTTTTTACTTAACTGCATGGGACACCTAAGTAAATACTTTTGTTTTTGTTTTTCGATTTCCGGTTGATTTTATTTATATATTTATACTACCGTGCGTAGTTTTCTGTCTGGTTCTTATTCACTTATTCACAAATGTCTGTCCACCAACCACGTAATTATGTATATTATACTATGTTCAATATTTTATATTGAAATTTTTATATCATTCCACTCTTTGTAAACGTACTACTGATCTTTATTATTTACCGATTATTAAATGTACCATTATGTTATGTTAAATTTTGTAAATTCTGTAATATGTTTATATTTTTATAATTTTTATAATGTTTGGATAATATTTATTTACACCAATTGTAAAGAAATGTGACCTCCATCTGTTTTCTTGCAATGGTTTTGATATTTTTCCAACATAATTTTTCCAACATAATTTAGTTCTGTACAATATTTTTTCTCACCCGGTCTGTAACTCTATATGATTTGTTAAGTTATATGCCATTATATTATAATATTGTTATTATAGTGTTATTGTAACATTTATATTGTTTGTGCAAATTAACCGGAGATTATCTATTATATAATTATATAGTTTATTATATATTATATGTTTACTTTTAATCATTTCTTCTTCATTTTATACTGTAAATACTATATGTATTATATTTTTATTTTTATTTTTATTTTTATTCTTATTATTCTTATTTATATTTAAACTCTTAATAAGGGTTAGTTTGTGCTTGTATTGATGGAAATGTGTATTGATATATATGTATATATGTGTACATATGTATATATATGTATATTGGGCCTTTTAATATTATTATTATTATTATCATTATCAATTATATTATATTATATTATATTATATTATATTATATATAGTACAATAATTCCCGCTCTATATCACCACCTTTGTTTAGCTTTAGTTTTTGCATTGGACTATATTTGTAATATGGTTCAAAATGTTATTCACTTCCTTAGCAATTTTTACTTGATAATTTTTACCCGATAATTTTCCTATGCTTTAATGTATGTACACTCCATATTCTTCTGAGTTTTTGGCTTGTATTGGCCGATAGTGCTTCTTATAGCTTTAATTGCCCTGATGAGTCCTTAATAGGACGAAACATTGTTGGCTAATAAAGACTTTTGATGTATTGAAGGCTTCTTTGGTTTATTTTCATAATTCTTCGGCTCTGTTTAATTACATTGAGCTATACCTTTACTGTCATTTCTATAATACGAAGAGGGTGTTTAACTCCAACACACTCAAGTATTTTAATTCGTATACATATATATATATATATATATATATATATATGTGTGTGTGTGTGTGTGTGTGTGTGTGTGTGTGTGTGTGTGTGTGTGTGTGTGTGTGTGTGTGTGTGTGTGTGTGTGTGTGTGTGTGTGTGTGTGTGTGTGAGTGAGAGAAAAAGGAGTAAGATTCTATACAAAACAGGGATTGTAGAGAAAAAGTGGAATTGGAAATAACATGATTCTTCAAAGTGACATTATTGGACATAACTTTGTGACATAACTTTGATTTTTCAAAGTGACATTATTGGAAACATGAGAGGAACAATCTTTTTTAAAAAAAGGAGTTTTATAATATATACTAGCTGAATGACCCGGCGTTGCCCGGGTTACTGGTGTTTTTATTCAGATTAGGAAACAATAAATATGAAGAATTTTTTTTTCTCATATTCACTTTACATAAAATATGTCAAAGTTGTAATGATAATAGAATTTAGAAATGAAAATTTCTTCAACCCGGTTTTACCATCTTCTTTTCTCAACCAAGAAACCAACAAAAATCACAAAAAGGGAACACAAAAAAAATATATATATTAAGAATAGCAAACAGAAATCGTAATAAATTTTCTGTCGAAAACAAAAAACAGCCCCAAAACAGTTTTTTTTTAACGGATAATAAAGTACTGTAAAGTTGTTGGAAGAGCCTGATAGAATGAGATGAGCAACAGCCAGAACACAGCAGCAGCAGTATTTCAAACTGTCCACCATTTAGGGTCGTAATCTTCAGTTTCGATATCAGATTTATGAGAGAGGTATATCGTGAATTATTGAGTTTTATCGATTTTTTTGCGTAATTGGGGATCAATTTTAAATATATAAATTCTCCATGACCTAATTGAAACTATTTTGAATATTGATGAGTAATTTTCTATTGAAGGAGGTGTTTCTTTTTAATCGTATAGAAAAGGAACATGCACACACACTCGCTTTTATAGATAATGATATATATATATCTGTATGTGAGTGTGTGTATGTGTTTGTATATATATAAACTCTTTTTGTGTTAAATCATCTCAGTGGTAATGCACGTTACAGGACCTCTTTGTAGACTATGTTGCGGGTCATACCGTTGGGTGTGTATCAAAAAAGGGGACTTACTCCCAACTCGCGAGCAGGCAACATAAAGTTGGCCATGAGCAAAGCAGGGCTCTTTTAGATTAATGCCCGCCACGGACAAAGTTTGACCCTGAGATTTGTTTATGGTGATCGCGAAGCAGGGCCTTACGGGAAACTGATGTCGCCTAAAACCTATCGGGATGTCCGTGGTCGAAGGTTGGATGCTTAGCCTTGGGATCATGACGGTCTCACCTTTACCACAACCAGTTAAAATGGTTGCTTCAATGAGATGGTTCGTCATTGATTTGACTACCATTCGAGTGCCGTTGCACTGTTTTGAGGGGCGCATGTTACGCATAAGCATAATCGGACTGCCGACCTTGAGCTTCAGGATGTGGGGTGGGAGACCTGGGAGGTCAAGGCTATTCAAAAACTCTACTGGGTAATCCGTCGCCTCCTGTGGATCGGTGACGCGGTCTATAGACTTTAAAATTTTCTCTTGCCGAGTAGCTCTTCGTTGAGAGCATTAACAGCAGAGTTTTGGGGGGCTAGGATGGCTCTTGAACTAAGCCAATCTAAGTTAGTGTAGTTAACCTGTAGGTTTGGAAAAACAGCTTCAAAAAGGGCCTGAGGACTGTCAACTGTATTACTGACAGATGCCAGCGACACCTCACCCTTTTCGTTGGAAGGAAGTCGGCCTTCCCCTATAGCTAGGATGGCCTGGCCGAATTCAGCAGACGTGCTGTCCCCGAGCAACTGCGCCCGCATGTTAACGCTCAGGCGGAGTGTCCGAACGATAGGCCAAAGCGTCGACGACTTCAGGCATGCGCGGACTGCATCAGCCCTTGTCCCTTTCGGGATAACAGGCAGCGTTTGCCTGAAGTCACCCGAAAGCAGTAAAGTCACGCCACCCAAGGGTGCCGAGGAGTTCCTGATATCTTTTAAACTCCTATCTAATGCCTCCAGAGCACCCTTATGTGCCATGGTGCATTCGTCCCACACAATGAGGCAACATTTTGCGAGAAGTGCCGCTTTGTCGGAGTGCTTGCTAATGTTGCACGTCGGCGTATCAGTTCGTGCGATGTCCAACGCAAGCTTAAAGGCAGCATGAGCCGTCTTCCCTCCAGGCAGCAAGGTAGCGGCGATCCCCGATGAGGCGACCGCAAGGGCAATCTTTTTTTGTTGTCGAAGACGCGCCAAAATGAGGGAGGTAACGAAGGTTTTGCCTGTACCGCCATAGGCATCAAGAAAGAAGACACAATCTAATCCACCCAGTGCACTGTCAACGACAGTCTCATAAGCAACCCTTTGCTCGGGAAGAAGCTTACGTTCATTTTCATCTAGGAAAGTTGTCAACATGCGACATCGTAAGATGTCCCCAACAGAATATCTGGACCCAGCACACTAACATTTTCCCTGCTGGCGGCTGGCAAGCCGTATGTTGGCAAGTCATTCCCCCCTAGTTGAAGGAGCTCTTCTTGGATGGAAATTAGCCCTTGGTTGTAAATGATTTCGGTGAACCCCACTTCTAAAGACGGATTTTGCCGTTTGGCTGTGCGGAGGAAGTCCTCGCACAAATCGTCCCTGTACTTCAGCCAAAGGGCTGAAGGGTTAGCTAAGCCACAATTGTGCAGCAAAAAGGCAAACGGTTCCCTTAATTTCTGTGGGGATTTCAGCAGAGCACCATCGGCGAGGTTCGAGTCCCATTGGGAGTCATCTTCCAAGAGACCAAGCCTAAAGCAGGCTTCTCGAAAAGTGTTGCAAAGTTCCCCGTTTACTTGCGGCCCCTTGACCTCGTGCAGAAGAATGCGCAGGTGAAAGCACTCAGGTTGGGGGAACCGTGTAGACTCTACCGAGGCAGTCAGAAAATTTAACTCCCGGATGCGATTAAACTGCCTTACCAGTTTTTCGCCGTACCCAGCTATTGCGGCGCCAAGTGAAGTAGGAAGGCACCTGAGGGTAAATTAGCAAAAGCGTCTACGTGACAGAGCTTAAAGAAAGCGGTTAACGTGGTTTCTTTGGGGTTAGCCGCAACTTGAGCAGCATTTGCGGCCGTAAAGTAAACCCGCTGTCCGTTCTCTAAGTGGACCGCCAGGTTTGTGATTTTGGGGTACCTTTCATGGATAGAAAAACCAAAAGTTCTCCAAAACGCTTCGTTTGTACTTATGTACCGGGCCGATAGGTACTCACTGACCTCGTCCCGGTCGGACTGGAGGGCGAATGCGGCGGAATCGCAGCCCTTGTTGACGTACTTGCAAACATATTTAATCGATTTAACTGAGCTACAGAATTCCACATTAATGTGGGCTTGGAACGTCGAAGTGAGAAGTGGACAATAGGGGACCACCCATCGATTGTCGACTTTCTTTCCCCTTACAATGGCAGTAAAACCACCGTCTTCAGGCGACCGGCGCCTGTACAGGGGATAGCCGTCGTGCCCGGTCTGGGTCTCTGAAACAAATTTCCTAGGGTACCTCTTACTACAGATCCCGTCTTTCTGACACGAATGGTTAGAACCCGGATAACAAGGTCCGTGTATCATGGAAGTCGTGACGACGTCGAAGAGTTGTTTGTCGGTGGCAGGGTTGGGGATCTCTGCGCAGATAAATTTGTCGATGTCGTTGGAGTTGATCTTGTTCTGCAGCCACAATAACAGATGAATGTGAGGCAGGCCCCGTTTCTGCCATTCTACGGTGTACGTATGGCATCTAGCAGGGCCGAAGATGTTGGCTTTTTCACAACATGCCTTCCTTTTCTGTATGTTCCTCTCGAAAGCCCTCGCTATAAGGTCAAGGCGGTGGTGGTATGACTGCCCTGGAAGGAGTTCTCGGGTGATCTCATCCGCCTTCGGGTTGCACGTGAAGGTGATGAAGAGGTCAGGACGGCCGTAGGACCGCACGTAGGTCATGGCGTCCTGAGTCCTCTCGTGCATGTACCGAGGTCCTCCAGTGAAGGTAGAAGGCAGGATGCAGACCTTGCCAATGTTTCGGGGATCCCCGTCGTTGGTCAAGCCGTCTCGCAGGTGTATGTAGCTTTCGCTACGCAGTTGCTGCTGGTGGGTTCGAATGAAGGCCAGTCGTTCTGACTCCATCTTTGCTGCCATATCCACCGCAAATTGGTTCAGTAGGTCCTGCTTGCGGGACACGGTTTTGGCGGCAGCAACGGAGGGCTGGTTTGGCTGGCAGTGTGGAGTCTTGAAGTGGTAGCCGTCCTCGCCGCGGGGGAAAAGTAGAGGGTATTGGAGGCTGTTGTAGGATCGGTGTGTTTCGCGTATTCTGTGGAGGCCAGTTGCACGGTTGGATATGACGATATCCCGGGGGTTGTGTTGGTCTCCATGAAGGACGACTGCCACCTCGTTGCACGCAGGTGCGTTGAATCAACGGGCGTGTTCTCCGGATGGTCTTTTGTCGGCATCGATGACAATGTTGAAGTTAGGCAGGTCAGTAGTCTCCAAGGCGTACTTGAAGCTCTGCACGTAGCTGTTTTCGGAGTGTAGCATTTGCTGCAGCGCAAGGAGGACGTCTCTGTCCAGGTTCTCTCTAGTGCCATCAGCTGGGATGAGAGATGAGCGCATGTCAGCCTGCTTGTTGTAGTCAGCTATGAAGTAAATTTGCAGGAAGGCAGGTTGCGCTGACGGCGCAGGCTGTAGAGGACCGACATAGTGGTAAACCTGGCCCTGAACCTTAAAGGTTGGCATCCACCCGCTTTCTCGGACAATTTTGGCCCCGAACGAAGTCATCTGGAAGGCGCAGTTGTATTTCCTTATGTTGCCAAGGAAGTCTGTTGACGTAGAGGTCTCACCGCTAAGAAGTTCTCGCAAAGGTTCTGGAGGGGCCGCCAAAGGAGGAAGTGAAACCTTCCCATTAGAGCAGCACAGGCCAGGTGGTTCTCCGGGCCACTTCTCTGCACCACAGAATTGGCATATGACATCCATCCTGCCTAGTTGAATGTCCGTACGGTCGGAGTATTTTACTGTTGGATCGTAGTTGAAAGCCTTCATAAGCCAAAATGACTCGTGTGGACTCGTTGTTCCTCTGGCGGTGTCTCTTCGTGAGTTGTTTGTGTCCAACCGAGCACGGCGGGCTGTTTGATGTTCTGCAGCACGGGAGGCGGCGGTGAATACAGCGTTCTGGGACCTTCGGATGGCTGTCTGTATCTCGGTCTGGGATGCTCTGGCAGCTGCGGTGGAGGCGGAGTCCTTGGACCTTCGGATGGCTGTCTGTATCTCGGTCTGGGATGCTCTGGCAGCTGCCTTGGAGGCGGAGTCCTTGGACCTTCGGATGGCTGTCTCCTGGTCGGTTTCTGCGGCACGGGAGGCGGCGGTTGAAGCAGCGTTCTTTGACCGTCTGGTGGCTGTTTGCTGTTTAGTTTCGGAGGCCCTTGCAGCAGCAGTAGTTGCAGCATTCCAAGCCCTACGAAGAGCTCTTTGGCTGTCACTCTCTGCTGCCCTACAGGCGGCCCTTGCAACTGCATTCCAACAATTACGAATGGCACGATTCGAGGCGGTAAGTGTAGATAGAGAGGCGCTGGGTTGGGCTGTGCTAGGAGTACTTAAGTTTGAAAGCGAAGTAACAGGGGTTTGTGGCCAAAAATGCAGTCCAGCATCCGTAGACTGCTCATTCAATCGCCTCTTTTTTGAAACAACAGACGATGTTTTCCTACGGCTAAGGGTACTCTTTCTTTTCAGTGGCATGGTTGCAATAGTACAGTAAACAGTAAAGGGGAAGCAGGTTTAGAGCAAAGGCAAAAAAGCGAAGGTGATAAGCAGTATTTTGGGGAAGATAAAAAAAGTGACAAATTGTTACAATTTTAAGCAAGAAAAAAGTAAACAAAAAACGTACTGGGAATGGCAAAGTCCGAAAGCGAGGTCACAAAATGTAATGCAGTGAGAGTGAAGCACACGTCTACACAGTAGCCTAACCAAGTAGCAAGTGTAGCGTTTGAAAACCAAAGCTTTGCAGGCCACTCAAATCAACGATAAGAGTCTGCAGAATTTTTTGATAGCAGTCTTGCCAAAACAGAATAAAAGCTGCCACCTCCAGCCGTCCAGGAAATTTTTTTTTTTTATTCAAGGCGAAAATTTGTCCACTTCTCGACCGAAAGAAAGCAAAAACTGACTCAACTGGTGCCAGGTGGTCAGAACTGGCAGGAACTGGTTTGTGTCACGTGAAGCTGTAACTATAGCAACAGTGGTTCCCTCGGTCTCAAAGATCAAAGTAAGGGGAGAGGGGAAGGTAATGTTACTGTAACACCAACAACGTCTCTCTCTATATTCCTCGCTCAATAAAGAAGGAGGAGGGTGAAGATAATGTTACTATAGCAACAGTGGTTCGCTCACTGACCAAAGTGGAGAGGGGAATGTAATATTTCTGTGACACCCAAAACTTCTCTCTCTATCTTCCTCTCTCTCTCTCTCTAAAGAAGGGGGAAGGGGAAGGTAATGTTACTATAAGACCTGTTATTCCTGTCTCTCTATATACGAAGTGGAGATTTGACCTCGAGCTTCACTCTCGACCGAATTTCGAAATGATTCGAGCACGTCAACAAAATTTAGACTCTTTTCTACCCATATTAGCAAAAAAACGGGTAAAAAAACTCAAAAGGAAAAATTTTTCACGCGTGCATAAAATGCAACCTCATCTCCCGATTTCACCCAAAATAGACAAAAAGGTGGATTGCGCGTCCCTGGGGGGGACATATCAAAAAACAAAGTAGCCTAAGCAATGTAAAGGGTCATGAGGAGTGATGTATGCAAATTTGAGCGAGATCGGGCGAGCGGTGTAGACGCCAACCTCGAATAATGTAGCATCCACACACACACAGACAAACACACATCCTCTGTTTTATATATATAGATAAAAAATACATTATATATTTTAAATACATTTAATAATGCATATATTTTATATTCATTAGAACACTTTTTTTTTTAAATTGTTCCTCTCATTTTTTCAATAATGTCACTTTGACGAATCAAAAAAGAAAAAAAAAGAAAAACAGATCCTTAAATATATTTTTCGTGCTATTTCCAATTCCACTTTCTCTCTCTCTCTCTCTCTCTCTCTCTCTCTCTCTCTCTCTCTCTATATATATCTATCTATCTATCTGTCTATCTGTCTCTCTCTGTCTCTCTCCCTCTCTCTCTTTATATATATATATAACCAAAATTAAATTAAGGATGCCATCTCTCAGAATATTAGAAACATGCGCCATACCACCTGTAGATTAAGCTCAAAGATTCTAAGGGATAAATCCCAGCATTTATTAGCATTAAATTAAAAATCGATTCGATTCACACACACACACACACACACACACACACACACACACACACACACACACACACACACACACACACATATATATATATATATATATATATATATATACATAATAAACACATCAAACAATTACATGGGATAATTTATTTGTAAAGAGTGTAAACACACATACTTACGTAGGTAACATTAAAAATTAACGAGAACCTCGAATATAGATACCTTGTAAAGTATCCCCTGTAATTGTTTGATGTATTTATTTCATATATAAATATGTCAATCGATTTTTAATTTAATGCTATATATATATATATATATATATATATATATATATATATATATATATATGTGTGTGTGTGTGTGTGTGTGTGTGTGTGTGTGTGTGTGTGTATACTGGACTTTCAAACTTAGCAGTCCTAGCACTGACGGAGACCATCGCTGAATATTAATATCAATGTAGTTTTTTATATTGATATTGCCTGGGTATCCACTGATGAATTATAAGGGCCCACTTGCGTGGATATCTATGGATTGTATGCAAGCTTCTACATAACTTGGACATTATTTTCCCACCTTGTAGAAATCTTATAACGAAACGATCGTATGGAAAGAGAGATTTATTTAATTATGCAGCCGACTATCCACGAAATACCATATAGTTAGCACCTCCAAACGTATAATTGGGATTATACTTAGGTAAATCGTAATGTTTGTTGAGTGAGATGGGAGTTGGTCGGAGTATCGCTAAAAGCTTTCTCTGTTAATGTTATATATATATATATATAGTTTATAAATAGTTTTTTTTTTAATACGGAGAGGTTAAAGTCCGAGGCATAAAAAGTGAGGGCTGTCGTATTTTCCGTGGCAAACATTTGCACCGAAGATATGTGTTGTCAGTTCAAAAAAGTTTGGTTAGTCCTACACAAGCCTTAGCCACTTAAAACAAAACTTTGTGTGGGTAGTTCAACATTTGTTCACTTTCTCACATCAACTTTTGTTGGACACTCATAAGTCGGATATGGACGGAAGAGTCCATCGTATATATATACATGTATAATAATAATAGTAATGATTTCTACTAAAGCACAAGGCCAGCAAGTTGCGGGGAGGGAAAGTCAATTAAATCGGCCACAGTTCATTACTGATACTTTATTTTATCGACCCCGTAAAAGACGAAACATGGAGGACAATACAAAAGACGGGGACAACGAGTAAAAAATAAGATAACAAATAAGAATAAATAACAAAATACAATAGGAGGAGTAACACATAGAAGTGACTCAGGAACCTCACCAATCCTAAACCACTCTACTCTCCATGAGCACCCTAGGAGGGCGTCCACTACCCTCCAAACTATCCAGCCCACAGGCACATGGTCAGAGTAAGCCCATTCACACGAGCAATCCAAGCTACATTCACCCACTTTTTAATAAATGTGCGCGTGTGTGTGGGGGGGGGCAGGCTTTCTCTCCACTCTCACCTTTCTTTCCAAGTGGAACTTGAAAAGGTTGATGAGGGCTTGGCCGAAGAGGAATGTGTCTGCTTTCAGTCATTTCAGCCGCGTCCAACACATAACCTCTTTCGCTACAGTCACCAGGTGGAGGAAAACTGTCTGCCCTCCCTGGTCAAAGGAAGGTGGTAGGGTGATCTTCATGATAGCCAGATCCGTCCGACAAGCGATAATGGTTGGTCACCAAACCCCCATGTTAGTAGTACACGGTCACTGGACGAGTGCGTGCAAAACGGTTTCGACGCTCAGCTCGCATCTTGGACAGCTCTGTTTGACAGCACTTCTAGAGTTTGTCTCAATATTCTATTGCTAAAGTTATCTTTAGCCAAAACCAGTGTTTCAATGTGCAAAAGCTAGCCTTTTTATTTTCAGGTGAGTCGATCTAAAGTGTTGGCAAACATTTTCCGTTAACCCTATTTTATTCATAATGCTGGTGTCGATAGGAGGCATAGGATATAAGTAACTTGCTGAAGGTGCTATTTATTGGCATCGAACCTAAAGACGCATAATTGCAAAGGAACTTTGACCATGTGCATATAGACAAAGATGGCAAAGTGAACTTTGACCATATACATATATACAAAGATTGAATGCTCACACGCACGCACGCAAACACACACACACACACACACACACACACACACACACACACACACACACACACACGGAGAAACATTGCATTAGCGCACAAACACAAAAACGCACACAGAGATGTCGACACACACACAGTGACGCACTCAAAAGCAACCGTACACACATGCCCATAAAACACATATAAAGAAGAGAAAGAACCCAATCGTCAGTTTAGACCAAGGAGACAACATTTCTACTGGTTTTTCCACTGGAAATACTTCACGCCAGATGCAAATACTGACAGAAAGAGGCGAAATTTGAACGCACAGAGCATTCACATACGACAAAAGGTCCTGTTTGACACATTTACAGTCCAGCAGATCCACAACGCTTTTACTAGCACTTTATTTATCAAACCTCGAAAGTATGAAAGGCAAAGTTCACCACGCCAGGATTTGAACTCAAAACGCAATGAACCGAAAGTATTACCGTCGCGTTTAATACAGGTATGCCAATTTGACATAGACACCCACAAGTCATCCCATCAAGCACAAAAACACACACAAAGGCACAACACACCCACACAAAGAACATTATATGCATCTTTTTTTTCTGTACAACAGCCATTAAGAGAACACTCCTTCAGTTTATTCTATATGATTATATGATACATGTTATGCGTGTGTATATGTGTGTGTGTGTGTGTGTGTGTGCCTTCTATTCTGCTATTGGTGGAATATATAAACGGAAACTGTATACATAAAGTGTATTTGTATATATATATAAATATATATATATATATATATTTATATACATGTCTCTCTCTTTATATATATATATATATGTGTGTGTGTGTGTGTGTGTGTGTGTGTGTGTGTGTTAATATAAGCATTTGTTTATGTGGGCGTATAAATATGATTGTATATATATGGATGAATATAGATAAGCAATTTTTCATACAATTGTAGAAAAAAATAGTTTTAAAAATTACACTGCAAATTCCCGCTATAAAATTTGCGTAGCGAAGCTACTACCATCTGCTGCCTCGGGTTTTTGTTGAAAACTATATCAAATAGGAGATTGATATATGAATATATTATATTACACACACACACACACACACACACACACACACACACACACATATATATATATATATATATATATATATATATATATATATATATATATATATATACACATAGATACATATATACGCACATACATACACACACAGATACATACACACACATAGATACATACATACATACATACAATCATATATAGGTACATACACACATACATATATATATATGTGCGTGAATCTATATATATGTGTGTGTGCGCGTGTGTGTGTATTCATACATTGTCAGATATATGTACCCCTCTCTCTCTCTCTCTCTCTCTCTCTATATATATATATATATATATATGAAACAGCAAGAGCTCAGCTGTCGGGCTACGAATCTTTATTTGAATCTTTATTTGAATTTTCTCGAAAATCTGTTAAGTTAATTATATATTAAAACATCTTCACTAATGTGTTTGACAATGTTAATTAGCTAATTAACTATGTTAATTAGTATAATTTCTTGGTCACAATGAAACCGCGGTCTGAACAAATTGTAAGTAAGATTATGTTCTTCCTTAAATATATCTTTCGTTTGCTATGTTCTTAATCTTCATACACTATATATAATTGTTTCTACTTTTGACCCAAGGCCAGCAATTATCCCAGTGCATTACTGGTGCTTTATTTTATCGACGCCGTAAGAATGTTAACTCCAGCAGGATTTGAAAGGGCCATAACTCTATGGTGCACAGCAGGGTGTCTGACGCTCTATCGATACTGCCTATCCACCACCCTTATGATATCTAATATACTATATATTATTATGCCTAAATATGTTTTTTATAAATAAAACTCTCTAATAATGTAGATTTTAGTCTGTATAATGTATATAAGGAGTTTATGGTATAATATGATAGAAATAATTTTATTGTAATCTATTTTCATTATATATAATGTATATATATATATATATATATATCAGGAACCTAATGTAACTGTAACATTGCCTCCTGTGTTTTGTTCTTTTTATTTATTAACTATATATGTGTGTATATGTGAGTATATGTGTGTGTGTGTAAACAAGGCCGTTATTGCTCCAACCACCCTATTTACCATCGATAACTACCCTAGATACACATACAGTACACATATATACACATACAGTACACATATATATATACACTATATACATATAAATACATATGTGTGTGTGTGTGTGTGTGTGCGTGTGTAAACAAGCCAGTAGAACCGTGAAACACACAAGTCCGAACAAACGCAAGCAATCATCGAATGCCCTATATGTAAATAATTGTTTCTACTTTTGGCACAAGCCCAGTAATCATCTCAGTACATTACTGGTACTTTATTCCAGTAAATAATGCACACGGAAAGCAAAACCAACCATAAACAAAGCATCTAATGGACAAACTGTATGATTCCAAACTCATAAAAAATACATTCGTAGAAAGAGAGCCAAACATGAACTATATTTCTATATTAGAATTGAGCCATCCCCCAAAATCCCTACCTGAGACATCATCCATATTTCCCAATCCCTAACCCGCTCTAAATATGAGTATGGGGGTGACGGCTGCATAGGAATTGGTTTTACCATCTTCATGCAAGTTAATTCGCTTACTTTCCGATTTTCTTATGTCATTGTAACAATATATATGAGGCTTGTTCCAAAAGTATGAGTCCTGGTATTTTATTTAAATCTATATTAGAAATTACCAGTGAAATTAAAAGTTTTCTTCCAAATACGACCCTTAAAAAGTTACAGTGACTGTAGCAGTACCGGGAATCATTTTCTGTGAGTGGCCCTAGCTCGACGGTTACAATTATTTTTGTATATTTTCAACAGTTCCAGAGTGAGAATGTTTATCATTCCCAGAAGTTTTCTTATTGCAAGTGCTGTGTGAGCAGTCGCGTTATTGTGGTGCAGTACCCAATCTCCAGCAATGACCTTTCGGACTCGCTGGAATTTTTGAAGTCTTACTAAGAGATATTTGTAGAAGGTGCTATCAACTGTCTGTCATAGACGTAAAATATTTTGTGAACAACATTTGGCTGTGAGAAATAATGATAGTCGTCATTTTCTTCCTGGATATACTCAAGCATGTTTTCTTCAAACGAGGAGAATTTTTCGTGCGCCATTCTTCACTTTGCCGTTTTGTCTCTGAATCGTACTCAAACATACACGATTCATCTCCCATTACTACATTATCCAAGAAATTTGACTCAATTTTGAGTATTTCTAACAAATTCTGACAAATTTCCAATCAGTTCGCTTTGCTGCACAGTGGCAGTGTCGTGGTAGATATATAGAGGGGGGAATTTGGTGGTAGATATAGAGAGGAGGAGAGTTTGATAGTACTCTCGAGTCCCAAATAATAGGAGAGGTTGGAACAAGTTGGGGTGGACATTTGCTTAAATTTTCGTAAGCGGGGGTGGGGGATCGGTAAAAGTGTACGTTTGTAAATATGGTATTTCTTGTAATGTTCTTTTTCTGTCATATATAATGTATTTTTAAAGTAAATTATAATTATTATTAGATTCCCTTGCTGCTGTATCAATATGAATCACTTACAATAAAATATCGCCGGAGATAGATTAGCAAAATTTAATAAGCGAGGGAGAGTTAGAATAAAAATGGAATGGTGGGGTATCTTAAAAATTAATAGGGGGGAGGGGTGACGATTATTCAAGACCTGAGAGTACGTGAATTATTAACGGACGTGAGAATGAAAACTCAATGCCGAAGTAGAGTTTAAATATTCATTTATTATGGCTAAGTAATGAGGCTTGTTACTCTGGAGTTTCACCTGCGCACTCACAGGACCATCAGGCAAGATAGGTGATTCTCTGAGCGCGCAGGTCAAACTTTATAGTAACAAAGCTCACCAATAGCCATAATAAATGAATGTATATATATATATATATAATAAGAACAAAGTGGATATGTTATACAGCAGATTTATTGTTCAATCCTAATTATAAATGTTTCTCAAGCAGCTGGCTCGTGATCTGGGTTGGCACCCCAGACCAGACTCCAAGTCTACCTGATCCTCAGACCAGTGTTAACACAACAAAAATCACATCAAATCTGTGGACGAACCAGCAAAAACACAAACAAACATATAGAAGGACCAATCACGGGCTTAGAATTCAACGGACGCTCTTATCCCGAGCATTACAAGAAAAAACTGTTATAAACAAAAACAAAAATAACAGATAAATAAAGGAATAATCCATATATATATATATATACACGATCACACACATACACACACGTGCATAAAATACCTACGCACACTCTCCCACACGTAGACATACATACACACACATGTACATACATACTTATACGTACACACATCCTCACACACACACATGCCATATATACACATGCATATATATACACACACACGCATACAAATACATACATATATAGACATCATGAAAATACACACACAAAAAAAAGAAAAGGGTGTGTTGGTGCTCTGGGACGAATGCTGGAGCTACCGTGGCAAGACACGTTAGGTAACTCCCGAGGAAGACAGCGGCCCCTCGCTGTGAGGTCACCTGCGAGATGGGCGAATAGACGGGTCCTTCGAAGCATACAATTACTCAGAATCTCAAATCTAAAGTTGATGGCGTACATATATACTACTAAAACACACAACTATTTGGATGTGCGCTACAATTTATGTACATGTTATGTTTATCGCATATCGAAGTTTTCTGACCATTTTAGAGTGCAAAGAACTAAACTAATCACTGCAACTAAATTGACCAAATTTTCCCCCGCCCTAATTCAGAAATGCTTCCACCGCCCCTGGTATATACACACACACACACACACACACACACACACACACACACACACACACACACATGATGGCTGCAAACTCTGCTAAGAGTATTGCAATCGCTTGTCAGATATTAGAATTTGGTGCACTTTTAGGGTACGGCCAGCCACACAAACCTGTAACATCCTGAACAAGGAATGTCTGTGCTTTGAAGGTTTTTTAAGTGGGGAACGGCCTTGCACTCGATTAATCCCACTCTCTGAGCCTCGAAAACACTACCCGAAAAGGAGAACTAGTCAACATCATCGGATGCTTCCGAAGTCTAAGTTTTTTTTCTTTCAGAGTTTCCCTCTCCTAGAAAGGCGTTGTGACAACAACTGGGGGCCTTTCACTCCCAGGTCGAAAAAAAAGTACTATTTGGATGGCCGTTGACTCTGCTGAGTTCCTCCGCCCTTTGCCGGGTCTTGCATTTCATCCCGCAAGGTGTCCAAATATCACCCTCCTCACCAAGCAAGATTGGTGGTGTTGCCGGTTTAGTCGCCGACGACCCGACCATGAGACAGGTTGTACTGGGTTACATGTTACCAGTAGCACTCGAGAGCGACCACCTGACATACATATATACATACCTACATACTTACATACATACATACATACATACGTACGTACGTACATAATACATACATACATATATATATATATATATATATATATATTTATATATACTTAGGTTAATAGGAGCTAGGTATTGTATACCCGTGTCCCATTAAGGTATTGGCAGCATAATAATTAGCTCTATGCTTTGGAGCAGAGCCGTATATATGATAAAGAACACAAGAGTGTCTACAACATCAAAAGATTTTATTGACTTACAATGTTTCTTCCTTACGTAACCGTAGGATTCTTCAGAGCTATAAAAGGGGTTTGATTGGTGTTATGGACTCTACCAACCAAACATTCAAGAACAAAGAGTAAAGAGAGTAAAGAGCAAAAGCAGGGGACGATAAGTCTAATTTTGGTGCGGAAGGGTGGGGTGTGGGTCCTTGTTTACTAGCTGTGGTCATATTCATTCCCGGGAGTCGAGTGGTTAGTGGAACCATAGATGGGGTGGCGTCGATAGTAGGGTGCAGAGGGTGTGCAGAGGCTACACACACACAACTGGCATACAATATATATATAACGGAGGAGAAAGTACATGAGGTAATTAGAAATGGAAAAAGAGTAATAATAATAATCTATAATTAATAATGTATAATAAGGCATGGGGAAGATTACACTATAATAAGGTATAAAAGTAAGAATAAGGTAAAATATAAAGGAGGATAAGAGTGAAAATAAGAATAAAGATAAAAGAAATATATATATAAAAAATATATAGAGAATATATAAAAAAAATATAAGCAAGTATTTGAAGGGGAAAACACAATGTAAAAAAAACCGTCAAATAAAAATATTATAAATATGGGGGGAGAAAACGGGATAGAGAAATATAATCCAATGTGATTAGTTGAGAGAATATAAGATGATAATAGTTATGTCAAGTTTATACATCTTAATAATAAATAATCTGTATATCAGAGTTACACATCCTTCAATTCACTTGCAAGTTCAACCCACGTGGCATGGTTCATTGCTCATCTGTGCGGTCGTGTGCGTTTGTGTTTGACACCACAGCAGATGCACAAGTTCGTAAATTTCAATGCAGATAGAAATCTATTTTTGCTCACCCAGACAGTTGGATGACCGATAATCACACCAAACCGGTGTACTGTGATCCTTGTGATTTCGAGATATACAACCACTGATAGTGTAACGAAGACCAGAAAACCATACTCCAAAATATTGAACCAAGTGATTGATTTGTGCGACCAAAATAACACCACACACATATTGGGTCGGCAATGAACTAGGAATATTGGATCCTCCGTCAATGTCTGGGTGAGCAAAAATAGATTGATTAGTTTCTTTCAACCTAGTTTTCAATTCAGTTTTCTGAATTTTGTAAACGTGATCTCGGGGGAAGAAGGTTTTTTTCTTTTAGAAAAAAATTTTTTCTCAAGAAGAAATTTCATAGGAACTCTATATATTTTTTAGGGAAACTTTATACTTTTATTTTCTTATTTTATTAGCCTCTTAATTTTCTTCTAGACTAATAGGTGTATTGGAGCCTGTAAGCTTTATGCACTCATTGAGGGATTTTCTGAGATACTTCTGCGGGACCCCAGATCTCCTGGTTTAATGTTGATGCGTGAATTATATATTTTTGTCTAATTTTTAAACTTCAATCCCTGACCCCGACAACTAATATAAAAGAGCCCCCCTTAAAACGGAGTTGCTGATGTATACAACAATTTCAAACTGCTAGCCTTGAGTGATACGTTGATGTAAACAATGATCTTGCAATCACATGTTATATGCCTTGATAAGTCCCACCATGGGGTCGGACGAAACGG
>OZ024740.1:158311868-158321868 GCA_964016885.1 Eledone cirrhosa
TCTACTTTTGAAAAGCAGAAGAACTGCGAAACCGGTAAAGGAACCAAATAAATATATATATTTTTTTAAAAAAATAAGACTCCAGTTGCATTTTCGATTTCATCTTTTTTCCTTATATATATCTATATATATACAAATGGAAGTTCAGCATAATCGAAGCTCTGGCTGCAGCCATGCTAACGAATGCAATCGGAATGTGCAGCTAAGCACTCAATAAGGTATTTTACCTCAGAATAATAACATTTTTTTTAAAATAAGACTCCAGTTGCATTTTCGATTCCATCTTTTTTCCTTATACTTTCACTCGTGTAGGACACCTCGGTTATTTTTCATTTTGTAAAAAAAAACCCACTTTCTAATATATATATATATATATATATATATATATATATATACGATTAAATTTTGTGGTTCACCACTGGTCATTCTGCAATGTTAACCATGATGTAATGGTAGGAAAGCACACGGTCTTACGCAACTCATTCAACTTTGATTTTGAATCCTGCTGGTGGTGCGGGAACGGAGTTAAATATATTATGAAGTAAAATGTATTATAAAGCAATATATATATATATGTATGTATGTATGTATGTATGTATGTATGTATGTATGTATGTATGTATGTATGTATACACACGATTAAATTTGATGGTTCACCACTAGGTAGAATTGGTCATTCTGCAATGTTAGCCATGATGTAATAGTAGGAAAGCACTCGACGCGATGCAACTCATCCAACTTTGATTTTGAATCCTGATGGTGGTGCAGGAACGGAGTTAAATATATTATAAAGTAAAATGATAGGAGCCAGGACAGGTTGAATTCCCTTCATTATTTATTTCTGCAAACACTATGCACATTTCAGTGGCCAGGTTGCGTAAGAACCTGGTGACATCATCAGTTGTATATTGCATAATAATTGTATACGAAAAGAATGATGTCAAACACATTCCAAAAGGCTATAAGGAAAAAAGCAAAGAAAAAAGCAGAGAAGAAAAAGAAAAAAATATATATATACAGCCTTGTTGTATGGGTGTGAAACATGAACCGTTCAACAGCGGCATTTCAAGATACTTGAAATATTCCACAAAATGTGTATTAGACATATCCTAGGTATTAAATGGAGAAGCATGACAACTGACTGTGAAGTTTTACAAAGATCGAGGTACCTTACAACAAGTTCCCTGGTCATTAAAGAGTCAAATACGGTGCGAAAAGGCATCTTATTCGTATGAATGACGAAAGACTTCCAAAGGAAATCTTTTTCGGTGGGTTTGTGCCCGGAAAACGACCACAGCGTAAGGTACAAATATTGTATTAAAGAAAATATAAAACGTCTGTATTTAGATATAAATCAATGGGAAAAGCAAGCTTTTGATCATAATACATGGAGAAAGACAATTAAATAAGGGTGTAAATTATTGGATGAAACAAAAAGCAAGACCGGGGCTAAAACGGGCACTAAGAAAGAGTGGATTGGTAATGCTTGATTATTATAATTGTTGATTATTGAAATTGCAATTTCTGTCACCATGTCCTTCTCACTAAAGCCGTAAACTATATGAAAACGCAAGAACAGACAATGACACAGGCAAATTATGTTGTAAATAACCCTGCACCTCCAGATATGACTACTTGTCAAATATGTAGCAAGATATTTAAGACAACCCCCGGGTTAAAACGCTATATGAAGGTTCATCAATATGAATACACTAGCATACATCTGTTACTTGTGCCAAAATCCTTGTCAATCAACATCCTATATATATATATATATATATATATATATGCATATATATATGTATGTGTGAGTGTGTGTGCGTATGTATCTTACTATAATAAAGGGGGAAATACGGGACAGTGTCCTGTTTATATTTTTTTATCCCGTTAGTAAAATAAGTTGGATTACTTTGAATAAATAATTACATTACTGGTACTTTATTTTATCGACCCCGTAAGGATGAAAGGCAAATAATTTATGTATTAAATTTCGTAACTCCTGATTAAACATAAATAATATTTTGCCGTAAAGTTAGGTTCATATATTTCCATCGTTCTTTCATAACGTTTATAATATCCAGTCTTTCATTTATTTCAAACATACATTTATTTCAAAGATTTCTTTTCTCCGTGTCAGCTTTATTATTATTATTATTATTATTATTATTATTATTATTGTTACAGTTGCATTTATCTTGCTTTATGTTCATACGAGTTATCACCAAGTCACAACCAGTGACCTCAAGAGACAACAAGGTCCGCCATGTTCAAGAAAGAACATACATACTCACACATGCATCTTTAGTGTTTAGACTTGTGATGTACTTATATTGACAGAATCTTCCTTAGTATATGGGCAGTTCCCATTAGTACTATCTTTTGTATTTCTCCTATACGCGGGTTTCCTGGGATTTGCGATAAGTAATCATTAGACCCCTTAGGTATCATTCCCAGAGCGCCTACAACCACTGGTATTGTTTTAGTTCTCAATTTCCACATTTTTCCAATTTCTATCTCCAGGTCCTTATACTTGCTCAATTTTTCAAATGTTTTTATAGATACATTCTTGTCTATTGGAACGGACATATCAATTAGCAGGCGTACCCTCTTTTGAAAGTCCTTCAATGTTATATCAGGTCTATTTGCATCTATTTTTCGGTCTGTTTGTATGCTAAAGTTCCACAAGATTGAGATGTGATCTTTTTCAAGTATGGGAGGTGGTTGATGCTCCCACCAATTCTTTTGATGGGGCAGGTCAAAATGCTTACACATTATCCAATGTATGTATTGTGCAGCTCTGTCATGCCTGTTTAGGTATTCGGTTGGAGCTATAGGACTGCACATTGAAATTATATGGTCAATGGTCTCTGGTTGTTTTTTGCATTATTATTATTATTATTATTATTATTATTATTGTGTGGTGGACAAGGTTAAAAGGATTAAAGACAAACACTTTCCTCTTCGGCGAATCCCTGATTAACTTTTTCAAGTTTCATTTGAAGAGGAAAATCAGGGTGGAGAGGCAAGTGCTGCTTTCTAGCAAGTTTCTTGAAAGGTGGGTGAATGTAGCGAGAATGGTCCGAGTGAACGGGACCACTCTGAATATACGTCTGTAGTTTGAGAGATGGAAAAATTGAGAGAGGGCGCTTGCCCTGGTAGTCAGGGTGGCCGTGGTCTTTTGTGTGGTTTTCGCCACGAGTAACCCTCGGAGGTTTCCCCCCTATTGGGGAATTTTTCATTGTTTCAATTTTCATTTTATTGTTTATATATATGTTTTATGTCTTTTTTCTTTTCTTATATAAATAATAAAAATATTTCCACGCACAAAACCCACATCGTACCGTCCTGTTCCGTCTGTGATGTTTTTCTTGATGTCAGCCCTTGTGGCCAATAAAGAAATCATTATTATTATTATTATTATTATTATTATTATTATTATTATTATTATTATTATTTTTCTGTTTTTCGTTTTCACATATATTTATTTCTAAGATTTCACCGTAGAGATAACATATATTTATACATACATAACAGAAAGTGAATATGGACGCAGAAAACATTTCTCATCTAAATCTTAAAACTTGACAGCAGACGCACAACGACAAAGAGAGAAGAGGGCAAATCAATCAAACAATAATCGCTCTACAACATCCCAACAAATTTCTACAAATGTAATTCAGTTAACACACCAACAACAATTTGCAACAAATACACCAAACGTTCAGAGAGGAAGGAACAGGCCAATTGAAAGTCTGGCAAAGAATCCTACGCATGAACCTTGCCATGAGAAAACTGTTCTTTCCATAATGCCACAACATAATGCAGGGAGTCTCTTTGCCTCTGTTTGGACATCAGAGGACATCAGGCATGAATGTCATGAGCAAGTCATGTCCATGCAAACCGAGCAGATTGTTCTACAGAAGATCCAACAAAGTCTTCAACATGATGGCTTGGACATTTACGTCAACTATGGACTTCCTCGACCAGACCTAACTATTGTTGCCATACCAGAAATCAACAGGGTTCTTATGGCAGAAACTTAGTTCAATACACACCAACTGCAAGCAACCATAAATGAACTTCTGCCAACGTTGAATCCTGAGCAACTGGTTATTTTTCACAAAGTAATCACCTCTGTAAATGAAAATGAAGGCAGAATTTTCTGCTTGAATGCAAGTGCAGGTACAGGAAAGACCTATGTCATCAACATCCTATTGAATTACCTCGATCTAAAAAAAAATTGCACTTTCCACTGCCATATCTGGAATAACAGCCACTTTACTTCACGGAGGGCGAACTCTTCATTCCAAGTGTGAGATTCCTCTCAATGTGACTGCTGAATCAACTTGCTTCTTCACAAAGAGGGATGCCACAGGTAAGCTTATACAGCAAGCTGACCTACTAATCATTGATGAGATAAGTATGGGGCATAAGCATATCTTTGAATGCCTTGACAGGTGCTTCAAAGATGTTTGAGATCGCAAAAAGCCATTTTGTGGTCTAACAGAATTACTATCTGGTGACTGGAAGCAAATTCTTCCAGTTGTACATCATGGTGCTAGCCCACAAATAGTTGAGGCAACCATGAAGAGATCTTATCTCTGGTACTATGAGGAAACCATGGAGATGACAACCAATCAACAGTTACTTAATGCGGGGGATTCTGATCGAAGAGAATTTGCAAACTACCTTCTTGATGTGGTAAATGGTAACATCCCAACTGTACCAACTGTAGGTGCATTCACAATTCTTCTGGCAAATGAACTTTGTCTGGAATATGGTAATGTGTCTGGACTGTGTGATTTTGTGTATACAAATCTTACAGGAAACTACTCAAACCCACTATGGCTTGCAAATAGAGCCATTATCACTCCAACAAATGATGCAGCAAGATTGGTGAATGAGTTCATGGTCAACAAGTTTCCTGGTCATGAAATAAGCTATAGAAGCTCTGATACAATAGATAATGAACTGCAATATTCAATTGAGTTCATCAACAAACTTACGCCATCAGGCTTCCCAATACACATAATTAATCTGAAGAAAGGTAGATGCATCAGGCTTCTGATAAATCTGGATCCTCTAAACGGACATTGCAATGGTACACGCTACATCATCATCAATTTACATAATCATGGAATTGGAGCTGAAGTGGCATTAGGTCTCATTGCTAGAACCAGGTTGCTAATCCCAAGGATACCACATGTGTCTCAAGAGCTTGAGTTCCCTTTCACCTTTACTCGCAAGCAATTTCCTGACAAACCAGCCTTTGCCCTTACATGCAACAAGGCACAAGAGCAGACATTTGAAAAGATAGGTGTATATCTACCAACACACTTCATCTCACATGGTCAGATATATGTTGCATTATCACGAGTTACAAAAAAAAAAGAAAATATTAAAATATTAAATGAAAGGGGTCTGCTTGCTGACAACTGTATCTACAAAGAAATTCTACAGGGATGTGAAACAGCTATCACTCTCTTTTAGTTGAAATGCATTTCAGTTTCTTTTTAATTGCTAGAAAAGGGACACTACAAAAAATTAAGTATATATGTGAATACAGTAAAACAACAATATAGCGAATGTCAACTCCTCATATTGGTAAATGTAATTCATTCATACATACCAGCAGCATCTATTTTCAAATTCACTGGTTGAAGCTTCCCATCGATATTCTCAAGGGAAGATTCATTAACATTTTCCGTCAACAGTTTCATCGGTTTTACATCTCCATTATCGCCTTTTTTTTTTAATGTATCGTGGATTACTTTACTGATTACAGAAGTAAGTGTAACACAGTCTTTGTTCAGTTTATGTGCATATTGTCAATTTACTTTTCAATTTACATATCATATCTATATGCATAAATATTTGCGTATGATATCAATATATACACAACATATGCTAGCAGAAAACCGCTCAGGAGGCGGTTCTTCTGCTAGTATATATAATAAAGAGTCGGAACTATCGAGTACTCTGTTGAGTAATAGTATAACTAGCTTTAAACTAGTTCTATCCTGATATATATACATACATACATACGTGTGTGTGTGTGTGTGTGTGTGTGTGTGTGTGTGTGTGTGTGTGTGTGTGTGTGTGTGTGTGTGTGTGTGTGTGTGTGTGTGTGTGTGTGTGTGTGTGTGTGTGTGTGTGTGTGTGTGTGTGTGTGTTGGCGTGTGTTATATTATTTAAAGAAAAGAGGTAAGATATTAAACACCTCTCTCTAAGTGGAGATTAATGTGTTCACACTAAGACAAAATGAAGCTCAACGAAAAATATGTTATGTACAATAATTGTTTCTGATTTAGGCCAACGATTTGAGGGGAGGGGAAAGTTGATTAAATTGACCTCATTGTATTACTGGTACTTTATTTTATTGACCCCGTAAGGATGAAAGGCAAAGCTAACCTCGGCTGGATTTGAACTCAGAGCGTAAATGGCCGAGTCTCTATGTCGTGAAGCAGGGTGTCCTCGCTCTCCAGATACAGCCAATCAACGGCCCTCATGTTATGTACAATAATCGTTTCTACTTTAAGCACAAGGCCAGCAATTACTCAGTGCATTACTGGTACTTTATTTTATCGACCCCGTAAGGTTGAAAGGCAAAGTTAATCTCGGCGGGATTTGAACTCAGATCGTAAAGGGACGTAACTATGCTGGAAAGCATGGCGTCCGACCCTCTACCGATACTGCCAATCCACCGTACAATAATAAGTACAATTTAGGTTCAACTATTTTCGCAATAACTGAATATTGAGTTCTTATTCAATATACAAGAAATAGCATTATGACATAAAAAAACAGTTGATTTATGAGTTGTAAAATATATATAGACACATGTCAATAGCACAGTCACTGGAGTGTTATAATAGTTTTAGAAAAAAGTTCGTTTCCTTTCTGAAGGCTAACTTTTAAAGTGAAATCCAGTAGAGTTCTTGTAAAACAAATATGACTTCATAAAGAATAATTCTGTTAGCACACATACTCACACACACACACACATATATATGTATATATATATATATCAATAATAATGCATATAAATTAATTGCAAAATTAAGAATTGAAGGAAGAACCGAGCCTCTTATACCTAGACAGCCGAGGATTAATTTTAAAGATCACAAAAGAAACTTTGAAGAAGACCTGCCAGTTAGACTGATTGCTCCATCTAAATCGGATATTGGAGTAATCAGTAAGAACATTATTGATAGAATTCTACCTACTCTGAAATTGAGGTCTAAATTGAGCTTGTGGACGGACACCAATGAAGTGATTGATTGGTATAAAAATATAGATCATAAGAAAAATCACAAATTCATCCAAATGGACATAGCAAGCTATTACTCTTCCATACGCCTAACCTACTAAATAAGGCTTTATCCTACGCTTACAAACATACAAATCTAACTACGGATGAAATCGATATCATAATAACTGCTAGAAGAACTCTAATTAATTTCAACAATGAGTATTGGACCCGTTCAGATAGAAATAGAAACTTTGACATTACCATGGGATCATCGGACTCAGCGCAAGTCACGGATCTTCTGGGGATTTTCATCTTAAATATGGTAAATAGAAAACTGCCGGAGATTACCGGTGGTTTATATAGGGACGATATTTTATTTACGGTTGTCAAACACAGCAATACAGAACTAAATAGGGTTAAGAAAAATATAATTGAATTCTTTAAAAATTACGACCTTAAATTAGAGGTTGAAAGTGGTACCAAAATAGTTAATTTCCTTGATGTTACCTTTAACTTAAACTCTGGTTTGTATTACTCTTTCCATAAGCCCAATGAATACTTAAATTACGTTAGTTATTACTCTAATCACCCTAAATCTATGAAAAATGCTATTGTCAATAGTGTACAGAAACGCATAACTAGAATATCTGCTAATAAATCAATATTTGATGAAAAAGCAGGATATTACAATGATGCGCTAAGAAAGGCAGGTTATAAAAATAATTGTTTCTACTTTTGGCACAAGGCCAGCAATTACCCAGTGTATTACTGGTACTTTATTTTATCGACCCCGTAAGGATGAAAGGCAAAGTCAACCTCGGCGGGATTTGAACTCAGAATGGCAAGCGCCGTAACTCTTTGCTGCAAAGCATGGCGTCCGACCCTCTACCGATACTGCCAATCCACCACCCTTTGGTTATAAAAATAATATAGAATATATAGACAATAATAATTCGAATCTTAATCCTGATAAAAATAATAATAATATGACTGGCATGTATAAACGAAATTCTAAAAATTATAATTCAAACACCTGTACTGTGAATAAATCGGGGGAAAAAACCAGAACTAAATCAGTTATATGGTCCCCCCCCCCCTGCTTCTGTAGCAGTAAAAACACCAGTAGCTAATCTATTCTTTAAGGCTTTAGATAATTCCTTCCCTAGTCAACATAAATACCGTTCTATATTTAATAGACACACAATTAAGCTTTCTTATTCTACAACTATGAATATGGCCCGAAACATCGCTAAACTAAATAGTAGAATTCTAAACCAAAACCAGCATAATAGTGTTAATAATAGTGTTAATATAAATAATAATAAATCGAAATGTAATTGTAGAAATAAACCAGATTGCCCTCTGAAAAATAATTGTCTGGATAAAAATTTGGTGTATAAATGCCCCGTAAAAGCAAATAACATCACATACAATTACATAGGGGCAACTTCTTCGACATTTAGATCGAGATTTGCGAATCACAAATGCTCGTTTTCGAATCCTAATAGGAAATCTTCGACTTCTTTGTCACAACTTATATGGTCATTAAAAGACAAAAATTTAAAATACTCGATTTTTTGGACGAAGCTTTGTAATAGTAGAATCTACTCGAATTCGTCTATATCAACTAACTGCAACCTCTGTACTAGGGAGGCCCTATTAATAATTACTAATTATGAAAACTTAATTAACAAAAAAAGTGAATTATTCTCAAACTGCCTTCATAAAGCTTTGTCTACATTCCAAGCCTCGCAAAAAGTCAGGAAAAAACCCTATACAAACAGGTTTTAATTTTTGACGTCTCTTATCAACTGTTGTACCGAAAACGTTATAACAGCTTATAAAACTTTAATAATACTTTATTTTCTAATCATTTATGATAGAATTAATGTTAGAATGAAGGATCCGGTTGAGGTATATAAACATTATTTGTTAACTTGTTCTCTAGATGAATATGCTCAATCATTCATGCATTTAATATTTTACTCATTTTGGGTATGTTTTGGGACTCAGAAAGTTAGATGCGCACATATATATATTTTTTTATATATATTTAGGTATAAATATCACAAACCATACTAGTCGATACATATTGGTCTCTCTTTCCACTGAACTGGAGGTAAAACTACAATTATAACATTACTAATAATGATTGTAATTATTTATTTATTATATGTATACCGTTTCACTAATACCTATAATACTCTCTCTATATATTTGAACAAATATCTTTATCTAGTATAATAACACGCTCGTAGTTACATTTATAAGTAATTTAGATATTCAAATGACTCTCTATTGTTATAAGTGTTAGATATTTCCTTAATGTTCGAAATTATATAATGATTATTACTTAATTTAATTTAATTTATTTTATTTTAATTAAATTTAAATTACCTCCGGGTCATTCAAATCCTTAGCTCCTCTTTCTATCACCTTCGCTGGACATTTTAGAAGTTTCTTTTGTCTACTATACAATAAAACCCTCTTGCATTTTAAACTATATTTTTTAAATATTGGGCATTTTTATGTTTCGCAAACAATTCATTGTGGATTGGCAGTATCGGTAGAGGGTCGGACGCCTTCCTTTCCAGCATAGTTACGGCACTTTACGATCTGAGTTCAAATCCCGCCGAGGTTGACTTTGCCTTTCATCCTTACGGGGTCGATAAAATAAAGTACCAGTAATGCACTGGGTAATTGCTGGCCTTGTGCCTAAAGTAGAAACAATTATTTGTTCACTTTTTT
>OZ024740.1:158341868-158354368 GCA_964016885.1 Eledone cirrhosa
GAAGTAGAAAATGGTACCAAAATAGTTAATTTCCTTGTTACCTTTAACTTAAACACTGGCTTCTATTACTCTTTTCATAAGCCTAATGAACACTTAAACTATGTTGGTAACTATTCAAATCACCCTAGATCTGTAAAAAAAAAGCTATAGTAAATAGTGTGAAAAACGTATTAATAAAATATCAGCTAATAAAGATATTTTAGATAAAAACGCTGAATACTACAACAACACGTTAAAAAGAGCAGGATATATGAATAATATAGAATATGTAGATAATAATAATCCAAGTATTATAAAAATAATAACATATATAAGAGAAACTCTAATAATTATAATTCAAACACCCATACGCTAAATAAATCGAGAATACGAACTAAATCTAAACCAGTCATATGGTTTGCACCGCCTGCTTCGGTCGCAGTTAAAACACCAATTGCAAAATTATTCTTTAAAGCTCTTGACACCTCTTTCCCTACTCAACATAAATACCATTCCATTTTTAATAGACATACCATTAAATTCTCAAATTCTACAACCAGTAATATGGCCCAAAACATTGCCAAATTAAACGCCTAAAACCAAACCAACATAATGATCATAATAATAGAGTTAACATAAATGATACTAAACCAAAATGTAATTGTAGAAATAAAACTAATTGCCCTTTGCAAAATAATTGTTTAGATAGTAATTTGGTTTATAAATGCACCGTAAAAACTGATCACAAAACATACAACTACATAGGATCGACCTCGTCCACATTCAAAGCCCGTTTTGCGAACCATAAAAGCTCATTTTCGAACTCTAAGAGGAAATCATCCACGTCTTTATCACAGCTCATATGGTCATTAAAAGAGAAGAATTTAAAATACTCCATTCTTTGGACAAAACTTCGGAACTGTGGAATTTACCGCAACTCTAGTATATCAAATAACTGCCCGCTCTGTACAATGGAGACCCTGTTGATTATTAATAACTATGACACCCTAATTAACAAAAAAAAAGTGAATTATTCTCTAGTTGCCTCCATAAAGCTACATCCACTTTTTTAAGCCTCCCATAAAACGAGAAAAAAGACGCAATAACACCAAACCAATAACTCGGTTACCATGAATATATAATCAACAGTGAAAAACATTAATGGCCTTTAATATTGCTTTATTTTATAGCTATCTATAGAAGAAACAAAGCTCGAATGAATAACATTTGTTCAATAACATGCCGGAACATTGATACACATAACATTATTTTGTTAACTTTGATCAATACCATCATTTCTTTATTTCTTTATTTCTCTATCTATCTTCCTATCTATGCTTATAATTTAGTATAATACCTAATCCTTACATATTCACGGAATTTATCTCACTGTGAATTTTTAATACATTTTTTATCTATTTTAAATTTTAAATTTTAGTTTAATACCCAATCCATAAATTTTTATGATACTTATCTATAACTGTGAATTTTTAATGAGTTTTTGATCTCTTATTTATAGTATAATATAATATAGTATATGCATATACTTCTTTTAAATATATTTACTGCACTTTAAAATCTAAAATTTAGGACAGATTCAAACTTATATATAAATGTGAATTTTTGCTGCGCTTTTGATCTCTTATTTATAATATAATGTATTATAATATGTATGTAGTTATATATTATATTTTATATATTCTTAAATATTTTTAAATATACCTACCACATTTCTATATATATGATTCAAATATAGAGAAAATATCCAAACTAAAAATTATTATAGACATTATTTGAACTCTGAATTATCCATGCACTCATTATTGTTTCTCTTATATATATATATATATATATATATATATATATATATATATATATATATATATATATGTATGTATTTAAATGTAACACAATGAACTCTACTTTATAAAATTATAACTGTTATCATTTACCTAAACTATACTACACTACTAATACTTAATATATATCTAAATATATACCTCCCTATATCTAATAATATGTTGATATCTTGGTTGAAGAATAATTAATACATTTACACCCAGTTATACATAGGTGTATATTTATCCTTAACTATTATCCTTCAATCTATTATCTTATTTTATTTTTATCTTCGTCGTTATTATTTACCGTAAACATACTGGCTCATTAATATATACCTATATACATAATAGTTATTTAAATATTTATAACGATAAGTACTTCAAAAGGCCGACAGAGCTTGGCTTGGAAATAAGTTCTCCTTCTTGCACTTGCGGTACGAGCAAGTGCGAAAAGTCGCAGCAAGGACAGTAAAGGCGTCCGAAGTTAAAACATAGGAGATGTTTTAGGTTAAACTGGAATCTGACATCAGATCAGCAAATATAGCCCATCCGCCGTCTTTTCAATAAGAAGTCCTCCTACATGCTTGATATCAGAAATGTGTCTGGAGTTCCCCTATCTTGAAAGTATGTGTATAGAATTTAGAAAGAAAAAAAACAGCATCTTCTGATATGCACGAGGTGCATCTAGGAGCGGTGACTAATCTTTCGGCGGCTGAGGTCACAAGAGCAATTAAAGAGCTCAAATGTAGCAAGGCGGCTGAGTAGGATGAAATTCGACCCGAGTTCTTAAAAACCTTAAATAGCAAAGGTATTCTCTGGCTGACTCGTGTGTGCCGGATAGTCTGGATCTCTGAAAGGTACATAAGCAATGGCAATCGGGAGGGACAATTCCAACTTTCAATTGCTAGTTCCATATGCATATATCTGTTTTAAAAAAGGTAAAGGATCTTTATCTCTGAATGGGGTCTTATGGGCGCCGTCCTGACACTCGGCATGGCTTTGGTAACATATACATAAATATGAGGTAGCTAGATACATATCTTGAAAAATAATGTGTTTTATTTTGATATCATTGTATTATAAGAATATATAATACAATGATATCAAAATAAAACATTATTTTTCATCATATCTATCTAGCTACCTCACATTTATATATATGTACAGCACACACACATATGTATATATCCAATCCTAATATATATATATATATATATATATATATATACAGAGAGAGAGAGAGAGAGAGAGAGAGAGAGAGAGAGAGAGAGAGAGAGAGAGAGAGAGAGAGAGAGAGAGAGAGAGAGAGAGAGAGAGAAGATCGGAGGTCATATTCAGTTGATTCAGGTTTATTTAAAACTCCGTTATACATATTTTTCACTGAGGGCTACCAGTTAAGATAGCCTGAGCTCTTCAGACGGCAAAACCGAAAATAAACATTGAAACTTCCCAAGAAAACTTTGAATTTGGAAAAATTTTGAGTACGCTGAGATGCAACCGGTCCTAGCAGTGATACCTATGATAGTTCCGTCAACTTATTATTTTCTCCCAACTAACAGATTTACAATGAGAGTAAGTTGAACAATTTTAACTCACAACCTTACGATTGTAAAGCCAACTCTCTAAACACTTAGCCACACACACATACACATTTATATGTGCATATATATATATATATATATATATATACATACATACATACATACATACATACGCGCGCGCGCGTGTATGTGTGTGTGTGTGTGTGTGTGTGTGTGTGTGTGTGTGTGTGTGTGTGTGTGTATTGTAAGTATGTGTATAGAATTGAGAAAGAAAAAAAAAGCTTGAAAATATAGCGGACTATTATCAGAATAAATATGACAGGTGTTAATATTTAAAAATGACTTCCACATTAAATAACTATGGAAAATAGAAAATTTTATATATCTTATTATTTGAATCTTATTATTTATTGCGTACGTGTTTGTGTTACGCTTGGTTACATTTATATGATTTCCTAAATCTTTTACAACCACTCTTTCTCCTACATTCGTTCTCTCTATCTATCTCTCCCCTTCTCTCTTCGTTTAGACATTGCGATATGTTTTCATATATTTTGCATTGTTAAATGCCATTCTCTCGTGAAAAAAGCACATTATAGAGCTTATGTAGCAAACTCCGAATGTTGCATGCATGAATATTATTATCATTTACCCATTATCATTTTTTAGAAAGGGCTGAAGGTGGCAGAATCGGTAGAGTGTCGAACCGGCGTTGTTGCAATAATGGGTATTTTATAATTGCCTTGTATTGTTATGTAAATTACCAACTATAATATTGCGTAAGATCACGACTCTCCTGTGTACACAAAGATCCATTTATTCATAAAAAGCGGTTGAAACGACTTCATTAGTCGACAACTTTTGTTGTGTGAAAAGCATCGTTTGTAGTTTATAGGATATTGACCCCTTGAAATTATAGATTACAATATATATTTTTTGTAAATTCAAAAGTTGCTATAATAAATGATGTCCTCAATAAGAATCAACCCCCTATGTAAACTCTTTTGAAACCAAGCCACCTGAAATCTCATCTGGTTCTACAATAAAATACTATTTATTGTAAAGCGGTTATATTTATGTAAAGTCATAATTTTATACAATAACCTTTGTTAATATATGCCCAAACATCAACCTAATAATGAGATAATTATATTACTAAAGCCCTTAAAATTCTTCATTATATTTTTTTAATTATTGGAAAATAATAGTAGTGCTTTTTGTTAGAAATATGGTAACAAGGGGGTTAAAGACTAATTGTACTAGTGGAATTTGATAAATTCATTGTCTAGTTTGTAAAATATCTTAGATTTATGAAATCAGAGGAGAAAAATAAAATGGATTTATTTCTATTAAGTTTTGGACCTACAATAGCTGGTTACAATGTTGAAATAAAGTGGTCTTAAATTCAAAGGAGGAAGCTGAAAATAGCCTTAAATAGTATTCAACAGTAAATAAAAAAATAAAAAAACATAAGTTCATTCCATCAACATTTCGTAGCTGCAATGAACGAATAAGACTACATTTGTTAAAACAACAGCTTGAACAACATATTAATAACTTTTCAGTTCTTAGGCAAATATCAAATTAATATAAATTGCTTGTCTCATTTACCATCAGGCGATTAAAGATTGTTTTTGTCAAGGACTTAATAAGCAAGCCCAATGAAAGACAGTTTGGCATAGCTTTATTTTGACTCATAAGGTTGGCAAAACATTTAAGTTACAGAGTACTATTTCTACATTCCAGGTGGAAGAGCTGTTAATGCTATGGATAAGATCGCAAGGAATGACCATAAATCTTTCTGTTGCTACTGTAGGGAAATTCAATTTTGATTTCAAATTATTTTTTGATGTGGATCAAAAGCCTTATATATCGACAGTTGATAAACGATATACCAATTATAAGATGATAAACGACTTTGAAAAAGTGAGTCAGAAGCCAATAATTAGCTCTATCACAAGATATCGACTACATTTATGACATTACCAGGGAAATGATTTATAGGTTAAGCACACAACCATTATGTTTGTATAGGTATAATCGATCATATTGACTCCAGTATTTGATTTGTATTTATTTTACCAACCATACTATTTAATTAGTTCCTATTTTTTAAATCCTGGCAGAAAATCCGACATAAGCAGAATGTAAGCATGGATGTACTATCAAGTAACTGTTACAATTTGTGACAGTGTCTGCATGAATGTATGCTTAACATATATGTATGCATGCTTAACATATATGTACGGACCTGTAACACTGGATAAAGTCGTAGGTGCGTTATTATGATATCTTAAATATATTTTTAACCAGGTAAATCCCATCACTCTCCAAGTCTAAACAGAGTCGTTTTCTATCATAGACAATAAGAACGTAAGAGAGAGAGACACAGAGAGAGAGTGTGTGTATGTGTGTGTGAAGGAAAAAGGGAGAAGGTAAAATTCGTGGACGCATCGAACCTAGTGAATGAACTACTACTTTTTTATCGATCTCGAAAGGATGGAAGGCAAAGTTAACCATAGCGGAATTTGAACTCAGAGAGCCAGAAAGAAACCTGCAAAACATTTTTAACTGACACTTTAATGACTCTGCCGCTTTGTCACACTGTCGTTTGTATATGTATTATGTATTTGTATAATATTATTATTTTGTTTAGCTCTAAGTCAGTAAGATTTGAAGTCAATTGACATCAGTGAGATTTGAACTCAAAGTACAGAGAGCTGGGACTAATACAGCAAAGAAGTATATCCTATATTTTAATAAATCTACCAATTCAAGGTCTATTAACATATATACACAAATGTAAATACCAAGTCCAATTTTAAAATGTTTTTGTTATTTTCATGCATACTATATATAATCCGTAACAAATTAACATTATAAGGTGCCCTACATCGTTAAAAATAGACTACACACACACACATATATATATATATATATATATATATATATATATATATACGGTTGTTCTTCCTATTCCGTATAACCATCACCATTACGAGCTGAGGATCCGCTAAGGTGAAACAATTGTTCTCAGTATGGTGAACTAACTGTTGTGTTACCACTTATATATATATATATATATATACTAGCAGTGGTACCCGGCGTTGCACGGGACACGGTATATTGGAACGCGGGCCGCCAACAGACCTAATCGTGGAAAAACTGTATGCCTGGACAATATGTAAAGAAAATAAACCGAATATTCTGATGGCTGGATAATATTTAAGATTTTCCTCGATGAAGTAGGAAAATGCAGATTTTCACCTAGGGGATCAAGAAAATATTTTTTTTTTATGTGCTCACGGTATGAAGAAGAGACTGACTAATACATAGTTACAATTTCAAGGAAATCGGTCTGACGTAACGCCTAAAAAAAAAACCTTAAAAGCTTTAAAAAAACGCAGTTTTTCACCTAATGCGGGCCCGACGAGATCAAAATGTTGAATTTTTTTATGTGCATAACATTTCCTGAAACATAAGTAATACACATGTAAAGTTTGAAAAAAAATCGGTTGGGTACTTCTCGAGTTTTAGGGATTCAAACTCACAGACACACACACAGACACACACACACACAGACAGACATCCTCAGGGAAGTGACATAATGCAGAGAGCCAGACATACAGACAGATATTATAAGGGCGCGACGTTATATGTATGTATCTATCTAAAAAGAGAAAGACTAAGAATTATAGAGAGAGATCGCTAAATCGCCTAATACGGTCCCTAGGGCATTGAAAATTTGAAATTTCTTTTCCTCAGAACACTCCCTGAAACATAAGTATTACATGTGTAAAGTTTGAAAACAGTCGGTTGGGTGGTTCTCGAGTTTTAGGGATTCAAACTCACACACAGACAGACATCCTCAGTTTTATATATATATATATATATATATATAGTATAAAAAAACGAAAGATCAGTGATTCATCTGGACTCAATTTATTGCGTGTTACAATTGTTTTGCCGGCAGGTAGCTCGAGACATGGTCACTGTATGGATCTGGCTGATTCTACGGATACAGGTTCGTTCAGACACGGGTAGTTCGTTCGGAGCAAATTTTCTCACTGGGGTGTTATCGTCAAAAGAACACCTTCAAAAAACCTCTTCCACTCTTGTCATGCCATTGGCTGTTGTTACTCCACATCATCTTAAGTTCTGGTCACTATTTACTGCTACACGGGTCATCAGCCATTTGCCGTCCGACACACTTCAATGGAGTCATGCTGGGTTCGGTATCTCACACGTCTGTTCACAATCCAGAGTATGTACCCACACATACATATACACACACATATACACACACAGGCAGACACAGACACATGCGTTCATGCACATATGTACGCATACATGCGTAGACGCCTCCACCCCCACACATATATATACACGCACACGTTCTCCCTCTCTTCCACAGACCCAGGCACACCCACTTCTAGATACCGACCGCCACAAGGCTATTAGCGCCTGCTTAAGTCGCGCCATATATCCGGTCCGACACGCACGACCCACGCAAACATAGTGATAAAATTTGCTCCGAACGAACTACCCGTGTCTGAAGGAACCTGCAGCTGTAGAATCAGCCAGATCCATACAGTGACCATGTCTCGAGCTACCTGCCGGCGAAACAATTGTAACACTCAATAAATTGAGTCCAGATGCATCACTGATTTTTCGTTTTTTTATACTATCCACACTCTACTCTTTTGAATATTGAGTGCTAATTTTGGCATACCGCCTATGGAAGTACCATAGCTACCATTATACACAAGTATATATATATATATATATATATATATATATATAGCCTATTTTTCAAATTTTCAATATATACACAGCTGTATCTAAATATGAATTGAAATGATTTTAATGTCCAGATAATGTTCGATATCGTGATATAAGATATTTATTTGTACATTTAAACATCAAAATAATACTGGAAACAATATAATCTACATGATGCATGGTTCCATAACTCCTGGTAGAGTCGTAGGTACGCCGTATTGACATACGGCGTTTCTTGGGCATTTTAAGCCTGGCAGAGCCTATCTCTCTCCCAGTCTGAGTACAGCAGATTTCTTCCAGAGAGAAGAAAAGTTGACCCTAGTACTAGACTGGTACTTTTTTATCGACCTCTAACGGGTGAAAGGCAAAGTTGACCTCGACGGGATTTGAACCGAAACGAATACCATAAATTCTATCCGACGTTCTAACAACTCTGCCCATTCGCATTATTTTAAAATAATTATCAATATTTATGATAGACATTCATGCATAAATAAGATACTACATTGTGAATATCGCAAGAATTTGATATTTGATATTCAGCACTGTCTTATACAGCAAGTCTTGTGAAGATTCGTGACTTAATGTTAGGATGTTTGGCTTATGATCTGAAGGTTGCGAGTTCAAATCCCGGTAGCGTCATGTCCTTGAACAAGAAATTTTACTTGACGCTATACCTTTAATTCAAAGTGTTAACTAGCCTTGTCACACAGAGTGTCACGCTTTATCTTCCTGAGAACCTTGTGATAAGTATATGTTTCTGTGGAATATTCAGTCACTTGCACGTTAATTTCACGAGCAAGCTGTTCAGTTCGCTAAACAACTGGAACACTCGTCATCATAACCGGTGGGGGTTCAACAAGATATACAGTAGGTTTTAGATGGTCATTTGAAGGCTGTTTAGCTGCTATTTTTCTAATTTTAAAAAGGAGCAAAACCCAAGAAAATATGTATATTGGAAGCAGATACAATAGACTTTCTGCTATTCATCAGGTAGCACAGATGAATTTGGTGTTGTTTTTGGCACCTTACACTCGTAGTTCTATGTCATCATTGGTTTTGATGTAGAAAACATATGCTGAAATTTAATCTCGTAGTAAAGCTGCTTGTGTGGCATTCAGACAAAGATAGCACACTACACCAAAAAATATTGGGTTTTTCTGAGCCTACGAGGGAACATATACGCAGTCACTCGACACACTAGAAATAGCAACTAAATAACATTTAAATAAAACTATGCCGATTACACAGTGGCTTGGCACAGTCGGTAAAGCATCGGAAAAAGTCACGCGCCATTTGTTTCGGATCTTTGCCTTTACATCGTTCCCGAGTTGATAAATAAAGTACCAGTCAAGTAATGGATCGTTTTTATTTGACTGTTACCTTCACTCCAAATTGGTGAATTTGTGCCTAAATTAAAACCATTTGGCAGTATCGGTAGAAGGTTGGACGCCATGCTTTGCAGCATAGAGTTACGCCCCTTTACGATCTGAGTTCAAATCCCGCCGAGGTTAACTTTGCCTTTCATTCTCACGGGGTCGATAAAATAAAGTGCCAGTAATGCACTGGGATAATTGCTGGCCTTGCCAAAACGTAGAAACAATGATATATATGTGTGTGTGTGTGTGTGTGTGTGTGTGTGTGTGTGTGTGATGGTAGCTAAGATGCTTCCATAGGCGGTATGCCGGTTGAGCACTCTATGTTATTACAGAGCAGTGTATGATAGAATAGAAAACGAAAAATCAGTGATGCATCTGAACTCAATTTACTGTGTGTTACAAATGTTTCCCCGGCGGACAGCTCGAGACGCGATCATTGAGTGGATCTGATGATTCTAGACCCACAGGTTCGATGGACACGTCTAATGATTTCACTGATTTTTCGTTTTCTATTCTATCTCTCTCTCTCTATCTATATATATATATATATATACATATATATATATACATATATATATAGTGTTGGTTCAGCAGTATCGGATGCCATGCTTTGCAGCATAGAGTTATGGCCCTTTACTTTCTGAGTTAAAATCCCGCCAAGGTTAGCTTTACCATTCATCCTTACGGGGTCGATAAAATAAATTACCAGTAATACACTGGGGTAATTGCTGGCCTTGTGCCAAAAGTAGAAACAATTATATATATATATAAATGTGTGTATGTGTGCGTGTGTGTGCGTGAGTGTGTGTGCTTTCAAATGCATGCAGCTAAAAAAACATTATATAGAATATGGCCCACAACCAATGAGTGACACCCTATCTCTCATCCCTTTAAGACTGAGGAAACTAAAGTAGTTATTTTCAAACCTTCTCCCAACCAGTAATTTATTTTATTATCCGTCCATTTTATAATTATAAATTTAAATATGTCTTTTTCTCATATTTATACATTTATTACACGGTTGTATGCTGATTTTTTTAAAGTTTCATTTTTACTACAATCATACGTCACTATTGTAGCTTCCTCATATTAAATAATAATATTTTTTTTTAATTAAGCAACCCCTTTAAACAATAGCTTAACCACACACTCCAGAATGCTAAGATATACCATTAGGGTCGGACGCCATGCTTTGCAGCATAGAATTATACCCCTTTACGGTCTGAGTTCAAATCCCGCCGAGGTTAACTTTGCCTTTCATCCTTACGGGGTCGATAAAATGAAGTACCAGTAATGTACTGTGATAATTGTTGGCCTTGTGCCAAAAGTAGCAATATTTATTATTTTATGTGTTTCTTTCTTTGTCTTTTTTTTTTCACTGGCCCTGATTTCCTAATTAAAATGTTCATATTATACACAGGTAAATACAGTGAATATTTGCGATAGACTTGGCGCCCTATCCAGTAACAGATCAGTCTCTCTTCCGCTTAACACTTCAGTAGCCGGAGTAAATAGATACCAGCTCAGTGTACTAAGAATGAATTGCTATCGCAGGGAATATATATCTGCGGTAGACAAATGTCTTATCCAGCTACATATCTGTTTCGCATCCGTTTAACGCTACCGAAACACGAGATGATATACACAAGCTAGTTCGGTGGTGTACTGCGGAGTTTTGGTTAGAAGACAGATTAATTGTTAGAGTAATTACATGTTTTAAAACTATAAGATATGATATACTGTTAATCAATTATTCTCTCTCTCTCCCTCTCCCCCTCTCCGCTCTCTCACTCTCTCCTTCATTCTCTCTCTCTCTCATGCTTCTAATTATTGGTAATTCTTTCTTTTTTGCCGCAATACTTTCCCCTCGTAAATCATACACACATATATATATATATGTGTGTAAGTGTGAGTGTTTACAGCAAGTTTTCTGAAGGTTCGTGGTTTAGTGGTTAGGATGTTTGACTTACAATATCAAGGCTGTGAGTTCAATTCCCAACAGCGTCATGTCCTTGAGCAAGACATTTTATTTGTACCCGTAAATGAAAGTGTTAGTCAATCTTATCACACTCTATGACATGCTTAATCTCTCTGAAAACCTCATTATGTAGAATATTCAGCCACTTGTACGTTTATTTCACGAGCAAGCCAATTTTCTGACAGTCTAGATTGGTTTTAAAGAGCTATAAGCACTCTCTTTATGTCTTCTGTTATATTATAGATTTAGAAAAATAATTGTTTCTACTTTTGGCACAAGGCCAGCAATTATCCCAGTGCATTACTGGTACTTTATTTTATCGACTCCGTAAGGATGAAAGGCAAAGTTAACCTCGGCGGGATTTGAACTCAGATCGTAAAGGCCCGTAACTCCATGCTGCAAAGCATGGCCTCCGACCTTCTAACGATACTGCCAATCCACCGCCCTTTTAGTTTTAGAAAAATAAAGGAGCAAAGTTAAGAAACGACAAATCAAAATTCTCCAAAAGCAATTGATTTATACCGTAGTAAGAATATGTTTTATAACTTAATGAAGGAGGGAAGGACAAAGCTCTTGTCTCAGGCTCAGCTAGACTAGAAAGAAGAAGAAAAGAAGTTATCCTTAAACCAAAGACCAAGTAGTGGTGTCAAACTGGGTGACGGTTTAAATCTCTCACCCAAGAACTCAGAACGAAAGCAGCCGATATAAATACCGCAAGGCATTACGTTCGACACTAACAATTCTGCCAATCCACCGGTCTCGACTGATTCATTATGTTATACAGTATGGAAAGTTTAAAGGCAAAATTATCTTCGACGGGTTTTAAACTCTGAGTGCAGTAAGCTGAGTGCAGTAACGTCCAGTATTTGACAGAACCTATAGTTTTCTAAATATCAACACCCAAGTGCTGTTTCTAATGTCCGACTATTATATAGAATGAGACGTAATCATATATAAAAATCAAAAACAATTACATCGGCCTGTTTGGCAAGGATTATCC
>OZ024740.1:158364368-158374368 GCA_964016885.1 Eledone cirrhosa
TATATATATATATATAGTAATAATAATAAATTTGAAGACTAAAATCCAAAGAGGGCTCGATAAGGATAAATATATATCAAATGTATAAGAACCGTAGAGCAAATCTTTATTAATATATATATATATATACTGTATATATATATATATATATATATATATGTAGGAGGTGAGTTTTATTGTAGTACAATAAAGCAATGCAGATATCGGATAAGAAGCACTCTACAGTTTGTAGGACTGGAGTATACATAATATATAAGAACAAAAGATGGTTAAAAGAGTTCCATGTATTTTATTATGCGCATTTCAAAAACAAATATCATCATGCAATAATATTTGTGTTTTCATCAGATAAAACAGGAAGACATGATATGAAGGTTAAAAAACACTTGTGGATAGTGCAGTTTTAAATCAACATATGAGAAGTAGTTTTAGATTGATGTGTGATATTGGGAAACATATTTTTTTGGGGGGGGGGTGAAAAGAGGAGGAGATGAGAGTAAAAAGTGGAGAGGGAGGAGTATAATGAGGAAGGATGAGATAGGAGGAGAGATGGGTGATAGAGAGAGAGAGATAGCTTTTATAACTGAGAAAGATATATTGTTTTACATAGAGAGGTTGAAAACCGTTGGAAGATAATGTATGAATTAAAAGAATTTGAAAATTAACGAAGAGAAAAATAATGTAAAGTTAAGGTTTGTATATTGAAGGGTTTAATAATATGTGCGATGAAAAGAAAATGTTAATATGTATTAAGAATAATATTTAAGGGTTTAATAATATGTGCGATGGAAAGAAAAGTTAATATGTATTAAGAATAATATTTAAGGGTTTAATAATATGTGCGATGGAAAGAAAATGTTGATATGTATTATTAAAAAGAACAACAGGTAATTTAAGTAAGGATATATTGTGAGATGAACATGAATAAGTTACATGAAAGGGAGAAAAGAATAATGAATTGAGGATGAATAATCTAACGTCAAAAAAATGTTTATGTTTACGAAGGATTTTTACAAGGTGATATAGAGTAAGAATGTATTGTATTATGTAATAATTGTTTCTATGTTAGGCAACAGTGAGAAAAGGTACAGATTAGGGGTTAGACATTAAAAGAAAAAGAGAAGAAAGGGAAGTGATAAATAGGAGCGATATAGAATGAGTAACAAGTATTATAGAATGAGTAACAAGTATTATATAATGTATAATAAAAACTTTGAAATAAGGTAGAAAGATGGGTATATGTTTAAAGAAGTGTATATATATATATGTGCCTTTGAGAAAAAGATTCTAAATTGATAAAGTTTTGGATATTAGCTGTATACTTTGTGGAATGTTTTGTGGAATTTATGCAAGCAGATAGAAAACAAGTCAGTGCGTCTATTTATTATAGAATCTAAATTAGATATAATGGTAAATTTTTCATTTAGACAGAGATTGCAAATCTTGGATAGAGAACTGTTCAAGTATAAAGACGCAGAAGAAACCTTCTTCCAAAAGATGCTATATTTGACAAAAATATTAAATATAGCATTTTTTGGAAGAAGGTTTCTTCTGTGTCTACATACTTGAACAGCTCTCTATCCAAGATTTGCAATCTCTGTCTAAATGAAAAATTTACCGTTATATCTAATTTAGATTCTATAATAAATAGACGCACTGACTTGTTTTCTATCTGCTTGCATAAATTCCACAAAACATTCCACAAAGTATACAGCTAATATCCAAAACTTTATCAATTTAGAATCTTTTTCTCAAAGGCACATATATATATATACACCTCTTTTAAAATATACCTATCTTTCTACCTTATTTCAAAGTTTTTATTATACATTATATAATACTTGTTACTCATTCTATAATACTTGCTACTCATTCTATATCGCTCCTATTTATCACTTCCCTTTCTTCTCTTTTTCTTTTAATGTCTAACCCCTAATCTGTACCTTTTCTCACTGTTGCCTAACATAGAAACAATTATTACATAATACAATACATTCTTACTCTATATCACCTTGTAAAAATCCTTCGTAAACATAAACATTTTTTTGACGTTAGATTATTCATCCTCAATTCATTATTCTTTTCTCCCTTTCATGTAACTTATTCATGTTCATCTCACAATATATCCTTACTTAAATTACCTGTTGTTCTTTTTAAAAATACATATCAACATTTTCTTTCCATCGCACATATTATTAAACCCTTAAATATTATTCTTAATACATATTAACATTTTCTTTTCATCGCACATATTATTAAACCCTTAAATATTATTCTTAATACATATTAACATTTTCTTTTCATCGCACATGTTATTAAACCCTTACATATTATTCTTAATACATATTAACATTTTCTTTTCATCGCACATATTATTAAACCCTTCAATATACAAACCTTAACTTTACATTATTTTTCTCTTCGTTAATTTTCAAATTCTTTTAATTCATACATTATCTTCCAACGGTTTTCAACGTCTCTATGTAAAACAACGTCTCTATGTAAAACAATATATCTTTCTCAGTTATAAAAGCTATCTCTCCTCCTATTTCATCCTTCCTCATTATACTCCTCCCTCTCCACTTTTTACTCTCATCTCCTCCTCTTTTCATCCCCCCCCCCACCTCAAAATAAAATATTTTTCCCAATATCACACATCAATCTAAAACTGCTTTTCATATGTTGATTTAAAACTGCACTATCCACAAGTGTTTTTTAACCTTCATATCATGTCTTCCTGTCTTATCTGATGAAAACACAAATATTATTGCATGATGATATTTGTTTTTGAAATGCGCATAATAAAATACATGGAACTCTTTTAACCATCTTTTGTTCTTATATATTATATATATATATATATATATATATATTTATATATGTATATATATATATATATATATATATTTATTTATATATGTATATATATATATATGTATATATATATATATATTTATTTATATATGTATATATATATATATGTATATATATATATATATATATATATATATATATATTTATTTAAATTGAAACAAAATGAAAACGAAATTTCATTTCTCACTCTTAGTATGGCACTTACTTAAATGTAAGTATGCATGTATACGTGCATACATATATGTATACAGACGTACAGTAGCATGCACATATATATATATATATACATATATACATACATATGCATACAGGTACACATACATATATGCACGTATCAGTTTAGCGGCGCTAACGTCGCTTTGTTCGTTTGTAAACAAACTGAACAGCCTGAATTTATGCCATACGGTGTTAAGGCAACCACGTCACCTTTTTGTTCAACACTGACACAGGAACGATGTACTAGTACATCGTTCCTGTGTCAGTGTTGAACAAAAAGGTGACGTGGTTGCCTTAACACCGTATGGCATAAATTCAGGCTGTTCAGTTTGTTTACAAACGAACAAAGCGACGTTAGCGCCGCTAAACTGATACGTGCATATATGTATGTGTACCTGTATGCATATGTATGTATATATGTATATATATATATATATGTGCATGCTACTGTACGTCTGTATACATATATGTATGCACGTATACATGCATACTTATATTTATTTATATATGTATATATATATATATGTATATATATATATATATATATATATATATATATATATTTATTTATATATGTATATATATATATGTATATATATATTTATATATATATATATATATATATATATAATAAATATATATATATAACAGTATATATATATATATATAAAAAGAGAGGAAGACAGATAAAGATATACTGATATAGATAGATAAATAGATAGATACATACACACAAGTATGTATACATTCATACACAAGACAAGAACCACATATAGATTTACAAAATATATACGTACATACATAGATACATGATGGCTGCAACTCGATTTCGAGTAATGCCAATGAAAGATACTTAAATATGAGCATCACTGACGTGGTATTTTACTCCTGCTAAGGATTTGCCTATGGCCAGCAATACCATGCATTGCAAAAAATGTCACATATCAAGCGATGCCTTTACTTGAAGCTTTTTTAAGTGAAGAAAGGTTTGCCCGAGGCCAATCCCACTCTCTGAATATCGAATGCATTTTCCCCAAAAGAAGAACTGGTTTACATCATTGGATGCAAACGAAGTCGCAGGTTTTATATCTCCTAGTCAGATTTCTTAAGGAAGACTATGCCTCTCTCGCTCCATAAAAAAATACTTTATTGGATGGCCATTGACTCTCCTGAGTTCCTCCGCCATTTGAGGAGTTTGTTTGTCATCCAGCAAGGTGTCCAAAATCAACCTCCTCACTAAGTAAGGTTGGTGGGGTTGCTGGCTTAGTCACCGACGACCCGATCATGCACAGGTTGTACTGGGTTACAAGTTACATATATACATACATACATACATACATACATACATACATACATACATACATACATACATACATACATACATACATACATACATATTAATGGAGCTACAGGTTATATACCAATCCGCTTGGACCAAAGTATGACTGAACTTGGATTTGTGGACAAAGAGCGTAGCTCCCTAATTCATAGACTACAAATGGCTGCGATAGCTGGCTCCTTCAAAATTTGCAAAACATTCTTGCGATTCAAGGGATGACAATTTCTTTTACAATCGTGCCACCAGGAAGGTGGCCGGTCAAATATTTACACAGAAAAGTGAGAATGTTTTAGTAAATTTTTATTAGTTGTAGTGATTTGAATTCACATCAAATCCTTTATACATTTGTCTTCTATTTTATTTCCATTTATATTGGGAACTTGAAAGGAATATTAAATACACCACAAATTTGACTGGTACTTTATTTATTGACTGCTTACATAGATTTGTATTTGTTTCGTGTTATATATTTAACAAAGTCCTGAGTGTTCACTATCATTAGAAATAATTCTAAATCTACACGCAATTTCTCAAATACTGTTTTTGAAAATATCATACAGAGATCGAATTAATCAATTCTATATGATTAAGTGTCACATAATTTTCATAAAATATGTGGATAGTGTTATATAACTGGAAGCCAGTTCTGCATAGATGACCGTATATAACAACGCCGTCTGCTAGATAATATGATAAATTTCATTAATAGGTTTTGACATATAGAAATTGTTATCTTCTACTGTGAATACAAATCTATCCCCTGGACTTTCAATATGTCCATTCAGCAACTTGGCTCACATATTTAATTCTATATGCTCCACTTTGTCTAGCAAATGAATGAACATCCTAAGTTTTGGGGAAATAGATTGATAAATTAGTGTCTAATCCTAGAGATATTTGACTTTAGTTTGGTTATCTGTCTAACAAGATGTCCTGTAGTTCATTCTTATATCCATGTATGCACGTGTGTAATGTTGGTTTCATTTCCAACTACTTTACATATCTTGGAAATGCTTCTGTCCGTTTATTTATCAGTGAATTATAAAAAAAGCAAACTGACCGCAGCCAAAATACAGCATTCGCAGAAGACTAACGGCAAATGTCTGTTTTCGAGAATTTATCTAAGAGATTTTGAAAGAAGTCAGTGAGTAAACAGAATATACAGTTGTAGATCGTATTAATGTGGTATTTTGAAGAATTATATCAGATGTGAAAGCTAAAACATTGCAGTTTCAATAAATCCCGTTTCATTTTTTTTACTCTCGGCAATCCTTCCCAGATAATGCAATAAAACAGAGAAAAGATGCATGTATATATATATATATATATATATATATATATAAACAGAGAGATATTTAATTTGTTGGTAATTCCACAAATATATTTATAACAGATTCAAAGCACTCGACAAGTTTTCTGGAGTATAATATCAATGATATTAATACATGGAAACTATATTTATAAAACCATATTTATTCTATTATATATATTTCAAGGGTACCAATAATTTGGTACGCTCTCATCAGATAAAATACAAAATTTGTTTTATAAATAGTGACATACCCAGGAATCAGACCTTAACAGAACCTGAACTATTAAGGTCTGATTCCTGGGTATGTCACTATTTATAAAACAAATTTTGTATTTTATCTGATGAGATGGTACCAAAACTTTGGTACGCTCTGAAATATATATAATAGAATAAATATGGTTTTATAAATATAGTTTCCATTTATTAATATCATTGATATTTATATATATATATATATATATTTATATATATATATATATATATATATATATATATATATATATATATATATATATATATATATATATATATATATATATATATATTTGTTCTTTTCTCTTTCTTTCTCTCCGTCTTTTTCTAATTGTGCTTAACACTATGACTTATTATATGAACAAATCACTATCCAGACAGCCTCCAAAAGTAATGGTTGTATTTTAAAGGGTACGTCAAACCTATTTGTAAAACTGTTATATATTGTATTTTGTCTGATGAAGGCATACCATAATTTAATGTGGTATCCCTGAAATATGTATAATGAAATAAATATGGTTTTATAAATATAGTTTCCATTTATTAATATCGTATATATATATATATATATATATATATATATATATATATATATATATGAATGTATATATAGTGTATTTTGCAGTATTATACAAAGCAGGTCCAGCAAAAATTGAAAATTAGAATTGGTGCTCTGAAATAGCGATATATATATATGAATGTATATATAGTGTATTTTGCAATACACTGTATGCTTAATTAAAAGCATTTTGAAGACCTTACGCTATTGTTTTAAAGTAGTGACTATGTCACTTACTTCTTTTTTCAACAAACAGAGAGATAAGCTGACAGATCTCTGTTTCATACTGTTGGTATTCCTCAGAGCTTATCCCTACCCTTGTTTGTTGAAAATTATGAATGTTGGATTCTTATAGAGTTCCAGTAATAATCAGGAAATGATTATACAGAGCGGTTGCCGGTCCAGCAAAAATTGAAAATTAGAATCAGAGCACCAATTCTAATTTTCAGTTTTTGCTGGACAGGCAACCGGTCTGTATAATCATTTCCAGATTATTACTGGAACTCTATAAGAATCCAACATTCATAATTTTCAACAACAAGGGTAGGGGTAAGCTCTGAGGAATACCAACAGTATGAAACAGAGATCTGTCAGCTTACTTCTTTTTTTCAATAAACAAAGGGAGATAAGTGACATATTCCACTACTTTAAAACAATAGCGTAAGGTCTTCAAAATGCTTTTAATTAAGCATACAGTGTATTGCAATATACACTATATATACATTCATATATATATCGCTATTTCAGAGCACCAATTCTAATTTTCAATTTTTGCTGGACCGGCTTTGTATAATACTGCAAAATACACTATATATACATTCATATATATATATATATATATATATATATATATATATATATAACGAAGGAAATGTGGTAAGGAACCAGGAGGACCATAACGCACCAAAGTACTCAATACTTGAGGTAGTAGTGTGGGTAATAGGAACCAGTAAGACCCCGACAGCTGAGCTCAAGCCGTTCCCACGGCTAATTCATTAGGGGAATTAGCCGTCGAAACGGCTTGAGCTCAGCTGTCGGGGTCTTACTGGTTCCTATATATATATATATATATATATGTATATATATATATATATATATATATATATATATATATATATATATATATATATATATATATACAGTATTTTCCGTAGTGTTGTAATATAAATATTACACACAGTAGATGGACAGCTCACGTAGAGTTTGCTCGACGGTTCCAGTTGTAGTTCCAAAAGTAAACCGGAGAAAAATAGAAGGATTTTAATGGATACAGTTTAGTTAAAAGGAATTTATTGACACGTGTTTCTATAACAGTTACATAACCTGAAAACAGCTGCTATCTACAAAGTATTAGTTATGCAGACATTCAATATTTCAATGTTATTATCAACTGTCATTTCATCGGAATAATTTTACTGAGGACCTGTTTGGTTTTTATAGAGAATATTAGGAGGGAGGGGTGAAGTTGTTAGAAGAATAGTTGAGGGAGTGGTTTTTTGATAGCAGTGAGAATTTTTGGTGGCAGTGAGTAATTAGATTCCCATCTGTTGTTTTGACATTTTTATAGAATATATTATTGGATATTTTTCTAAATCTATAGAAGGATTAGAGATAGTATAGATATGCGTGGTTGGGTTTGTGTTTGCACTTAATTAACATTCAGACTTAAATTTTTCTTTCAAGTGTACGTATCCTTTCGCCCACGCATTCACACACAAACATATATGCACACCTCTACAAAATACATATACTCACATACACATACTTACATGCTCATACTTACATACATATACACATGCATACATATATATATACACATATATACATGTACATACATACGCGTTCATGTGTATACATTTTCATACTCAACTTATCTTTATATACACACGTATAGACACACACATATATACACACATACTCCAGTCTATGTGTATATATATATATATATATATATATATATATATATATATATATAAACACTTTAATACATGAATGCACTTACATCTAACTATACACATCAAACATATATATATATTTACTTATTCATATACATTTTCACATATATATACATACTTGTGGTCGCTTTTAGACACATTCATTATAGCATATTTGCACCTATTCTCATCAGCATATCTTTCCATTATTAGTGTGGTAATTTAAGGTTATTAATATACATATATATGTTGAGAAGAGATTATTTTTATATTTTTCTAACTAGATTGAGGTTTATATAGTTGGGGGGTTGTCCCTCTTTTATGTAATATTCAGCTTGTAGTGGGGAAAAAAGGCTTTTAGTTCGGTGACGGCAGAATAATGTTCGTTCAATTCTGTTATTCAGCAATTTCCTCTTGTGTGTGATTATGTAATAGATTTCAAGATTACACAATTTGCAGAAATATTGCAGAAATATTGAATGTCTGCATAACTAATACTTTGTAGATAGCAGCTGTTTTCAGGTTATGTAACTGTTATAGAAACACGTGTCAATAAATTCCTTTTAACTAAACTGTATCCATTAAAATCCTTCTATATATATATATATATATATATATCAATGAATAATCATTTACTATACTATATGTTTTCAACAATAATATTATACTATACATTTCAACAGTAAAATTATACTATACATTTCAACAGTAATACTATACTATATATTTTCAACAGTAATGCCGTACTATATATTTTCAACAGTAATACTGTACTGTACTATATAATTTCAACAGTAATACTGTAATATATATTTTCAACAGTAATACTATACTATATATTTTCAACAGTAATACTATACTCTATATTTTCAACAGTAATACTCTACGAAACAGAGTTCTGTCAGCTTTATCTCCCCCTGTTTGCTGAAAATTTAAAGTAAGTGACACTGTCACTACTCTAAAACAATACCGTAAGGTCTTCGAAATGCTTTTAATTAAGCATACAGTGTATTGCAAAATACACTATATATACATTCATATATTTATATCGCTATTTCAGAGCACCAATTATAATTTTCAATTTCTCCTTGACCGGCAACCGCTCTGTATAATCAGTTCCTGATTATTACTAGAATTCTATAAGAATCAAACATTCATGATTTTCAGCAAGCAGGTGGAGTACTTAGCTTGGATAAGTACCAAAAAGTACGAAACAGAACTCTGTCAGCTTTATCTCCCCCTGTTTGCTGAAAATTTTAAGTAAGTGAGACTGTTACTACTCTAAAACAATAGCGTAAGGTCTTCGAAATGCTTTTAATTAAGCAAACAGTGTATTGCAAAATACACTGTATATACATTCATAGGGTATTATTGTTGAAAATATATGGTATAGTATTACTGTTGAAAATATATAGTACAGTATTACTGTTGAAAATATATAGTATAGTATTACTGTTGAAAATATATAGTACAGTATTACTATTGAAAATATATAGTATAGTATTACTGTTGAA
>OZ024740.1:158379368-158389368 GCA_964016885.1 Eledone cirrhosa
TATAGGTAACACATACCCCCGAAAAAATATGTGCAACCCTCATCTCCAGGAGTACGAAGAGTTTGTACTCCTTTCCACTCCTCCTCTTTTTCCTCAACCTACAGGCTGATATAGAGAGAAGGCCCATTCACTCGGGCCATTCTCGCCACTTTCACCCACCTTTCATATAACTTTCGGGAGTACAGCACCTCTCTCTCCATCCTGATTCTTCTTCCAAAGTGGTATTTGAAAAAAAGAATCAGTTTTTGGCCGGAGATAAAGGTGTCTAACCTCAGCCCTTTCAACCTTGTCCACCATACAACCTCTTTCGCCATAGCTATCACACAAAGGATAACCGCCTCTACTTCGTTTTTGAAGGAGGGTGGCGGTTTGATCATGACAATGGACTAGGTGGTCAACCGGATTGGTTCCACCCGCGACAATAGTCGTTCTACGTAGCCCCACAGGTCGTTGACGCCCGGGCAGTGTATGAATGCGTGCGCGATGGTTCCTTCGTCTCGCACGCACCTAGGACAGATCTTTTTTGCAGGGTCCCTGCCTGGGCGCCCATGTCTGTAGAGCTTGTCTCGAACTGGTAGAGCTCCTCGGTAGCACTGCCAGGCCAGGGACTTTTGGAAGTTGTCCATCGGTCCCGGGCGGAAAGTCCTACCGAACAGACTGGCCAGTTCGTCTTCCTCTACGCCTAGAGTTCCACCGAGCGCGTCGTCGCACTTGCTGTAGATCAAACCTCTATAGAATGACGAAGTGGAGTCTCCACTGATCGCCGGGTCCGCCTGCCAGAGGGCTGTGAGCGCCTGAGCACATTCAATGTGCCAGTCGCCCATTTTCCTCGGTCTTTGCTTGACCCAGGACTGCAGCTCGGTCAGCGAGACGAGTCGTGGGAAGGCTCGCCTCACGAACGGGGCCCACACCGGTTGTCTGGTGAGAAATACGTGGAGGTGCCGCAGCCTGAGCGCGTGTTTGCGCATCGTCAGCCACGGCAACCCCAGCCCTCCGTTGGAAGGGTGTTGGCAGCAGATGGATCTTCTCACCAAAGGAACCCGCCTCTTCCAAAGGAATTGGAAGAGCGCGCGCTCCATTTTGGTGAGCGTTTTGGCTGGACAAGGCACGACAATCAAGCGGTAGTAGATGGCGGACGCTATAAAAGTGTTCGCCACCTCCGCTCGACCTTTCAAGGATAGTTTGCACTCGGCCCACTTCTGGGTGAGTGCAAACACCTTGGCCGTCACCTCGTTCCAGTTCTTCTCCACCTGGAAGTCCGGACCAAACCAGACCCCGAGCATCTTTACCGGTCCTTCCGTCCAGCATCCGACGACGCCATTGGAAGGCATCGGTTTGCCTCTCTCCGATCCGAGCTGCAAACCGATGGACTTGTCTCGGTTTAGCTTCGCTCCTGTGAACCTTTCGTATTCCTTCAGTAAGGTACCGACTCCTTGATTTGCGAGGCGCTCGACACCATTACTGTCAAGTCGTCGGCGTAGGCCGATGCCGCTTTCCGCAGTCCCGGTTCCAGAGGGATGCCCTGCAATAGCTCCAACTTCCGCAGTAGTGGCTCGAGAGTCAGTACGTACAGAAGGGAGGAGAGAGGACATCCCTGTCGGATGGATCGCGTGATATGGAACGGCTCCGAGAGGTAGCCGTTCACCTTGACCCTTGAGCAGCTGTTGCTGTTGTGCATAGCAGCAATCCACCCCTGAACACGGGTCCGAAGCCTGCCGCCTCGAGCACCGCATCCAAGTAACGATAGTCAACCTTATCGAAAGCCTTAGACTGATCCAAGTTGATCAGGGCCCCACCGATACCGGGTTTAAACCCTACCCTCCCTATGATGTATCGCATGAGGTGGAGGTTGTCGTGTATGGACCTGATCGGGATTGTGCATGTCTACGCTTTTCCCAGCAGGTTCTCGACAAGTGCCAGCCTCTTTGCCAACACCTTGGCCAAAATCTGTAACTCTGTGTTTAACAGAGTTATGGGGCGGAAGTTGCCTATGTCATCCACCTTATTCTCGTCCTTCCTGACTAGTGTGACTACGCCTCCGGTCACAGAACTGGGAATTCTCCCGTTCTGTTGCCAGTTGCAGTAGACCGCTTCCAGGAGACCGGAGAATAAGTCCGGCATTGCTACGTAAAATTCGTAGGGTAGACCGTCGAGACCTGGAGATTTGCGTTTGCTGCATTGGCTCAGCGCGTCCCCTATCTCAGCGGCTGAAATCGGCCTTTCACAGAACTTTTCCTCGCTGTCCGAGAGTCGCGGTAGGCCGTCGAGGTATGGACCGAAATCGTTGCTAGCACGCTAGCTACGTTGCCACTTCTAATTGCCTCTTCTACTTTATCTACCAGTTCCTTCTCGGTTCTATTTCTATCTAACGCTAATTCTTTACTAAAAACTAACGAGTCTAATCTAACTGCCCTATTGAAAGAGTACCACCATCTGTTGTTGACAATGACCCCTGTCAAGTTCTGTTTAACTAAAGTGCTAATCCGTCTACTGTAGGCTTTGCATGTCGGTAACGACAAGTTCAGTTTCCAGTAGCCGGGTCCTTGTCTATGGGTTCTATCAAGGTTGACCATGCAGGTCACTATTTTGTGATCTGAATAGGCAACCATGAACATTTGTGGATAGCTCAACATGTCCCTATCCTTATTTCTAACTAGAACCCTATCTAGGTACGATCTTGATGTTCCGCTAAGATTAGTGCACGTCCACAGTGGCACAGTCGGAAAATCTAGTCGATATCTATCAGCCAGGTCAAATCGGCCGATTAACTGTTTGAGGCTGTTACACCCCCCTTTATCGGGACATGCTCCCACATAGTCCCAACGTGCATCTAGGATTCCTTTCCAGTCCCCCACTAAAAGCAAGGAGCGGGACGTTCCCAGAAAAGTCTCTAGACATTTGAAGAAGTCTGGCCGCGGTGTCCCGGATGGGGCATATGCGGCCACCAGCCTGAAGGCCCCACCTTCACTACCGTCAACGTCTAGGACCACCAGTCGACCCTCCGGGTCCAGATGTACCGTCTGTGTTACGAAGCCCAGGTGTTTCCGCAACAAAACGGCAACCCCGCCCCACCCCCCGGCCGACAGAGAGATGCGTAGATCTCAAAGTCATCGAAGATGGGGGCCAGCTGTCGCTCGCTGTGGATCCTGGACTCGCAAATGGCTACTACATCCATACTGTGCGACCTGAGGTCGTTTAAGAGTTTGCCCTGTTTCCAGGGCATCCCCAGGCCGCGTACATTCAAACATCCAACTCTTATATTGGCCATGTTGGTTCTGAAAAGTTAAAAGAAGAGAAGAAAACACTCACCTCTTCGTCTCCCGGGGATCAGGCCGTACGGTTTCCATGGGGGTGTTAGAGGGGTTGTCTTGGTGGGTGGTGGTTTCCGGCGGGGTGGGGACGGAGATGTTTGGTGGGGTGGGGGTGTCTGGGATGAGGGTGGGGAAACTTTTTAAAAGGACGCGGTTAATGGGTTTAACACAAGGATTACCCACATCCTTAGGAAAGTTTTCCTTTAAAGACTTATAGGTGTCCGTAGGGACCCTAATCATCTTTATATTAGGTTTGTCTACACAGTTCGAAAAAGTTTTCCCTTCGGTTTTCACCGAAGAGTCGTTGGAGAAGACCTCCATTAAAGTTTTGTTTTTACTGTTTATGTATGGGTAATGTTCTTGTTATGTTGCGGTGGTTTTTGTCTTTTGTTCTTGTGGGAGCTTTCGTTTTGTTGTAGGTGTTTGTGTTTGGAGTGATGTCGTGGTTTTGTTTTCGGGACGGGAGGTTTTTGTTTGTAATGTTTGTGTTGTTTATGTTGGTGGTTGTATGTTTGTAGTGATGTTTGTTGTTTTTTTGTTTTTGTGGTGGCTTTTCTTCTTTCTTTTCGAACGGAGAGGCTCTCCCTCATCGTCACTTGGTGATGATGTGGGGGCCTCGTCCGTTGTGGTGTCTGTGTTATTTGGGGAGCTGTTGTGTTTGTGGGTGTTTTTGCAGTGGTTTTAGGTGGAGTGAGGTTGGGTGGGACTGTGCTTGCAGGTTGGTTTGTTGTTCTTGTTTTGGTTGTGTTTGCGTGTTGTTGTTGTTGTGGTGGTGGTGGTGATGGCGGTGGTGGTGTTGTTGTTTTGGGTGTTGGCAGTAGTGCCTCTTTTTTTTTTAGTTAACTGAGGACAGTAAGCCTTCAGGTGACCACTGCTTAAACAGTGGTAACATGAAGGCCGCCTACCCTCAACAGAAATGTTTATGTGTGAAATTCCATCCAGAGGCACACGTTGGGGTATTTTAGCTATCCGTGTTGGCCTCATTTGGACCAGAACTTCCATGCTTGTACCCTTGAATATGCCTCTGGAGGACTTTCCCAGCGAAATGATGGTGTCTTCGTCGAAATCGATGAAGCCAGTTAGAATCCACCAGACGTTTACATTTGGTGCAATGTTCGAAATTTTTATTTTTTGTGTTCTTTTTCCCATATATGTGGGGGAAAAGGTGTAAAGGGGGGGGGGGACAATCGGCGATACAGAATATTTTTGTGCTGTCAATTGGTCTTTCAACAACACCAAAATGCTTCCAAAAAGTTTCCCTTTTTGGATGAAGGCAATATCCTTCATGGAATTCTTCAGAACCAGTTCAATATCGTTTTGGGATAATTGAACTGGTTTTTTCGACACATTTGAAACTGTCCTAAAAATTACTGTTTTTAGAACAGTTTCTCTGCGTAACTGTTGAGGAGAAGTGATGCTGAAAGCACCACTCTCACCACAAGTTACGTATTGTTTTGCATCGCTTAACATTTCCCTAGCATTGGAAATGTCAAGGTATGTGAACAGTTCTGTCTTTTGGAGTTGTTCGTGTTGCTGTTGTTGTTGGTGGTGTTGTTGTTATCATTGTTGCTGTTGTTGTTGGTGGTGTTGTTGTTATCGTTGTAGCTGTTGTTGTTCTGGTTGGTGTTGTTTATATTTTGCATGTTATTGGGGTTTGTGTTAGTGTTGATGTTACAATCAACGTCCGACATCGTGTTTTCAAAACTGACGAGATATAAAGATAGATAGATAGAGAGATAGATAAATTTCTTTATTAGCCACAAGGGCACAAAAGAAGGAGACAAATACAAATGGGGAGTTTACATACAGGTATATGAAAATAGAACTATTAATAAAAATAACAAATAACAATTGAAATCCCCAATAGGGGGGAAGCGTTACACAGGGTTGTACACACCCCGAAAAAATGTACAACCCTCATCTCCAGGAGCACCAAGAGCGAGTACTCCCCTCCTCTCTTCCTCTTTTTACTCAACCTACAGGCTTATATAGAGAGAAGGCTCAACCACTCGGGCCATCTTTGCCACATTCACCCACCTTTTATAAAATTTGCTGGGGTACAGCACCTCTCTCTCTCCATCCTGATTCTTCTTCCAAAATGATATTTGAAAAAACGAATCAGTTGCTCGCCGGAGAGAAAGGTGTCTGACCTCAGCCCTTTTAACCTCGTCCACCATATAACCTCTTTCACCATAGCCATAACACATAGGAAAACCGCCTCTCCCTCGTTTTTGAAGGAGGGTGGCGGTTTGATCATGAGAATGGACTAGGTGGTCAACCGGATTGGTTCCACCCGCGACAATAGTCGTTCTACATAGCCCCACAGGTCGGTAACGCCCGGGCAGTGTACAAATGCGTGCGCGACGGTTTCCTAGTCGCGCACGCATCTCGGACAGATCTTTTTCGAAGGGTCCCTACCCGGGCGCCCATGTCTGTAGAGCTTGTCTCGAACTGGTAGAGCTCCTCGGTAGCACTGCCAGGCCAGGGACTTTTGGAAGTTGTCCATTGGTCCCAGGCGGAAGGTCCTACCGAACAGACTGGCCAATTCGTCCTCCTCTACGTCTAGAGTTTCTCCGAGCGTGTCGACGCACTTGCTGCGGACCAACCCTCTATAGAATGTCAAAGTGGAGTCACCACTGATCGCCGGGTCCGTTTGCCAGAGGACTGTGAGCGCCTGAGCACAATCGATGTGCCAGTCGCCCATTTTCCTCGGTCTTTGCTTCACCCAGGACTGCAGCTCGGTCAGCGAGACGAGTCGTGGGAAGGCTCGCCTCACGAACGGGGCCCACAGCGGTTGTCTGGTGAGAAATACGTGGAGATGCCGCAGCCTGAGCGCGTGTTTGCGCATCGTCAGCCACGGCAACCCCAGCCCTCCGTTTGAAGAGATAGATAGCTTGATGGACTGACAGAAAGACAGACAGCCAGACAGACAGACAGATAGATATATAGATAGACTGACAGAGAGACAAAGAGAGAGAGGGGGGAGAAAAAGAGAGAGACAGAGAGACGGGCAGACAGATAGATAGACAGACAGATAGAGATAGATAGATAGATAGATAGATAGATAGATATATTTCTTTATTAGCCACAGGGGCACAAAAGAAGGGGACAAATACAAAGGGGGAAGTTTACATACAATAAAAACGTGTAAAATGTTATCACAGATGGAATTTAAAAGTTAGTCGATTTTCCCCAATAGAGGGAGACAGTTTATATGGGTAACACAGACCCCCGAAAAAAATGTGCAACCCTCATCTCCAGGAGTACGAAGAGCTTGTACTCCCTTCCTCTCCTCCTCCTTTTCCTCAACCTACAGGCTGATATAGAGAGAAGGCCCATTCACTCGGGCCATTCTCGCCACTTTCACCCACCTTTCATAAAACTTGCTGGGGTACAGCACCTCTCTCTCCATCCTGATTCTTCTTCCAAAGTGGTATTTGAAAAAAAGAATCAGTTGTTGGCCGGAGAGAAAGGTGTCTGACCTCAGCCCTTTCAACCTTGTCCACCATACAACCTCTTTCGCCATAGCTATCACACAAAGGAAAACCGCCTCTCCTTCGTTTTTGAAGGAGGGTGGCGGTTTGATCATGACAATGGACTCGGTGGTCAACTGGATTGGTCCCACCCGCGACAATAGTCGTTCCACATAGCCCCACAGGTCAGTGACGCCCGGGCAGTGTATGAATGCGTGCGCGACGGTTTCTTCGTCTCGCACGCACCTCGGACAGATCTTTTTTGCAGGGTCCCTGCCCGGGCGCCCATGTCTGTAGAGCTTGTCTCGAACTGGTAGAGCTCCTCGGTAGCACTGCCAGGCCAGGGACTTAGATAGATAGATAGATAGATAGATAGATAGATAGATAGATAGATAGATATATTTCTTTTATTTGCCACTAGGGCATCAAAAGTGGGACAAGTACAAAGGGGGGAGTTTACACAAAAAGGCGTCCTCAATAAGGAGGAGGCAATAACAAAATATAAAAATAAAATAAGATATAACAAAAAATAAAATTTTTAACAAAATCCTCAATAGAGAGGAGGCGCCTTGGGGGGTCGCACACACCCCCGAAAAAAGTGTGCAACCCTTCTCCTCAGGAGCACAGAGAAAGGGTGCTCCCTTGGTCTTTCATCTTCCTCACCTATAGTCTGATGTAGAGTGAAGGCCCATTCACACGGGCCATTCTCGCCACTTTCACCCATCTTTCATAGAAACGGCTGGGGTGCAGCACCTCTCTCTCCATCCTGATCCTTCTTCCGAAATGATATCGGAAGAAACGGACCAGTTGTTGGCCAGAGAGAAAGGTGCCCGACCTCAGTCCTTTCAGACGCGTCCACCATACAACCTCTTTCGCCATGGCTATTACGCACAGAAACACCGCCTCTGCTTCATCTTTGAAGGGGGGAGGCGGCTTGATCATTACAATAGACTCGGTGGTCAACCGGATCGGTCCCACCCTTGACAGCAGTTGTTCGACATAGCCCCACAGATCGGCTACGCCCGAGCAGTGTACTAATGCGTGTGCAACGGTTTCCTCGTCGCACACGCATCTGGGACAGATCTTTTTGGCGGGGTCCCTACCCGGGCGCCCGTGTCTGTAGAGCCTTTCTCGAACGGGTAAAGCCCCTCGGTAGCACTGCCAGGCCAGGGACTTCTGGAAGTTGTCCATAGGTCCCGGGCTGAATGTCCTACCGAACAGGCTGGCCAGTTCGTCCTCCTCCATGTCTAGGGCTTCTCCGAGGGCGTCGTCGCACCTGCTGCGTACCAGCCCTCTATAGAATGTTGCGGTGGAGTCTCCACTGATAACCGGATCCGCCTGCCAGAGGGCGGTGAGCGCCTGGGCACACTCAGTGTGCCAGGCGCCCAGTTTTCTCGGTCTTTGCTTGACCCAGGATTGCAGCTCGGTGAGTGAGACGAGTCTGGGAAAGGTTCGTCTCACAAACGAGGCCCACACCGGTTGTCCGGTGAGGAATACGTAGAGGTGCCGTAGCCTTAATGCGTGTTTACGCATCATTAGCCACGGCATCCCCAGCCCTCCTTTCGAAGGGTGTTGACAGCAGATGGATCTCCTCACCATAGGAGCCCGCCTCTTCCAAAGGAATTGGAAGAGCGCGCGCTCCATCTTGGTGAGGGTTTCCCTTGGGCAGGGCACTACGGTCAGGCGGTAGTAGATGACGGACGCTATGTAGGTGTTCGCCACCTCCGCCCGGCCTTTCAGGGATAGTTTGCAACTGGCCCACTTCTGGGTCAGTGCAAACACCCTGTTCGTAACCTCCGCCCAGTTTTTCTCCACCTGGAGGTCCGGTCCGAACCAGACCCCGAGCAACTTCACCGGGCCCTCCGTCCAGCGTCCGACGACGCTATCGGAGGGCATCGGTCTGCCCCTCCACGTGCCGAGTTGCAAACCGATCGACTTGTCCCGGTTCAGCTTAGCCCCTGTGAACTTTTCGTACTCCTCCAGTAAGGTGCCGACCGCCTCGATTTCGGAGGCCGTCGACACCATTACTGTCACGTCATCGGCGTAGGCCGACACCGCTTTCCGCAATCCCGGTTCCAAAGGGATGCCCTGCAACAACTCCAACTTCCGCAGTAGTGGCTCGAGAGTCAACACATACAGAAGGGAGGAGAGAGGGCACCCTTGTCGGATGGACCGCGCGATTTTGAACGGCTCCGAGAGGTAGCCGTTCACCTTGATCCTAGAGCAGATGCGGCTGCTGTGCATAGCAGTGATCCAGCCCCTGAAAACGGGTCCGAAGCCTGCCGCCGCTAGCACCGCATCCAGGTAACCATGGTCGACCCTATCGAACGCCTTAGATTGATCCAAGTTGATCAGAGCCCCACCAAAGCCGGGTTCGTTCCCAACCCTCTCTATGATGTATCGCATGAGGTGGAGGTTGTCATGGATGGACCTGGACGGGATAGCGCATGTCTGCGCATCTCCCACCAGGTTGCCCACGACAAGCGCCAACCTCTTTGCTAGCACCTTGGCCAAAATCTGTAACTCTGTATTTAGCAGTGTTATGGGCCTGAAGTTACTTATTTCGTCCCCCTTGTTCTCGTCCTTCCTCACTAGCGTGACTACGCCCTTGGTCACAGTACAGGGAATTCTCCCGTTCTGTTGCCAGTTGCAGTAGACCGCCTCGAGGAGATCGGGGAACAAGTCCGGCATAGCTAGATATAATTCGTAAGGAAGACCATCGAGACCTGGGGATTTGCGTTTGCCGCATTGGCTCAGCACGTCCTCTATCTCAGCGGCCGAAATCGGCTCTTCGCAGGACTTCGCCTCCCTGTCCGAGAGGCGCGGCAGGCCGTCGAGGTATGGACCGAAGTCCACGTTCCCAACCGGCTCCCCGCCCCTCCCGAACAGTCGGGCAAAGTGCCTTTGAAAGGCCTAGATAGATAGATAGATAGATAGATAGGAAAAGTGAGATCTGATGATTGACACAAATTTAAGGATAATAGTGCACTGCACACCGAGTGAACTTCTATGATTTGATTAAAAGAAGCTTAAGGAAAATGCCATGATAGAGAAAATGAGCTGAGATATCCGGAAGTCATAATGCTGTACTGTCCCAGTAAATATCAATTCACGTAGCAAAGAATTCTCTTGAAAATTGAAAGAAGAAAATGTCAATTAGGCTATATTTATCTAGCGTTAATGAAATACTATTGCAGAGCCGAATACTCACTTGTT
>OZ024740.1:158394368-158406868 GCA_964016885.1 Eledone cirrhosa
CACCAATAAAGAGTGAAAAATAAAATAGAGACGATGTTTGGTAACAGTAGAACCAGAACTCTCCAATATAAGCTGATCACTCTCAAACAAGAATTGAGAGCTGTTAGCGAAAAACGCCGATACCTGAAGAAGGTAGATGAGAGAAAAGTGCTTAATAAAAGATTCAGACGAAACCAAACATCAGTCTATAGAGATATGAAGGGCAAAATAATAAGTGAGAAAAATATGGGGTGAAAAGAAGAATTTCAACCAAGGTGCAGTGTGGCTAAGAAATCCGAAAGAACTATTGCTCCTACACTACAACAAAAACATACGAAATAAGTGAGGGTACCCTTGAGACTGTGATAGGAAAACTCCAAGATGAGAAAACACCAGGAAGAGACATGATTGTCGGCTACTTGTACAAAAAACTAATATTCTATCGGAGGTATCTTACTGACCTCTACCAACAAGTTCTTAAGAGAGATACACTTATACCAGAATGGTTGACATTAGCACAAACGTTACTGGTCCCCCAAAACAAAGACACCCACTTGGCAAAAAACTACCGACCCATTGCATGCCAGAACCTGATGTATAAGATGTATACAGCCTGCCTGAACCTATTCCTCCAAGATCACTGTGAAAATAATAACATCATCACAGATTAACAAGCAGCTGGAAAGAAAGGGGTTTGGGGATGTGCTGAACAAATCCTAATCAACAAAACTGCGATGTCGGAGGTGCGACAACTTGGGAAGAATATGACTACAGTCTGGCTGGACTACAGGAAAGCTTTCGATTCTGTTCCCCACTCTTGGATGATAGAGGCCCTCCAACTTGATAAAGTTCAAGACATTATTGTCAGAGCCATAGAGAGGCTGTCTTCTTCTTGGGCTACTATCCTAAGGTTAAAGACAGAGAGGGAGGACTCTATTTTCACTGATAAAATAAAATATTGCAGGGGTATATTTCAGGGGGACAGTCTCTCTGTGATATTGTTCATCTTGTCATTAAACCCCTTGTCCTTTCTGCTCAAGAAATGTGAGGGATACATCATTGGCTCACAGGAGGACAGAAATACGAACCTAACCCATAATTTCTTTGTTGACGATCTGAAACTCTATGCCAAGAACATGGATGGGATGAAGAAAAATCTTGACCTGGTTACAACGTTCTCAAAGGATATAGGAATGGAGTTTGGCCAAGATAAATGCTCATACATGACTGTAAAGCGGGGAAAAACAACAACCCAATCTAGCAACATTGTCATCAATGATCTAACTGTTTCACCGATATCTGATGAGGACTGCTACAGATACCTGGGGATAGATGAGAACATATCCTATAATGGTATCTGTAATAAAGAACGCGTAACCAGGGAATACTACACTCGTTTAAGAAAGATCTGGTCATCAGAACTCTCTGCGCAAAACAAAACAGTGGCTCACAATGTGTTTGCTGTGCCTGTCCTAACACCAACGTTTGGTATACTCAATTGGACGATAGACGAAATCCGAGCAGTTGATGTTGGAACTCGAAAAATGTCGCATCATATCTCTCCGACAACATCTACGAACCTCGAAGCGTAGGAGCCCGTCTCTCGAGCAAGTCTATCTGCATGAAACAGATAAGATCATGAGAGTTGGGAAGGAACTCCTTGAGACATATTCCCTGTGTGATAATCAAAAACTCACACCCAGGGATGTCGCTGAGCAGTATCGCAGTGAATCCATGGATGAAAAACTGCATGCCTATCAGCAAAAAATCAGGCATGGATATGTTGCCAGGAAGCTCCAGAGTGAGAGTAATATAGATAAGGAAAGTAGTCTATCTTGGACCAACAACCGCTATATTGGCTCCTACTTTGAAGGATACGCTTTTGCAATCCAGGAACAGGAGATTAGCACGAAATACCTAATTCACAAAAGAGATAGGGATGCAGGCAAAACACCTAGATGTGATAACAAGTGCAGACTCTGCAGAATTAACATCGAGGATATCACCCATGTCATCAGCAGCTGCCCAAAGATGTCATCGTGGTACTATCTACCTATGAGGCATGATGTAGTGGCCAAAACACTGTACAATGCAGTTCGTAAAAAAGATAGCCCCGATAATAAACACATTAAAAGCTACAACAATGTGGAAGAGATCCATGTACATAATATGAAAGAGTACTGGTGGAATGTTCCAGTAAAAACCCCAATAAAATGCAGGCATAACAGACCAGATATGATAAGGGACAGGGAGAAGAAAACATGCACAGTAGTGGAAATTAGCTGCCCAGCAGATGCCAATATAATATCAAAGATTAGTGAAAAGGAGAATATTTATGCAGAACTGATGAGAAATCTGCAGATACTCCACCCTGATTACACCTTCAGATTTATGCCTGTGATTATTGGGGCACTGGGATATGTTAGTAACTGCCTCAATACAAATCTTGAGAAGCTAGACTTCACAGGAACAGAAAGAACACAACTAGTTAAGGAAATTACAAGTACAATCCATTAATGGGACAGTAAAAATATGTAAAACATTCCAAAAATGTTGCATCTAATAACTGCATATACACATGTACAGATGCAAAGCATATACACATGCACACATACAACTCAAAATATACACATCCACACATACAATAACATCCATATCTACACATGCATGCATACATACATATCTACCTAGTTGATGTTGTGTAAATTTCAATGAGAGAGTATTGTGTCTATGTTAGAAACCGACTCTCTCTCTATTGGTAAAACTTTGTGAAATTATAATACTTACATATATACATACATACATGCATACATGCATACATGCATACATATATACATACATACATACATACATAAATACTTACATACATATATACATGGTGGCTGCCAACTTGTTTTCGAGTACGGCCACTACTCTATATCCATGTAGGAGAACCCCTACCAATGCGCTGAACAAGTGTGACTTTTTAGTCCAGCCAGCGACTTGAAAACTCTGGTACAAACACTACACTTGTGACAATTATTGACACATAGTGCTGGCCCCATGGTACCATGTGACGACAAGTGCAGGGAGATCTCCAGATATAAAGCAATGCCTGTGCCGTGAAGCTTTTATAATGAGCAAAGCCACTGCACAAAGCCAGTCCCACTCTCTTAACCAAGATGATATTTACCAAAAACAAGAACAAGTCAACATCATTGGATACCATCAGAGTTGCAGGTGTTATATCAGAGTTTTCCTTCTCCTAGAATTCTGCCTTGACAAAGGCTAAGGGGTCATCTCTCCCGGTGATTTTGGATGGCCATTGACTCTTAAGAGCTCCTTTGCCCTTTGACAGGTTTTGTTTTTAGTCCTGCAGGATGTCCAAAGTCCCCCTCCTCACCAAGAAACCATACATACATACATACATACATACATACATACATACATACATACATACATACATACATACATGATGACTGCAAACTCTGCTAAGAGTACTGCAATCGCTTGTCATATTATACAGTTTGGTGCACTTTTAGGCTACGGCCAGCCACACAAACCTCTAACATATCCTGAACAAGCAATGCCTGTGCTTTGAAGGTTTTTTAAGTAGGGAAAGGCCTTGCACTCGACCAATCCCACTCTCTGAGCATCGAAAACACTACCCGAAAAGGAGAACAGGTCAACATCATCGGATGCTTCCGAAACCGCAAGGTTTTTTTCAGAGTTTCCCAGGTAAAAAAAAAAAAGTACTATTTGGATGGCCGTTGACTCTGCTGAGTTCCTCCGCCCACTGCGGGGTCTTGTATTTCATCACGCAGGGTGTCCAAATATGATCCTCCTCACTAAGCAGTGGGGTTGCCGGTTTAGTTGCCGACGACCAGACCATGATACATACATAATACCTACCTACATACATTCATACCTACCTACCTACATACATACATACATACATACATACATACATACATACATACATACATACATACATACATACATACATACATACAAAAAAAAAATTGACCAATTTACAGAGAAAGTTGTGCATGGATACTTGAGGCGTAAAACACAGACCATAGAGGGGATAAACCACTCAAAAAGCCTGGCATGGAGTTCCGACAAGTTTATGACATCACACCTTGAGGGATATCTCTATGCAATACAGGAACAAGAACTCCCTACCAAATATCTGCTGCACAAAAGAGGAGGGCCAGCAGCTGACAATAAATGTAGGCTATGTAAAACAAAGATCGAGGATGTAAGCCACATTGTTGCCAGCTGCGAAAGAATGTCATCTCGCTACTACCTCCCCATGAGACACGATGGGATAGCTAGAACTATCTGGAACGCACTTCGGAAAACAAAATTAACAAACGAGGAAGAATATATTGAGACAGATGGCACTAAGGAATACTGGTGGAACCTGAAAATAAAAACTGCCACCAAATTAAAGCACAACCGGCCTGATATTGTAGTTTGGGACCACACATTGAAAACGTGTTCTGTTGTGGAGATCAGCTGCCCACTTGATGTAAACGTTGTCAGAAAAATACAGGAGAAGGAGGACATCTACGGACCATTGATGAGGAGCTTACAAATCCAGTATCCAAGATACACCTTTAGCTTCATACCCATCGTTATTGGTGCTACGGGTTATATACCAACCCGCTTGGACCAAAGTATGACCGAACTTGGATTTGCGGACAAAAAGCGCAGCTCCCTAATTCATAGTCTACAAATGGCTGCGATAGCTGGCACCTTCAAAATATGCAAAACATTCTTGCGATTCAAGGGATGACAATTTCTTTTCTTTTACAACCTTGCCACCAGGAAGGTGGCCGGTCAAAAAAAATATACTCGAAATTAAGAGAAAGAGAAAACATACATACAACGTGGAAATCGAAACACCGAACAGCTCGAAATGATAATAGCGTTAGATAATCTGGTAGGATATACTTAGGGACTGCTGGCCACTTTACTCTATCGAGTAACGTTACTCCAAAGACCCTTCGGAGGAACCCAATTTCGTCCTCTTGTATTCGCGATCGGATTCTTTCGGTTATTATCCAAGATTCATGACCTTGGCTAAGGGTTGGAACGAATAACGAATTGATGATAGCGAGTTTGGCTTTTACGCCTACCTACCTTCTTCTGATTACTGTATGTATATGTATATGATTTCCTTCGAATGAAACAGTTCTAGTCCTGTAGAAGCCATTTCTATATTAAATCTTATATATATATATATATATATATATGTGTGTTTGTGTATGTGTGGGTGTGTGTGTGTGTGTGAAAAGAGTCAGGACCCCGATGGCTGAGCTCCGGCCGTTTCGACCGAACATATATATATATATATATATATATATATATATATAGTGAGAGAGAGAGAGAGAGAGGGAGGGAGGGAGATAGAGAGAGGGAGAGAGGGGGAGAGAGAGACTACTCGACATATGACAGGATTCCTTTCCAACTAATCGGATATAAATTGATATTTATACATCATTATAAGTATTTATCAATATATTTCACTTTTTCCAAAATTTGCTTACTATAATTTCAAATTATAATGATACAATATATAATACTACAAAATCCATTACTACATTTAATGATAGGACCGGGCGTAAGGTTTGGGGGTGGGATGGATTGAAAATGTTCTTATATCATGCGTGCGTAGGGATATTTGAATATAACTACCGATGCAAAACAGATGCAAAGAGAAAGTTGGAAATGTTCGCGCATGGGAATATAAACGGTCGTAACAGCGAGTAATCATAAATCCCGCAGACCATATCGCGAGGTATGCTTGTATAGAAACACATACACACTCACACACACACACACGCACATTATATATCTATATATATAAAGTGAAGTTGGGCGTTGTTTGTTTGTTTGTTTGGTGTCCCGAACTTGCAGACTACACCGTTCATCCGATTTTCATGAACCTTGACACATATATAAAACTCGACCCGTAGATTGGAATAGGCTACTTGAAAGCCAAAAATCGATGTTTTCAAAAATCGATAATTGGATCACCAGAGACAAAAATCGATATTTACGAAATTTGTCCGAATCCAATGAAATTTGACGTAGGTATGTATTTTGATGTGGGGGATCAAAAAATCGATAATCGGACCCCCAGAGGCAAAAATCGTCCGATTTCAATGAAATTTGATATTTCCACAATAATAGATCCATTAGGAGTTACTCCAAGGCTGCAAAAATTCAGAAAGTTTTTTTAAACTAATAAATCATGCGTTAAATGAGACCTTTAAGAGTTAGGGCAGACAATTATTCATAATTTAATTATCAATGGCGCAATATTGTGGAAATATGCAAATCTACGCCTTTCTTTATGGGAAAATGGAAGGCTTTACAAACAGATATTCAGGGTTCTTTGAGTAGAATTCTTAATTCTTAAGTAATTGTACAGTCAACAAAATATATGACAGAATGTTTTTCATATTTTTTTCGATTTCAATGAAATTTAATCAATTTCATATGCCCATATAAGCACGCACACACTGTGACTCACGCGCGTTATTGATTGGACGGCCTGACTATACCACGAGAAGTATGTTTTCTCAACGATAGATACACAAACAGGTATGCACGCACGTGCGAACCGTCTTTTTATCTTTGTGTGTATCCGCTTTTTGTGAACAACAATAAATCCGGCCGTCTCACTAAACGGACCTTTACAGAATTTGCCCACTTATCGGTGAGTTTGTGCTTATTTATTTAGTCTACTTGCATGCCATTTCAGTTAAATTTAATTCATTCTTCGCCTTCCTTAAATTTAAAAATCCCCATTGGGACTAGGGGATTGTCAACATCTTAGCGTTAAACTTTTCATATTCCCCCTTATTCAAGTGCAAGTACAGTATTATCCCTATCTGAAAGGAAACCAAATTTAATGGTGTCTTTTGTGATGCCAAAAGCTAAAAGCGGTGAGTAAATTTTCAAACAGTCTTAAATAATCATGATTTTTGAAAAAAATTTACTAAATAATACTTTGACCAAGTTGTATTGGACACATACAAAGTTGTAAAATATGTTACGTCCGTACCAATTTTTTCCTTTTTAAACAAAAGGTTCTAAAACATTACTTAATTCATAACACTACTGTCACAGCCTTTTGCACAGGAAGTGAGTAAGTTTTCGGGTTTTTAAACGTAAGTTCACCAGGGTTTGTGTCTTTTCCATTATTAGCCCACCTTTAATGGCATTTTTGGTTCTGTTTACGACTAAATGTTATGAGCGTATTTGCAAATTGCTAATGTTCTTTAATTTTTTAATTAGTTGTCATAGACCATTTGCATGCAGTGTAATTGATTGCGCACACGTACACACCTGCATGCAGATAAAGACTGACAGCTAATAAAAAATCGATAATTTGCTTATTAAGACATCAGTCCAAAAGAGAGATTGAATGTACTTTAGAAAATCTTTTGAATATATTGTTCTTTTTTGGCATGATATGTCAGAAATATAGCTACTGTTCACTTTGGTTATTTTTTGTAACAAAGAAACGGTTCCTTTTGGGTGGATACTTAACGAGAAAGATCCCAGGGTTTTGGACAAGTTTGTTTCAGGCACTGTATAGACGCCAATTTTGTCACACCTTGCTCATGAATTCGTATTCTTTTCCAATGGATACCGTATTTTCCGCTCTATAAGGCTCACCGGGATATAAGGCGTATCATTTAAAATCAGGTCCGCGCAACGGCGTGTAAGGCCAACCAGGAAAATGCTATCTTCTTTACTTTTAGTCTAGATCTATTACTTCTGTTACAGCCGTGATTGATTACCATTGTATTATTTATACATAAGGCTCACCGGAGTATAAAGCGCAGAGCTGTTTTTTTATGAAATTTAGGTATTTTAAGTGCACTTTATAGGCCGGAAAATTCGGTAAGTTATTATAATCATATTTCCAAACCTTCCCATTCACCAGTAACCATGCTAGCGAATCTGGTGTCCCTCTCTTTGTACTTAATCACCCCTCTCTAACCTAACAGCTTCGTTACACGTCGTTATGCCCACACGGAAACGTTCAAGACTTACCTCCAAAAAAGATACAGCTACTGCTTTGAGACGACGAATTAGGCGTTCATTCACAATTGCTTAATCCTTTATGCAATATTCTCCCTTAATGTTAGCAAGCACTGCGTTTATCCTAACTGTCACCACTTTTAAGCAACTACAATATTATAATCGTAATTATATTAAATTTATTGTCTTACCTTGATTCTCTTTTGTTCATATTACACTTTTCTCATTTACTATTGGCACAGTGCCTTTGGCTTAGCTAACCAGTAGCATTAATTAACTTTCTCTAGGAAACACCTGCTGAGCGTGAATCTCAACTCGCTGATAGTCGTCTTTCCCAGCTGGTTGAGTCACCAACATCCCGTACGACGAGGCTTGCTGGTGTTTGCCTTCGTCGCCAACGATGCGGCTTGCTGGCGTTCGCCTTCGTCGTCAACAAGCGCTTGCAGAGGAGTCCACGGCAGACAGAGACAACAGGCTTGCCGCTAAGCGTTCCCGGCATACATTAGCTACTGCTGCCAAGAGCTCAGGCTGGGTAAAAGCAGCCTTCAGATATAACCCCTCTGAGGATTACGGACTTCTGCCTACAGTTTCCATTGGCAAAATGGATAATGTCTGTACATCCTGCAAGGCAATGAAGTGGCCATGCGAGGCGCCTTCTATGGGCTGTGCAGGAGGTAAGGTGCAACTAGAGGCATTGACTGACCCGCCAGACGTTCTTCTGAATCTACTTACAGGTGACGACACTACGGCTACAACGTTCCGCCGTAACATGTGGAAATACAACTCCTGTTTCATGATGACCTCCTTTGGTGTAGACAATAACAACACCAACAACAGCGTGAACCCCAACAACAACGAGGTGGGTCAGAAAAGTTCCAGGACTGATGTCACAAAAGATTTATTTCAAACCCAAACTTCACACTAAGAGTTTTCTCCTTCAAAGTAATCCCCCTGGAGTCTAATGCACTTTTTCATCCCTTTCTGCCACGCTTGCATGCACTCCTGGAAGGATTCTTCCGGCATCCTCCGCAGTTCCGTCGTCACAGCCTTTTTGATGTCGTCCACGTCTTCAAAACGGGTCTGCTTGATGACCCCTTGAGCATCCATGACTCATCACCGGTGATGACTGTCCCTAGCAAGTCTGGTTCGGTTTCAAGACGCTCGAGGATGTCCTGGCACACTTGCATGCGTCGATCCTTCTGGTCATCGTTCAGCAGTTTTGGCACCATCTTCGCGCAGACTTTCCGCATGTCCAAATCTTCAGTGAGAATCTTCCAGACGCTGTCTTGATTCATGCCCAGCTCATTTGCCATCAGTCGAACAGTCAGCCGACGATCGCTACGCACCATCTGCCTGACGCGCTCAACGTTGACCTCAGTCCTGGTTGTTGAGGGCCTTCCGCTCCTGGGCCATCTTCCACGTCCTCGCGTCCTTCTTTAAACCTCTTGCACCACTCAAAAACACGTGAGCGTGACATTGTCTCATCTCCATACACTTGCTGCAGCAATCCCAGTGCTTCTGACGGAGTTTTCAAGTTTGTTCGCTGCTCATTGCTTGACGACCTGGAACAGAGGACATGTATATAAAATTATGAAGAAAAAAGTTTGATCGTTGCAGAGAGCTAAGATTACAGTTACATACTCCAGGGGGATTACTTTGAAGGAGAAAACTCTTAGTGTGAAGTTTGTGTTTAAAATAAATCTTTTGTGACATCAGTCCTGGAACTTTTCTGACACACCTCGTATATAGTTTAACAAAATGCTTTACAGTAGTTTTGACATGCCCCTTTACTATCTGAGTCTAAATCCCCACCACCACCTCCAGATCAATTTTCTCTGTCAGTCCTTTGCGGCATTCAAATATATAACAGTTAAGATGTAAGCCATCAATAGAAGCTGAAGTCACTGGGATGCCATCGTGACATACATGGTTCTTTGCGCTCTTGGTTATCTAAATATGGTGATGCCCATTTTAATCTAGGTTTCGCCACCGCCAACATCGATTTAAAGGGGAAGTAGCATTTGAGCTCAAAGCTCTGAGAGTAAGAACAAATAACACAAAGCCTTTTAAATGGTTCTGACGACATTACCATTTCGTCACTTACCCTATGCTATTATCCGTGATTTTACAATATATTAGATATTACAAGCACAAATCTGAGTGAAAGAAAATCAACATAGGATTCGAACTCAGAACTGAGATAGCTGGAACAAGTACCGCAAGGCTTTCTAGCTAACGCTCCAATGACTAAACTATTATCTATCAATTGAAAATTAGTTCATTGTCTCCATGCAGACTAATGAGTTGTGATATTACATTATATGCATCAATTTGAGATAGGAAAATAGTAACAGATCCAGTGACAAAATTCTAGTCACGTATCTATCGTTTGACAAGAGGAATTAGCGATTAAACGATACAGTATCAAGTTTTTCATCTCAAATTAAGTTCCATAATCCTATCTTTTTTTTTAACATTCTTATTTGTTGGCAAGTGTCCCGTTCATAGGGCTGTTGCTCGTTTCTGTCTCAAAATATTTGTTATGGCGTCCAAACATTTATGGGCATTTAACTCTTGATGACGTCCTTGGGACTTTAAACCTGAAGTCCATCTTTCTCCAGACAGAAAGAGAGATAGAGATAAACAGAGAGAGGGAGGGAGACGGAAAGAAAGTGAGAGAGAAAGGGGGGTGGATTGATACTTTATTTATAGAGCTTGAAAGAATGAAAGACTAAGCTTACCAAGGCAAGATTTGAACTCGGAGCATAGAGAACTGGAATGAATACCTCAAAGCATTATGTGCGACGTTTTAACCTCCCTGCCAATTCACCGCCTTAATGCTTATAAACTTCCATTGAAGAAAATTTTCGCAGTTAATTTATTCAATTACTTGGTTTGGTCTTCTTTTCACAGAAGTTTTTGTCCCTCTGTCCGTTATCACGTGAAAATAGAAACATTGCCAGACACTTGTTGATGGGATAGTTTATCAGAGGTTTGTTTGTCTATTGATTGTTTTCATGTCAATGCAACTGATTTCCTCCAGTGGCCGATCTAATATCCCAAATGTTAATACCAATAGTGGTATTAAAAATGCATTGTGGGATATCGATTTTTCTTCTTTTACCACTACTACTACGACGAGAAATGTTTCCTTTGCCATACGATTCCGAGTCTGGTGTAGAATTTCTTGATCACTACAGCTTCCATCACATTATCATTGTAAGACATATCTTCATCTATCTTAAGGTATTTATAGCTTTCATAATACAAAAGAAGAATGATAAAAAAAAACGACATTGATACTAATGGTTTCCTGTTTGGCATGAAGTTGCTACATGATTTATCGTAATATTTGTCCTACTCAAATACCATTCTAATGTCATCTGAATATGATTTTATTAAGTAATCTGGTTTATTGGCTCCCTCGATGTTACTGGAAGAGATTTTTTTATCTTTATTTTTCTTGACATTAACGAAGAGGCTGCAAGTAGCATCGATTTTCTTGGTTATTGAAGTTAAGAGCATATACTTCATGAGCTAACATAGATATCACAAATGTTTTAGTGCCACAATTAAGAATTAAAAAAGCAGTCCTGCAACGTCTTCTGATATGAAATGGCTTCATCGGTGATTTTAAAAAAGTATGTTATGAGACAGACACGTTGGAAAGAAGCTCCAAAATGTATCTAATGGGTTAGCCATTCACACAGCTGATAAAATTAAAAATCTTATTTTGGACACCGTTCCTTACATTTTCAGCTCATATACTCTGTTACCCTATTACGTGTTCCAGCCGAAGATATAAGCCTAGACCTTAAAGGAGTAGGATATTGTCGATTAAATAGATCCTTCAGCACTTCACTTTTGTAAGGTAAAAGTGCGGAATCAATAAAGCGTCGGATAATATGTCTTGAGGTATTCGTTCCGGTTCTCAGCAGTCTGAATTCAAATTCCGCAGAAATCAACTTTGCTTTTCAACTTGATCTACTAACCTGACTTATTCCTCTTTAACTATATGTGTCTTTATTTCATTTTATTATTTTAACCAATATAAGAATGACCACTCTTAACTTACATGAATGTTAGTCAACTCAAGAAGTACGATATCACGGCAACGAGAAATTTGTATTGACCAATAGGACGTCCATATTCCTTCTTTTTATTCTTAATCTTTTTTCTTCTTTGCCCATTTATTCCTGGGAGGGTCGTAGGGGAAGAGTAATTAAACACGTCTTTCAGTAGGCCCTGTCAGAAGCAACCATCTCCAATTGATCCGGTTGGATCCCCAAGCGAAAGCAGCCTAGATCCAACCATCTTGCTCGAAGTCTACCCTTGACTCTCCTTCCAGTTAGTTTTACCCGGAAAACCTGTCCAGCTATTCTTGCCTGAGACATTCTAACCTCGTATCGGAGCTGTGATCTTTCAATTCGGAGAAGTAGCGGCTCTACCTGGAGCGAGTCTCTGATCTCCGAGTTATG
>OZ024740.1:158411868-158434368 GCA_964016885.1 Eledone cirrhosa
TTCTGTATGTTTATAATAAACATTTTGAAGACCTAATCGCTATAGAATAGAATACGTCACGTATTACAATTAGATTCTCGACAAAAGCAAGGGAAGTAATCTACGCGTTTCATTCTTATTAGAAATCTTCAGGACTACATATCCAGTGCTTTTATCGAGAATGACACAGCTAGAGACTTATAGAATACTTAGCTGTGTACAGGAACTGGTTTGAAAGAGCGGTTGCCGGTCCGGCAGAAATTAGAAATTGGAATAAATGCTCTGAAATAGCGATATATATGTGAATATAGACATAGAATATTCGAAAATATTCTGTATGTTTATAATAAACATTTTGAAGACCTAATCGCTATAGAATAGAATACGTCACGTATTACAATTAGATTCTCGACAAAAGCAAGGGAAGTAATCTACGCGTTTCATTCTTATTAGAAATCTTCAGGACTACATATCCAGTGCTTTTATCGAGAATGACACAGCTAGAGACTTATAGAATACTTAGCTGTGTACAGGAACTGGTTTGAAAGAGCGGTTGCCGGTCCGGCAGAAATTAGAAATTGGAATAAATGCTCTGAAATAGCGATATATATGTGAATATAGACATAGAATATTCGAAAATATTCTGTATGTTTATAATAAACATTTTGAAGACCTAATCGCTATAGAATAGAATACGTCACGTATTACAATTAGATTCTCGACAAAAGCAAGGGAAGTAATCTACGCGTTTCATTCTTATTAGAAATCTTCAGGACTACATATCCAGTGCTTTTATCGAGAATGACACAGCTAGAGACTTATAGAATACTTAGATGTGTACAGGAACTGGTTTGAAAGAATGAAACGCGTAGATTACTTCCCTTGCTTTTGTCGAGAATCTAATTGTAATACGTGACGTATTCTATTCTATAGCGATTAGGTCTTCAAAATGTTTATTATAAACATACAGAATATTTTCGAATATTCTATGTCTATATTCACATATATATCGCTATTTCAGAGCATTTATTCCAATTTCTAATTTCTGCCGGACCGGCAACCGCTCTTTCAAACCAGTTCCTGTACACAGCTAAGTATTCTATAAGTCTCTAGCTGTGTCATTCTCGATAAAAGCACTGGATATGTAGTCCTGAAGATTTCTAATAAGAATGAAACGCGTAGATTACTTCCCTTGCTTTTGTCGAGAATCTAATTGTAATACGTGACGTATTCTATTCTATAGCGATTAGGTCTTCAAAATGTTTATTATAAACATACAGAATATTTTCGAATATTCTATGTCTATATTCACATATATATCGCTATTTCAGAGCATTTATTCCAATTTCTAATTTCTGCCGGACCGGCAACCGCTCTTTCAAACCAGTTCCTGTACACAGCTAAGTATTCTATAAGTCTCTAGCTGTGTCATTCTCGATAAAAGCACTGGATATGTAGTCCTGAAGATTTCTAATAAGAATGAAACGCGTAGATTACTTCCCTTGCTTTTGTCGAGAATCTAATTGTAATACGTGACGTATTCTATTCTATAGCGATTAGGTCTTCAAAATGTTTATTATAAACATACAGAATATTTTCGAATATTCTATGTCTATATTCACATATATATCGCTATTTCAGAGCATTTATTCCAATTTCTAATTTCTGCCGGACCGGCAACCGCTCTTTCAAACCAGTTCCTGTACACAGCTAAGTATTCTATAAGTCTCTAGCTGTGTCATTCTCGATAAAAGCACTGGATATGTAGTCCTGAAGATTTCTAATAAGAATGAAACGCGTAGATTACTTCCCTTGCTTTTGTCGAGAATCTAATTGTAATACGTGACGTATTCTATTCTATAGCGATTAGGTCTTCAAAATGTTTATTATAAACATACAGAATATTTTCGAATATTTTATGTCTATATTCACATATATATCGCTATTTCAGAGCATTTATTCCAATTTCTAATTTCTGCCGGACCGGCAACCGCTCTTTCAAACCAGTTCCTGTACACAGCTAAGTATTCTATAAGTCTCTAGCTGTGTCATTCTCGATAAAAGCACTGGATATGTAGTCCTGAAGATTTCTAATAAGAATGAAACGCGTAGATTACTTCCCTTGCTTTTGTCGAGAATCTAATTGTAATACGTGACGTATTCTATTCTATAGCGATTAGGTCTTCAAAATGTTTATTATAAACATACAGAATATTTTCGAATATTCTATGTCTATATTCATATATATATATATATATGTGTGTGTGTGTGTGTGTAATAAATTACTCATGTTCAGAAAGCCAGTAAAATGCGGTAGAAATGTATAAAGGGCAAATGGTGACAAATAAAACAAAACAAAGTAATGTTTTACCCAATATATTTCGACATGATATTTTAGGGCCAATACCCTCTTTCGAAATTTAAAATGAAAATAGTTCAAAACAAAAACGAACAATCGATGTGTTTTTCCTTAAATACACATGCCTGAGGCCGTTAAAGCAGCCAATCTGCTTCGTGCATTTCCAATCTGTTATTTATTTGTGGCTTTTTCTTCTTTATGATAATGACATCTTTGATTCTTAAATTTACCACATTCCTTTCCGTCGCCTCTGTGGTCGCCTCTATGGTGACCTCTATGTCCCGGCAGAAGAAACTCTGTTGTCATGTGCTCCTTGATCCGTTTTTGCAGCATCGTACATCGGTACTTCTGATGTACGAGAAGCCACATTGTTTTCATATGACTTTGTAGACATGCGCACTTCTGTGCAGTTGATGGGACAGTTATGATGTGTGCACATATGGTTGTATGCAGGTCGGTGTCTGTAGAGTAGTCTCCTAAATGAAAGTCCCGTGTGCACCAGCTGTATATCCAGACCCTCATTACAGATGGCTTGTCTAAGGGCAGAGGTCGTCTTCTCATTGAAATGCAGCAATTTTACATAGCTCTTACCTCTTATGGAGCGTGTCTTCCTTACTCTTTTAAGTGTTGCCGCCTTGGCATTTCGGTGTTTGTTGAGAGACGTAAGGTGGCCGTTCTTGGTGAGAGCTCTCTAGAATTCCACCTTGCTGGTATGTTTTTCGCTATCCTCACTGTATCTGTTGTGCTTCTGGGCGATCTCATTCCATATATAGACCAGTTTGTCTCTCTAGGAAAAAGGCAGAATGATAGTGCCCAAAATGTCTCCGCAGGCTTTCTTCTTGTAAAATTTGGTGCATATGGATCTCTTAGTGTAAAATCATGTAGAGAGAGAGAGATCCAGTGGTGGCTGTGTGCTCAAATCAAAATTCACGCGTGCGTCTACATTTTTGAGGACACAAATCTTCACAGATTCTTCAAATGATGACATGAGCATCAGGATATCAACCACGTATCTGGAGAAGAAGGAGCATGAGAGACATATGGTATTTGTACTCTCCAACTACTGTTGAACCTAACTCAGTACCTCTGAAATATGTATAATAAAATATAATTGATCACAAGAATATCTTTTTTGTTAATATTTTGAATTAATATATATATATATATATATATATATATATAGGAGGAAGTTATAGTTCACTTGAAGCATTGTGTAATGAGGTATAAACGCTTGTATATGTATAATAAAGCCAAAACGATGCAGGTATGGACATAGAATGCAAATGCAAAAGATATTGTTGACAATTAGTCTTTTACCTTAGATTTATTTAAATGTCCTTAATTTTAGAGATAATATCTCTTCTTCGGAGGGAAGTAAAGCGGTTAAACCAGTGTTCTAAATAGATTGGCAAGCTATTTAGAACACTGGTTTAACCGCTTTACTTCCCTCCGAAGAAGAGATATTATCTCTAAAATGAAGGACATTTAAATAAATCTAAGGTAAAAGACTAATTGTCAACAATATCTTTTGCATTTGCATTCTATGTCCATACCTGCATTGTTTTGGCTTTATTATATATATATATATATATATATATATATATATATACTAGAAGAATACACGGTGTTGTCTGGGCTGAAATGTTGGATAAACATTTTCCAGAATTTTCTCAATGGAAGCATGCTTGATTTAATACAACACTTATTGGATTTCTCTTGAAAAGTTTATGTTCATGTCAGAAATTATTTTTTTGCCGAAGCCTTTACACCATTTGTGTGTCTAATGTACACCACTTTAGATACGCACTCAATACGGATAGTATGGATATTGATGCAATTGTGTAAATATCATATGGCTAATTCATGCGTGTTAAATATGAATACATGATTAAGTGAAAATTAAACGAATTTTAATTCATCTGAAACAATTATTGACTTTATCTTGTTTGCTTGAAATGATTTAATTCTTAAAAGAATTTTTTGGAATTACTGGAAACCGGAGTGTTGGAAGGTAAACCATTAATAGACATGTAATGATTCTTTTAACATATGAAAACAATATTTGCCAGAGGTAACCCACATATCGAAACATTGGATTTGGCCGGGAGGAATTCTTGGAACTATAACGAAATTAGATTAAGAATTGCGATGAATGCCAGCTTTATAACATTAGATGTGTGGGCATTATAAATGTAAGAATTCTGAACACTGTCACGTCAGTGCCTCAGGATGTGCTGTGTTTTTCTTTTCCCTTCTAGCGGTATAAATAAAGAGATTTGGGAGGCTTCCAGCTTTTGAGCAGCCTACATAAGATTGGCCATTTGCAAAGCAAATTTCCTGCCCATCTGTTTTCGCGTATAGTGACAGAGGGCGTTGTAAATGTGGAACATATTTGTTATGGTATTATTGATGGAAGCACTGCTAATAAAAAAATCAATTTAAAGTTACAGAAAAACTGAAGAAATGTAACATTAAACAGAAATTCAATATCAAGGTAAAAGAAAGATATAAATGTAAACACTGAAAGATTTGCAAATAGGAGCACTGAGTGTCTAAGTATAGTTACATAAGATATCAATATAGAAACAAGGCCTACAGATCAACAGATAGAATTAACTAAAAGAAGATAGTAGGGGGAAAACACGAGGAAAGAAAGAAATAAACTAACAAACAAACAAACAAAGAATGAGAAGAGTGGAAGTAAGATGTAAGAGTGTGAGAAAAAATTTCAATACAAGGTAGAGTTGTAGAGATGTTTTATATTTTCGATGTAGCGCGAGAGAAGGTTTAACATTGGTATTATTGTTCAACTCGGGCGGTAGATTGGCAGTATCGGTAGAGAGTCGGACACGATGCTTTGCGGCATAGAGTTACGGCCCTTTATTGTCTGAGTTCAAATCCCGCCGAGGTTAACTTTGCCTTTCATCCTAACGGGGTCGATAAAATAAAGTACCAGTAATACACTAAGGTAATTGCTAGCCTTGTGCCAAAAGTAGAAACAATTATTGTTCAACTCGGCGTGGCAGATCTCTTAGCAATGCTGTTGGCTTGATGGGTGATTCTGTGAATTGCTCTCCCCCATATAAGCGCTGTATGAATGTGGGTGACTTATGGCAAAAGAATTGAGTGTGTGTCTCAGTGAGTCGAGATGTGTGACTGTACTCATTGCTATTGTCAGGAGTTGAAAGTTGAAGGCTGAAAGTAAGCTGCCATTAACAATATCCGATGAACAATAACAAACATCGCTACTATAATAATTTTTATTAAGAAAAAAACTTACATCGAAGCTATTGTTGACAACACAGGAAAACAACAAGAAACCAAATGAATTGTTGTGTTATATTTGTGTGGTTGGGTTGAGTGAATGCAGTAGTCGTCTGACAAGATGCATTGAACTAATCTTTATCTGTCAAGGGGCCTGGAGTTGTTTGGCTAAGCGCTACATCTCTCTGTCTGCTTGCTAGAGCAATTCCGTGTGATGTCTGTCTCGTTCGAGAAACGAGAGGAGAATGTCCGAAGAACGTGTTGCCTCAAATAACCTCAAGCTGGCCAGTTTCTCCAAACTGATCGGCGTCAACCTGAAATAAAGAGAAATTGAACTTCATGTTGTTTAGGAGTCAATATATGTGGTGATATTTCGCTACAGAGTAATAAAACAATGATTTTTAAATGTGAGCGAAATGTGATGAGGATGTATGGAGAGATGCTTAAAGTACAGTAATTCTTAATATATTTAAAAATAAAAGTTTGATATTTAGTTTGATATTTTAAGTATTTTTAGAGCATACTTTATGTTCATATAATAAAGATGAATTCGATCTCAGCGAAATTAACATTCTTAGCATAAAACAGGGTCTTTAAATAATAAATAGAACAAAAAATAGTAACAATGTTATCGAGAGCTAATGTTCACACGGTTGGAACCTCCGATTGACTGAGCAACCAAATTCGCCTTTTTATGTATTAATACAATAACAAAATTCAATCGAATTGAATATAAGGTATGGTAAAATATTTCACTAAAATGCACCAATATCATTATATATACGTATGCACCCACTTACACACACACATATATATATAAAGTGAGAGAGAGAGATGTGTGTGTGTGTGCGTCTGTGTGAAGGTATGAGTGCGTGTGCGTTTATTCTCTATGTACCTATGTAATTATGCCTGCTCTTTCACTATTCGAATTAATCTCGTAATGAAGCATAGCATAGCACTGTTTCTAAACTGTTTTTATTTTCAACCCACTGTGTAGCACCTTAGATTAGTGTCTTTTACACACCTTTCAACGAGTACACTGAAAACAACCGACAGCCAGAACATCATAAATCGTTTGAACATAAATATGTCTCAGTAAATCCGAAACGGAAATTCCATAGTTGGTCAAATCTTTTGTCGAAATGTACCCCAACATACTCCACAATCTTGGATGCCATATCAATTATCAAGAAGTTTCTAAAACCACCATCTAAGGAAATCACTCGGATCGGACACCATACCTCTGGAACATCTTAAGGCAGGCTTACGTTTACAAACAAGTTGAGTAGAGTACGTGCTATTTATATACTTATTTTTTTTTAGTTTCGTGCTAACTGTATATATGATAATTCTAAGAAAATTATATATACCTCAAAACTGACTGTCTTCATTGCTAAACATTTCACATTAATGTGTGATGTATAAAATGGATATATACTTACTGTGATTACAAATTCTGTGTTTGGATTGTTCAACTAATCATGAACAACGTGATAAAGTATTTGACCATCAAAATAGCCGTATTATGAGGTTGACGATCAATATGTTCTCGTCAGCTAAAATCTACCAATATTTGTCAAATTTTTGCATAATGAATCGTGTAACTTTTGCAAAAAAAATATTTTATTATATTTCATAAATGAAGTTGCCCAAAATGTCACAGCTCATGTGATTACTAACGTAACATTCTTCAACCTTAAATTATGAAAAGCAGGGTTAACCTCGGCGTGATTTGAATTTAAAGTACAGACAGCCGTATCAAATACCGCAGTCTGACGCCTCGACGCCCCTGTTAATTCTACACTTAAACAGTTAGTTTGATATTGTATGGTCCAAATATAATTTCTTACATAGGCGCAAGATCAAAGATTTGGAGGAGGGATTACTCAATTATTCAACCCAAATATTTTTTTAGTACCATTTTTCATTGACCCCCAGAAAGATGAAAGGGAAAGTTGACTACTGTGGGATTTGAACTCAGAACGTAAAGTGCTAAAACAGATAACACTAAGCATGTTGTCTGACATTTTAAAGCTTGTAAGCAAAAGGAGAGCGGGAATTTATGCTAAGTTTGTCAGCATTGAGCAGAAGAACAATAACTCAGACGAGTGTCATGCATGATATATGTATACATAATTGAAATTTATCCACTCACTGTATAAAGTATTTGAGACTCATTATTTAATAGCAATTTTTACGCTTGTCTATTTTCGTTTCCCCACTCGGCGTGAACAGGCCTTTGCCACGTATATCTTATTTCTTTTCAGTTTACAGTCATAGTTAAGTTAGATATGTAACTTCGTTTTATTTCTATACTAGAACTAATAACCGACGTTGTCCGGTTGCTAAATATGTAGAAGCTTTCTTTTACTTTTTGGTAAATATTACTTAACTTAAAACTAGGCTTTATTTATGGAGTTTTTTATACACACACTGAGATTATCAAACATATATGTACAATATCTGAGACAGACATACTCACAATCTTGCTCGCAGTTACTGATGGTACGCATACACACACACCGTATATATATATATATATATATATATATATATATATATATATATAAATATAATGATTCGTACATACGATAATCCATTGCAAGCAAAGTTTTCATGAGTTAAAAAGGCTGTATGAGAGCAAGCTATTTTTGTTAAGCATATCATCAGGGAAGTGTGGAATTAAGAGCTAAACAAGATTTAGCAAAATGTGTTGTGAGAAAGAATGAGAGAAAATGGGGAATAACATGAAATAATAAACGTGATAGAGAAGAAGTAACTCTGGTGTAAACAGAGTTTTTCCTTTAGAAAATAGCTAGGAAAAGATTTCAAATAGTCTCTATACCGAGTAGGCGGTTAAACAAGAATTACACTGAATGCGAAGAAAGGTGGAGAAAGAAAGAACAAGATGGGGAATGCAACAGGAGTGTATAAAGATGGTATGTTCGTGGGCAAATATATAAAGAGTTAAACCGGTCTTGAGTAAAGGTTACCGAGAATGAGAATGAATGATATAGGTAAAAATGTGTGTAATAGGGTAGGGGAGACAGTGAACTCGTAAGATATTTCTAAGGAGGATGCAGTCCATTTTGCACTGCAGAGTGTATGTCTGGGGGTTAGTGATTCCAGGAAGAAAGTAAATATTTTTGAATTGGTAGAAATAACTAAAAATCTAACTTTTGTAGTTGGTATTGTTTAAAATGCATGCATGATGCCATAACTCCTAATGGAGTCGTTGGGACGCCGAAGTGGCATGAGGCTTTTCGAGGGTATTTTATAAGCCAGACAGAGCCCATCTTCTCTCCAGGTCTGAATAAAGCAGATTTCTTCCAGACAAGGTTAGAGAGTGGGAGGATGGAAGTGGCAAAGCGATATAGAAGAAGAATTGACCCCAGTATTAGACTGCTACATTTTTTTATCGACTTCGAATCGATGAAAGGCAAAGTTGACCTCGGCGGTATTTGAAATAAGAGAGTAGAGAGATGGAAGGAATACCACAAATAATTCTATCCGACATTCTAACGACTTTGGCAATATTGACCATATCGATCGTAGTATATAATCTTTCATGTCAGGTACATGTTTTTATACCTGTATTTTGTCGAACTGCTAACTTACACGCATGTACATTCAAGCACACACACAAGCATATATATATAAGTAGTAACAACAGTTAGTTCACCATACCGAGAACAATTGTTTCACCTTATGCGGATCGTCAGCTCGGACTGGTCATGGTTATACGAAACAAGAAGAACAACCGTATGAACGCGCATGCGCAGAAACGATCACTTCACCCAAGCGATGCAAAACCACCGGCGAAATGTGTAAGGGAGATAACTGCCAAAGTCCGGAAGTTCGAGTTGATTAGAAAATTAGAATGTTGTTGTTATTCAACCCGGAGCTTTGTAGTTATGCAAGAGATGTTTCCAGACATGTGGACAACGTGAGAAGATTTCATTTCTTGAATTTAAGCAATCGCTATTGCGTAATCTCCTTAGAATGTTTATCCTTTCTTCAATACACAGTCCACAAGACGGATTGCCCCTTGCGTATGGCTTGGTCTTAGTGATATCTTTCCATTGAAAGGAGTAGTCTATACCTGAGTCTTTGAGGGACCATACGTGGCTCGCGAGTTTCGTGGATGATCGTTTGTCTGGGTACCTAAAGGTCGACCGATGGTTCAGGAAGCGTTCCTTAAATCGGCCCTCCGCCATACATATATAGGATTTGACCTCCTGTCGGTTGGAAGTAACCACAACTTCATAAACTACAGAGGTGTGTTGCATTGCTGTTGAAGGGGGCAAGCTGCAGGCTTTCTGCAAGAGCATCCTGGTGGGATGCCCGCTCTTAGGACTGTTGGTGATGTGGGCCTTCATATTCTTAGCGCAGGAGTACCCTAGTTTTACACTATGTCTGTGTCTGTTCTCGCTATGGTGAACTAACTGTTGTTACTACTTCTACCAAACTCGTCCCATGGACTGAATGCTCTACCGCTACGGATATTACCTTCCAGTGTTCTACCTATATATATATGTATATGTATATCTATATATATAATAAAGAAAAGAGACGGTTATAAATGTACATCCTCTGTTTATTATATAGATATGAATATATATATATTAAACAGAGGATATACATTTAAAACCGTCTCCCTTCTTTATAATATTGACACTCCGGTTGATACCTGATTGATAATACTTTAAGGAACACAAGTCGTTGAATGCTTTACGTCTGTTTACGACTAAACTCGATGCATTATCTGATCAACCAACGGTGGATTGGCAGTATCGGTAGAGGGTTGGACGCCATGCTTTGCAGCAAAGAGTTACGGCCCTTTATGGTATGAGTTCAAATCCCGCCGAGGTTAACTTTGCCTTTCATCCTTACGGGGTCGATAAAATAAGTACCAGTAGTACACTGGAATAATTGCTGGCCTTCTGCCAAAAGTATAAACAATTATCTGATCAACCAACTTTTCTTCACTTGAATAATATATATATATATAATATATATATCTATTAATATAACAGATTAAAGTTTAAGCAAAGAATCGCTGCTTTCACCCTTAACAGGATCTTCTGAAACTAACAAAGTCGATCTGTGAACGCAGAAGTGAATATTTCAAAAAACGTTGCAACCGGAGGAAGACAGGAAGACGATTATATATATAATATATATATAATATATATATAATATAAATATATATATATATATATATATATATAAGTATGTACACGTGCATACATATATGTATACAGACGTACAGTAGTATGTATATATATATATATATATATACATAAATGCACACATATATATATGTACGTATGGATTCACCGAACATTTATTATAATGCTCGGTGTGTTTGTAAACAAACATCCCGTATTAAGCCGTAGTGTCTAGCAACCATCGTTGCTCGTTTGTTCAACACTGACAGAGGAACGCTGTACTAGTTTCAAGCTTATTAACTATCGTCAGCAACGTATACCTTCCTGCCAGATTGTTGAACGTAAATACTTACCTTATGCATATTAACGGCTGAGTAGCCCAATTTGCATATCGAGTGGATTAATCGGCCGGGTGCACCGAAAACGATAAACGGAAAAAATGAAACGAAATTTCATTTCCCACTCTTAGTACGGCTGTTACTTAAATATAAGTATGTACACGTACATACATATATGTATACAGACGTACAGTAGTATGTATATATATACATACATGCACACATATATATATGTACGTATGGATTCACCGAACATTTATTATAATGCTCGGTGTGTTTGTAAACAAACATCCCGTTTGTAAACAAACATCCACTCGATATGCAAATTGGGCTACTCAGCCGTTAATATGCATAAGGTAAGTATATACGTCCAACAATCTGGCAGGAAGGTATACGTTGCTGACGATAGCTAATAAGCTTGAAACTAGTACAGCGTTCCTTTGTCAGTGTTGAACAAACGAGCAACGATGGTTGCTAGACACTACGGCTTAATACGGGATGTTTGTTTACAAACACACCGAGCATTATAATAAATGTTCGGTGAATCCATACGTACATATATATATGTGTGCATGTATGTATATATATATACATACTACTGTACGTCTGTATACATATATGTATGCACGTGTACATACTTATATTTAAGTAACAGCCGTACTAAGAGTGGGAAATGAAATTTCGTTTCTTTTTTTCCGTTTATATATATATATATATATATATATATATATATATATATATATATATATATATATATATATAATCTGATAATATGCAGATATATATATATATATATATATATATGCATATTAGCAGATCCACTGATCAGCCAGATTTGCATATCTGACTGATCAGCCAGTCTGCTAATATGCAAATCAGGCCGATCAGTCACTGTGTATTTTTGAAAATAGCATATATTTTCACTAACTCTGAGAGTTTGGCAGGTGAACAGAGTGAGCTGTACTGATGAAGGGTGATACCCAGACACATTAGTGTCTGCAGTTCTGTACGGATGCCAACACAAGAGCAAGAATGAAGTGTTCATTCTACTGACATAGCTATAAAATTGAGGCTTGTTTTCAAAATTTCAAATGAATCAAATGTTATTATTAATATTCGAAAAACTCAGATTACACACACACACACACACACACACATATATATATATATATATATATATATATATATATATATATATATATATATATATATATATATATATATATATATATGATGATCTGCTCAGTTTCTGTCTACCAATTTCTACTCACAAGGGATAGGAGGAGACACTTGCCCAATTAATCGCGCAGTGGGACTATATCTACAACCATGTGGCTGCAAAGGAAACTCCTTAACCACACAGCTATGCTTGAGTCTATAAAATGTATGTGTGTGTGTATAGGTATGTGTGTGTGTGTGTGTGTGTGCTTTTTTAAAATGTTCTTTTAGTTGATAATAGTAGTGAAGTTAGATGATATTCTTTCAAAGTTATATATACTTCCAAATTATTGAAAGACTTTTCATATAAAAGATACTAAACGGTTAATATAAATGTCATACCATTTCTTCGATCAATACTCAGCTCCGTTCCATGTTTTATTCTCCTGTTTTCTTTCTCTCTTTTCTCCAATAAACATTTGAATTTCTCTTTTATGATATTTCTGTAACTTTATTTGTTATCTTTTCTACGTGCACTTTAAAAAAAAAGTGGAGAATGGAAATTGGTAAATTGAGGAAGTTTGTCTGTTCCTACAGGCATGGAATCGTGAAGAGAATTCCAATGACAATGACTTTATTTTTAAAATGTATAGAAAATCTATGGTTTTCAAGGGTCAATGGTTCAAATTGAGAGAAAGACTGAATGAATTTCTTCGTTCGTATGCCAACATGATTCCTTATTTCAAAATTCTAAAACGTATAATGAAACCTACTCGAGAAGAATCTAACACAATCACTAAGAACACAAACATAGACACTGCTACCAGTACTACAAGAAACGAAACAAATATGATGCTAAAAATATTTAAAAAACATACACAGCCACATCCACCATCATTACTACCACTACCACCACCACAACTACCAGACGTCTTTTAATATGTATTACAAATATAAGCGTAGATAAAATAATTTATTCCACTTAAAAGAGAAAAAACATCATACATCAAATTACAGAATTTAGAAAATCCAAAGACTAAAAGTGATAAAGCAACAAAGTTTCAAATGCCAGTGCAAATAGGGAGGATATATTCAAGAAAAAAATGACCTGGTCATGTCTGAAACGCCTTTTATCAGTCAGGGATGACACAGAGCCAAACAATAACTTGAAAGGTACTTGCAAATCTAGAGAAAATGAAATACGCTGTCATTATGGGCACCTCGGAAGAATCTACTAGAGTTTTGTGCAAATAGATAAACATTCGAATGCTTTGCAGAACATCATATCCAAGGATGGCATGTATTGGAACTATAGATATCAATATGCTCATTTGAAGAGAACACGTCGCAGTTACAAATGATAAAAAGCTTTGTCTATCAACACACAAGAATATTTTTAATAATAAACATAATTGTTTCTACTTTTGGCACAAGGTCAGCAATTATCCCAGTGCATTACTGGTACTTTATCGACCCCGTAAGGATGAAAGGCAAAGTTAACCTCGGCGGGATTTGAACTCAGACCGTAAAGGGACGTAACTATGCTGGAAAGCATGGTGTCCGACCCTCTACCGATACTGCCAAATTAACATGATATGGCCACCTTATATATTACCTCATATGCAGTACCATAATAACTATTATGATTTCTAATCTGGGCACAAAGAGAGCAATTTCAGTGGGAGGTAGAAATTAATTAAATCGACTCCAGAGCATCACTGGTGTTTTATTTTATCGACGCCAGATTTATATTTTCAAAAATTACACATTTCAGTTTTTCTTTATTTTTTCTTTGTGTTTTTCTTTATTATTATTTATTTATTTATTTATTCATTTACTATTCGTTTTTATTTACTTTTGTAATGCAAGTCAAGTGTAATTATTTATCATTTAAAACAGGTGAAAATAGCTAGCCTGTATGTCATTTGACATTGTTTTATAAACTAACATTTATATCCTTGTTTTTCTTTGCTGTTCTCTTCCTAAAGTAAAAACATAGGTGTTGGCATATTTATAGTCATACTGACATATAATACAACTAATGTCGGTGATATTTTTTGACGGAGAGGGTTATGAAGACATACTGAGAAATCCTGTGGAATATGGACAAGACATATCAAAAACATCCTGTATTTTGAATATTAAGGAATACTACATTTTCCAGTATATCCTTTTTTGTTAAAGAGAGTAATGCGGGATTTGAGAGCTTTTTGGCTGACATTTCTAGCAAATTAAACGACCACATAGAAATTCCCCTAATTTCTGAGCTTGTACATATAGGCACAGACACCGCCTTGCGGTTAAAATCGTTTCCCGTTCACTTGGTCTGACAATCACTTATGCGAGGTGGCCCCTTAGGCAAGTGTCTTCTACTATACCCATGGGTCGAATAATGCCTAGTGAGTAAAGTTGTTTGGTAGACAGAAACAATGTGGAAGCCCGTCTTCTCTCTCTCTCTCTCTCTCTCTATATATATATATATATATATATATATATATATATATATATATGAAATGTAGGAAAGTAACACACGAGTTGATATATATAAAAACAAATAGTAGAGAGGAAAAAGATTTTTTCAATAGAAAATGGTGAAGAGATTCTTTCAGTATAATATCAAAACATTTATTTATAAAGTGGATATTTGTTATAAATATGCAACATTATGCATATCCGCAGTTGAAAAGGCATATAATGCTGAAACCGGTATTATTAAATGCGGAATTATATATATATATATATATATATATATATATTTAGGTTTGAAGGTTCACCACTGGATAGAGCTGGTCATTCCGTATGGTCAATCTTGATGTAATAATATGGAGAGTACTCAACGTAAAGCAGCTCAACCGTCTTCGTTTGTGTAGTCGGTGGTGCGAGTACGGAGTTAAATATTATAATAAAATAACAGGAGGCTGGACTTGTGTAAATCCTTGAAAGGTTTATTATACTATGATCATTTCAATGACCGGATTCCGTATGAATCCGGTGATATCATCAGGTATTCGAAATATAATAAATGCATGTAACAGATAAAATCCATGGGGCTGTAAATCATAGATCCGAGGACGACCGACCATGTAGCATCCTCCACTTTAGCCGGTCGCCCTCAAGTGTTGGCTATTCGGTCTACTTAAGGCTATCTGGTGAGGGGGCGAAAGCTTATAATGTGCTACTCCCGGTCAAAGAGAGAAAAAAAAAATAAGACAGAAAGAAAGAGGAAAACTCAGCGTTAATGTCATGTTACAATCAGGCTAGGAATTGCCGCGAAAAATGTTATTCTAAAGAACCTATATCTTAACAGAGGTATATATTATTAAAAATGTTCATAAAAGACTCTCTCTGTAAATTATTTAACTAAATCTCGCAACCCAAACCATAATTTTTTTTTAAACTTTTTAATTTTCAATGTTTTTAATTTTTTAATTTCATTCTTAAATATGATTTTTTAAATTTCATTCTATAAATCTAAAAAATAATTTAACGTTCCAATTTGCTGTTCACACATTATACCATGGAGACGCCCACTATATATACCTCTGTTATAATATATACCTCTGTTATAATATATACCTCTGTTAAGATATAGGTTCTTTAGAATAAAATTTTTCGCGGCAATTCCCAGCCTGATTGTAACATGACATTAACGCTGAGTTTTCTTCTTTCTGTCTTTTTTTTTTTTTTTTTTTTTTTTGACCGGGAGGTTAGTAGCACATTATAAGCTTTCGCCCCCTCACCAGATAGCCTTAAGTAGACCGAATAGCCAGCACTTGAGGGCGACCGGCTAAAGTGGAGGATGCTAGATGGTTGGTCGTCCTCGGATCTATGATTTTCAGCCCCATGAATTTTATCTGTTACATTCATTTATTATATTTCGAATACCTGATGATATCACTGGATTCATACGGAACCCGGTCATTGAAATGATCATAGTATAATAAACCTTTCAAGGATTTACACAAGCCATCCTCCTGTTATTTTATTATAATATATATATATATATATATATAAGTCCAAGACAAGAGGTTAAAATTAACTTCGCTTATTCATAGTCGCTGTTATATATATTTCGGTGATAACCGTTATGCAACATCTATGGCCTCATCGGACAGCTAGAATTGGAATAGCAAAAACAGAAACACACTTTTGTTTGTCTACAGAGGTTCTTTACCCGATTTATTCAACTATTATTTATAGTTATCAACTATTATTATAGTTACCTTGATTATGACGACTGTATTTTCAAATTTCAAATCCTCCAAATATTCTGAAAGTAAGCTAAATGTTGTGTGTGTGTGTGTGTGTGTGTGTGTGTGTGTGTGTGTGTGTGTGTGTGTAAGATAAGTATGAAAAATCAGTGCCATTACAAAAGGTTATATTAGTATAAAGCGTATAAAAAGTTAGAGAAGGATCTTGACCTTTCGGGCGTTAGTCCTTCATCGCAAGGTAGATAGATACCGAGAGAAAACTTGGAGAGTAGAAAAGAAAGACAGACGAGAGAGAGAGAAAAAGGAACACGGAGAAAAGAAAAAGAGGTTAATCGTGTGAAGGTAGTTGGCGTGCATTGAAGCATGGTGTTCCTTGGAAAGTTTTAGTGTGTATATCTGTTATGCGTAGAAGAGAGAGAAAAATGTATGTGTTGCATGTGTAAGAGATATAAAAAGAATGTGAGCGCGTGCGTGTGTGTGTGTGTGCACGCACGTGCATGTGCTTGTGAGTTATTGTCAGTTGTGTGAATTCATAGATGAATCGCGACGTTAACTAGCAAAGTAATGTGTGAGTAAGTAGTGTGTGTAGCTGGTGAGTTCAAATCCCGCCGAGGTTAACTTTGCCTTTCATCCTTACGGGGTCGATAAAATAAAGTACCAGTAATGTACTGGGTAATTGCTGGCCTTGTGCCTAAAGTAGAAACAATTAAATATATCTACTTTGTTTTACAATAAAATGTCAGCTTTCGATTTTGTCGTGGAAAGCCTTATATCTAAATTCAGGTTTAGGATTAGTGTTAGGGTTAGATTTAACGTAAGCGATTAGAGTATGGTTAAGATTAGACCTAGAGTTACAGATGGATTCGGATAAGACGTTGAGTTAGGTTTAGAGTTAAGATTAGTATTAAGGTTAAAATTTGATTAGGATTTGGTTCGTATAGTGTTAAGATTAACCCTTTAGCATTTAATCCGGTCGTATCCGGACAAAATTCTCTCACTTATGTCTCTTCAAACCCGATGTAACCGGCCATTCATACTGGTGTTAAGGTATTGTTCTCAAAATAAATAATATCAAAATCTCATAGATAATGATTCATTTATCATAATATAATAGTAAATATAGAGTAATGTGAATGCTAAAGGGTTAAAGTAAAGGTTTGGGTTAGGATTATGTTTAGAATTAAGTTTAGGGTTAAGATTAGTGCCCGCGTTATTTTCAAGATTTGAGTTAGGTTTAGGTTTAACTTTAGGCTTAGTAATACGCTTAATGTTGAGAATAAAATTGGTTTGTTTTTCGGTTAAGATTTTTAATAATGTGAAAATGTTTCAGATTTTGTGACTTAGCTTAGGGTTAAGATCAGATTAAGGGTTAGGATTAAGATTAGAATTACGGATAATTAGGGTTAATGTTAGGGTTAGGGCTAGCTATAGGTTTAGGGTTAGTGTAAGTCTTAGTTTAAGAGATAGAGTTGTCAGGGTTAAGCATAGGTTTAGGATTAAGATTGGATTAAATGTTAATATTAGGGTTATATTTAGGGTTAAGTTTAAATTTAATTTTAAAGTTAAGTGTTAGAGTTATGATAGGGTCAGTGTTAAGATGATGGTAGGGTTAGGGATGGGTTTAGGTTTACGGTTAGAGTTATTTTTAGAATTAAGATTAAGGGTTACCGTTAGGATTAGAGATAGGATTATTGATAAGTTTTGAGTTAGGGATAATTTTAGCTTTAGGCTTAGGGTTAGGTTTATGATTAGTTATAGAGTTACTGTTAGGTTTTAATTTAGTTTTAAATTTTAGGTTTTGAGTAAGGTTTATCGTTTGGATTAGATTCCTCATTACGGTTAGGTTTATGGTTAGAATTAGGGATAAATGAGGAGAAAATGTTTAGATAGGGCAATTTCATTTATGCACATATAGTAAAACGTTTTTTCAGCAAACGGTTTTTTAGCAAAACTTAAAGCTAACAATAGTGTTAACCCTATATTGAAATTTAAACCTAACCCTAAACCAAAACTCCACGCTAAACCTAACCTTAAATATAGACTAACCATAAACCTAACCCTAACCCTGACCATAACCCTAAATCTAAACTTAAGCCAAACACTAGCTTTAATCATTACTTTAATCCTAACGCTACTTACACTAAACGTAAACCTGAACAGAAACTTAACCCTAAAACTAACATTAACTCTGATTCTAATTGAAACCAAAACCTAAACCTAATATAGCCCCTAGCCCTAAACCAAAACTTAACAATAACACTACACCTAAACTCATCCCTAGCCTTAACCCGAAATTTAAAACAAAAGCTAACATTAAAGCTAACATACTCCCTGACCCTTAACCTAACTCCTAACACCAACCCTAAACCCAAAGCCATCCCTAATCCGATCTTGAAACCTAACCCCAAGAATAACACTAATCCTAAGAGTAAAGGTAACCCTAAAGCTAACCCTAACCTTAACGTTAACCCTAACTTTGTCTCAAACATTAAGTTTAATTCTAACACTAATCCTAACCATAGCCCTTATCCAAAACATGCCCCTAACCGTAGCGCTATCCCTAACTCTAAACCTAACTCTAATACTAACTGTAAAACTAACACTAACATTATTACTAACCCTGACACTAATACTAGTAGTTCTAGCCTTTGCTTTAAATCTAAGAGTAAACCTAACCCTAAACTAAACCCTAACACTAAACCTAAGAGCAAACTTAACTCTAAACTAAACCCTAACCTTAACCCTAACATTAACGTTATCTCTAATCCTAACCGTAGCCCTAAATCTAAACATAAACATTACTAACCTAACCCTAACGCTAATCCTAATCCTAGCCCTAACCCTAACCCTAGCTTTTTCTCTAAATTTAACCCTAACACTAAACACTACCCTAATATTAACTCTAAACCTAACTCTTCTTCAATATTCTATTTATTCAGAATAAACAAAATATTGAAGGAGAAAATGCTTAAATAATATATATATAGAGAGAGATATCCAAAATTAAAATTAATGACGTTGTGCGATGTGTGTATTTTTAAAAAAATGCAACACGTGGTTCGAGTCATTCACAGATTTGCATTTGCTTTGTAAACGTAGATGGTTATCTTCTTCTCCTTTGGTGAACATCCAAGAATTTAACTGCTGTGATTTACGGATTAATAGGTGAAATATATTTCTTACTTAAAGAAATATATACAAAGGAGATTCATCATTTTATAAGGTATCTATATTTGAAGTTCTAGTTAAACTTTAATTAGTTACCTACCTAGCTATGTATGCTTACATTCTTTACAAATTATTCCCTGTGATTGTTCCATATGTTTATTTTATATATATATATATATGTCAATCTATTTCTAGTTGATATATATATATATATATATATTACTGTAGGTTACTGTACGAGTTACTGTAGGTTCACCCGAGTGAGCACTCGATGTTTAGGCTCACTATATATATATATATATATATATATATATATATATATATATATATATATATATTTATAGTTTAGGTTTGAGCAAAAGTTTTTTTAGAAAGGTAATAGGGTTAAAATGTTTCTCCTTATTCACTCAGTTTTATTATATTTGCATCTTCCTGTAGAAAGCGTAAAACTGTTTTTAAAATATTTTAGATTTCAGAGGACTTCTTTCAGAAGAAGAAGAAGAAGAAGAAGAAGAGTAGGATTGGCCCCGTGCAAAACCTTTCCTCACTTAAAAAAGCTTCAAGCACAGGCATCGCTTGATATGACATGGTTTGCGATGTACGGCATTGCTGGTCATAGCCAAGTTCTTAGCAGGGCTAAAAGGCTACGTCCGTGATGCTCATGCTTAAGAATCAAGCAATGGCATTACACGAAATAGAGTTGCAGCCATCATCATCATGATGTATATATATATATGTATGGTGAACTAACTGTTGTGTAACCACTTCTACCAACTCGTCCCATGGACTGAGTGCTCTACCACTACGGATATTACCTTCGAGTGTTCTACCACTATATATATATATATATATATATAATTGGTGTGGGATGCTTAAAGTGTCCGTTAGCGGTATGCCGTTTGAGCACTCGATGCTCTTACAGTTTGGAAACTCTGCCTCGTAGAATCGAGACGTATCTGAGAACCTTGCGATTTCACAGTCAGGTTTGATCATTACATCGATCGTGCATCGAGCTGGTTGCCAGAGAAACGATTGTATTATGTCTAATAATTTTTATTCGTCGCAACACTGATTCTCCGTTTCTTATGTAATATATATATATATATATATATATATATATATATATATATATATATATATATTAGAAAGTGAGGTTTTTTTTACAAAATGAAAAATAACCGAAGTGTCCTACACGAGTGAAAGTATAAAGAAAAAGAGATGAAATCGAAAATGCAACTGGAGTCTTATTTTTTAAAAAAAATATATATATTTATTTGGTTCCTATACCGGTTTCGCAGTTCTTCTGCTTTTCAAAAGGTGAGTTGAGATGGAGGGTCTGTGGTTTTTCTCACATCTGGTTGGTCTCTGAATGTTACTTGTTTTATATGGAAAAAGTGGCTCGAAATGCCAGGTTTTTCGAGAAGTAATTTGATTGGTTTGTCAATAATTATAATAAATTTCGCGCCAGTTCACGTTACAATAGTTCTTCAAATAAGAGGGGGGGGGGGTTGTCACAGGTTATTTTTTCATATATGAGTGTTTGAATTTCTTTTTACTTGAAAAAAGGAGGCTCACGAAGGCTTTTTTTTGATTGTTTATAAATGAAATTATGGCTGTCACGTGAACCAACCAAAAAAAAGCCTTCGTGAGCCTCCTTTTTTCAAGTAAAAAGAAATTCAAACACTCATATATGAAAAAATAACCTGTGACAACCCCCCCCCCCCCCCCCCTCTTATTTGAAGAACTATTGTAACGCGAACTGGCGCGAAATTTATTATAATTATTGACAAACCAATCAAATTACTTCTCGAAAAACCTGGCATTTCGAGCCACTTTTTCCATATAAAACAAGTAACATTCAGAGACCAACCAGATGTGAGAAAAACCACAGACCCTCCATCTCAACTCACCTTTTGAAAAGCAGAAGAACTGCGAAACCGGTAAAGGAACCAAATAAATATATATATTTAAAAAAAAAAATAAGACTCCAGTTGCATTTTCGATTTCATCTCTTTTTCTTTATATATATATATATTTATATAACGATATCAATATAGTTATAAGAACACCCCCACTAGAGAGCACTAACAAGTTTGATTTAGAACGTAGCACGATGGAAAGCATCCAGCAGATAGCTAATTCCATACACCAGAGTATAACTAACTATAGACTTCCCTTCCAAACACCCTAACAATAGACTACCTGTATTAGACACAGAACTCTGGATTAACACTATAGACGAGAGAGCCCAAATTCTCCACTCACACTATGCTAAACCCATGGCCTCCAAATACCTGATACTCAAAAACTCAGCAATGTCCAGTAGTGCTAAGTTTAATATTCTGATCGCAGATTTGGTACGAGTGATGAAGAATGTGTCCAGCATGTGCGACCCAACAGAAATGGAAGGACACATCCAACACTTCATCAACCGCATGCAGTTCTCTGGCTACAACCAAAGAGACAGAGTCAGAGTATACGAAGGAGCCATGGAAAAGTATAAGACCCCCATAGAACTGGACATGAAAGGAATTTGCCCACTATACAGGAGCAAATCATGGAATAGCTTAGATAGGGCTAGACATAAGATAGGGAAGGCCACATCATGGTACGACAACCAGAGATATCAGAGTGTCATGTTTGTGGACGCCACCCCTGGAGGGAAATTAGCTAACCAGTGTAGAAAGGCCCTGAGAAAGACCCACTTAAAAATAAAGGTGGTAGAAAAGCCAGGAACCACCATAAAATCCCTGATCAGCAAAACCTACCCTTTTAAGAAAACCCACTGTACCAATAGGAAATGTATCATATGTAAGGTGAACCCCCGGATAAACTGTAAAACTAGAAACGTA
>OZ024740.1:158439368-158456868 GCA_964016885.1 Eledone cirrhosa
CGAAATAAAGTGTCTTGCTCAAGGACACAACGCATCTCCTGGTCTGATAATTGAACTCACAACCTAACGATTGTGAATCCAACTCTCTAAGCACTAAGCCACGAACAAATATACTGAAAGTGATTCTGATTGTGAGCACAGCAACAATGAAAGAAAAGGTATACTTGATATGTTATCTTACTATCGTGAATAACTTGACAAGTAAATACTCCAGAAAACTTAAGCAACATTAGATGGATTTTTTAAAATAGAAACAACGACAGCCAGTGCACAAGAAAGAATCACAACCCGTTTTCTCATCTCATACATAGCCTTCAATATCAAAGATTAACTTCCCCTGAATTATACAGATAAAATTTTGAAAAATATAACCACCGACAATAACAACCGTTCTGGATATTTACGCATTCAAAACTGTCGATTAGCTATAAGACACACGTTCTGATAATGGAGAACATATACTGTTATCAATAATGTCTATGAAACTAGAAGTTTGTTAAATATATTATTTATGTCATGTATTAAAATATATAAATTATCTGTATGTTTACATGTCGGGACCAAACTCAAGTAACTATATATATATATATATATATATATATATATATATATATATATATATATATCTTGGCCGGTCACGCTTGGGGATCCAGCCGGATCAGTTGGAGACGGTTGCTTCTAACAAGACCAGCTGGATGGAGTGTTTGGGGACTCTGCCGTTCGACCCTCTCAGGAATAAGTGGGAGAAGAAGTAGAAGAAGAGGAAGAAGATATACATATACACTCAAGTGACTATATATGTATATATATATACACACACATACGCATGCACATCCACAAGTACATGTGTTAATTTCAACGGCTCGTCGTTTGAAACCATTGTGCAATTAACCGATAAATTACGAGATAGCAACATTAATTACCAGTAGTAAGGTAAATGTTCCTGTTACATTTATATAGATTATTTAATAAAAGAGGATTTAAACGTTTATTTCTTCTTACAATACGTTTTGTGTATACATAATTTACTTATATCCCACCCAGTCGAAGTTATTTCACACACACACACACACACACACACACACACACACACACACACACACACACACACACACACACACACATATATATATATAGTGACAATTGTTTGGCTTATTCCCCATCATATTATTCTATTCCTTTTGATATTCTTCTATAACCCAATCTAAAACAGATCCATATGTCTCGACAACTATAACATTATTCGACTCATTATTCCCATAAGGCAACTACAGTCTATACATAATTTACTTATGTTCCACACTGTCCCAAGTTATTTGTTTATTGATATGTATTGACAAGACAATCATTTAACACATTCTCCAATAAGTTTTTTCAATTCCCTTTGATCTTCTTCAATTAGCCAACTTTAGCCAGTTTCAAATGTCCTCGACAATGACTTTCATATACTTTGAATTACTCAATGGTATTAACTGGGGGCCATGCAGGTTAAAAACAATTTATTTAGGTCAAACATAGGCTAATGTAGTCATAATGAAAACAAAAGAAAAGAAAGAAAACGAGTAGTATACATTCAGACTGTTAATATAATAAGAATGAAAGTTTGTCTTGAAACAACGTCACTATCTCTCAACGAAACACAATAAAATTTGCCACAGAGATGCAAATCCATATCAGAATAATCCATCAACGAAATAATTCCAATTGGGGGAATGGCGAGAAAGTGTGCTCTACAAATCCTCCATTCAGCTGAAATTTTGGAGAAGAAATCCCACCGGTTAGCATATTCCATATGATAGTCGTAAAAATACAAAACAACATATGAACCACACTTGTGTATGTGGAATATACGGACAATCCATGATACTGTAAATTTAAAAAAAAAACAGCCCAGCATAGAATCGCTTACCTACTCAGTGAACTGAAGGGCTAAAATATACTGCACTTAGTGAGACCAGACAACTTAGAGAAGACTCTCGTCAGCAACGTGGTTCCGGCTTTACAAGGGACAGACTCAGTGCCGGATTTAGGACAAATGAAGCCGTGTGCTAGTTAAGTTATGAGACCTCTTACTTAGGCTCTGATGGAGGTTGGCCCAGTAGGCCTACACAGGCGGTCAGGAAGATGGGCCCTCTGGCCAACAGGGCCCTGTGCTTAAGCACACCTAAGCGCAATGGTAAACCCAGTACTGAACAAGCTACTGTCTACACTGAGACAGTAATTAAAATCAATTAGGGGCTGATGTCACTTCTCATTCCTTCTGCTGGAAACTGCTATGGTACATTATTGATTACTTATGCACAAACTCTGCCCTCTGATGGCCAAGCCAAAGACTGGTCTTTGGCACTGACTAGAATTTCATGCAAGAGTAGGGAAGAAAAAAATTGGCATCGAGAAATTGGAAATTACGATGTTAGGAAAGCTACCAGTAATGGCGTCAGACTGCGTTCTCTGTGTGCGGAATTTGACCTCACCATTACCAACATCCACTTCCAGCAGAACAAACACTTGACCATGGATGAAACTCTGATTCATACACAGGCATCTCATTGACAATACAACGGTCAGACACGTAAACCTAGGAGATGTTTCGTGCAACAAAAGTGGATTTGTATGCTGGACATACCATTGCATACTGCTTACAAAGTTTAGATAGCAAATGCAACCTTTAATAAGCTCAAAAGAACGAAATATCAAGCGGCTCAATTATTCTCTATTGCTTCAGAAATTGTTCCATAGTACCAGTCATATTTTCAGACGGCATATATCCATTGAAAAACCAAGGAAGAACGACGTTAACTAGCTCCTAAATCAGATTAAATTAGCGGATCTAGCAATCGTTGAATTCGTGAAATTCCTTTCCTCCACCATCTGGACAGTTGCACACCCAATTTCATGAATCTTCTCCCGCAGTTCCATTCAGAAGTAGTTAGCTGAACTGTTGTTGAAGAACAGAAATGTGTACCCTTCTCTGTAAAACCAGACAAAGTCCTATGCAGTTACCTGCACTGTATGCCTCTCTCATCTGTGTGACCTCGTTACATAATATATATATTACATAGACGGATGGAAGGTGAGATGGCCGTCCCAATTCTGAGGATTTTAATATTTGAATGAAGTTGAAATCCAAACAGATTATTGAGTTATAGTATTCTAATAACTGTAATCTAGTAGTCCATACTCCTTGCAGGACATTACCTTAGCAGCTATTACAACTTGTGGAAGAATAAGCTTGGAAGATAACATCGAGAAATATTAGATCGTCTCCCAATTATACACTTCTCTCCCTTCTCACCACATTCCCAGTAAACAACAAGTAATTGCAATCTCACAATTCGGATACCTAGGTGATGTCACTTCCAGTTAGTGCCCTCAAAATGAGCAAATTAAAAACTGCATCAGAGGGGCCTCTATATCAAGTTTCCTTACTAAGGTCATGACTACCGAGAAGTTTATGTGAAGACCTCTCCTATCTGCCACCGAAGCCGTACACCAAGGGCGGGAATACATATACTTTCATCAAAGGGTCCACAAATGAAGGAGTAGCTAGTCACTATGAAATTCTTTGGACAACCATCAGTATGAAAATGCTTTATAAATATATAAAACTAACCTAGAAGTTGCACATGCGAATAAAATCGACTGTATTTATTTCCGGTTTTCAATAAAAATTGGTAGAGTTTAGCATGAAATTAGACATATATTTGATTCGATATGAATATAATTCTGGAAAGTTCTAATTTCACGATGAATTAAAATGGCAGTAGTCGTTAAAACATATTTATCAACAACCTATTAACTCATTTGATATCAAGCCCCCTGAAACTGCTCGTGCTTCTACGATACAAAACTGTTTATTTTGAAGTTTTCATCTTGCCCATTCATTCCTAGGTTAGTCGTGGGGGCAGTGTCATGGAACACGCCTTTAAGAGAGTCCTATTAGAAGCAATCGTCTTCAATTGATACAGTTCGATCCTCCGCAATTGAGACCAACCGAGCTCATGGATATTATTCCTCATCTTGCTCGTGCTCTATTTCTGGGTTCACACTTTGCCGTAAAATCTGTCCAGCGATTACTTCCTGTGACATTCTAACCCCATGTCCGAAGTATCGGGACTGTGATTTCTCGATTCGGAGTAGAGGCTCTACGCCAAAGACCCTTCGTAGGAACCCCATTTCGACCCCTTGTATTCGTGATCGTATTCTTTCGATCATTACCTGTTCAAAGTTATTTTAAATCCTTCCATCACAATGTTATGTAAGAACACTTGTTATGTTATACTCCAAACACTAGATAAATAGTGTGAATGTTTGTAATATTACTAATTATTGAATTCTATTTTATAATTATATGAAAATCTTAGTCTGTGTCTTTCATTAGAAGTAACGAAACGAAAAGGTTAAAAGTATGAAATATATTTGAATTATTCTTACCATTCCAATGAATCACAGAATATGGAATTTCAAACGCTTTATCGTACATATGAAAGAGGGAGGGAAGCCGTAGAATGTGAATAGCTTTGCTTCTATGTCGATTTTGAAGAAGACTATTAAAAAGACAGAGACACAGAGAAATAGAGAGAATGATGAGGAAGGAGAGGATGGAAAGAAAGAGGATGAAAGAGATTATATAAATTGAATGAGGCGGAGAATAAAATAGAAAAAGACGATAGGTAAGGAATATATATATATATATATATATATATATATATATATATATGGATATATATATATAACTCTGGCAATATTATTACAACAATATGACCCTCCCCAAGTATATATATATATGGATATATATATATATATATATATATATATATATATATATATATATATTTATTAAAATAACAGATTAAAGAAGATCCCGTTAAGGGTGAAAGCACCGATTCTTTGCTTAAACTTTAATCTGTTATTTTAATAAATATTTGCTCTACGTTTCTTATATGTTTGATATATATTTATCCTTGGATTTTAGTCTTCAAATTTATTATTATTACTATATATATATATATATATATATATATATATATATATATATATATGCGTATGTGCGTGTGCGCGCGTCTGTGCTTAGATAGATAGATATATTTCTTTATTAGCCATAGGGGCACAAAAGAAGGGGGCTTAGATAGATAGATAGATAGATAGATAGATAAACAGGAAGATGTCCGGAAAAGTGGAAATAAATAAAGAAGCGAGGTAGGCATAAAAGCCAAACTCGCCATACCTTACCTATGGGCATGAATCTTGTGTAATGACCGAAAGAATATGACTGCGAATACAACCGGTCGAAATAGAGTTCCCTCGAAGGGTCTTTGGAGTAAGATTACTCGATAGTGTGTAACTCGGGGATCAGAAAGTAACTCCAGATAGAACTGCTACTTTTCCGAATTGATAGATCGTAGCTCCGATACAATGGGCATGTGGTTAGAATGTCCCAAGGAAAGAATCGCTGGACAGATTTTACGGACAAAACTAACTGACAGGGGATCTAGAGATAGATCAGGAGCTAGATAGTTGAATAACAACCATGGCCTCGTCTGATCTCACTTGGGGATCTAGCCGGATCAATTGGAGACAAGAAGAAGAAGAAGAAGAAGAAGAAGAAGTGATTGAAAGAGGGAATAAAAGGGGACCGGTGTTGTGTAGAAATCAAGGAGTGGTGTGGAGGCATGAGAAAGGAAATAAACAAAACTCTACAGTTTTTCTTCCTCAGAGCTTAAGCAATATTTTACTTTATATTACATTTCGAACATAGCTAGTTTCTTACGATTGTACTCTTAGAGTATAGAGGAATAAATAGATTGGCTGAATAAGCAAAAAGAATTGTTAATAGATGAACAGGGGTGAGGAAAAGAAATGAGAAACATATGGAATTAAAGAGAGGAAATATAGAGAGTGCTAGTGGGAGAGAGAGGGAGAGAGAGAGGTGGAGAGAGAGAAGTTAAAAACTGAGAAAGATAGAGATACACAGCTAGATAGATAGATACATAGATGGATATATCTATATATCTATATAGATAGATGGATATATATATATATATATATATATATAAATATATATATAAAAATATATATATATATATATATATATATATAAATATATATATAAAAATATATATATATATATATATATATATATATATATATATATATATATATATATATAAATATATATATAAATATATATATAAAAAAAAATATATATATATATATATATATATATATATATATATATAAATATATATATATGTGTATATATATATATATATATAAAGAGAGAGAGAGAGTCTGTGAGAAGGAGAGAGTCTGTGAGAGGGAGAGAGAGGAGAGACAGTTAACGAGTGAGAGAGAGAGAGAAAGAGAAAGGGGGTGAGAGAGTGTGAGAGGAAGCGAGAGGATAGACAGTTAAAGAGTAAGAGAGAGAGAAAAAGAGAAAGAGAGAGATTGAGAGAGACTGATAGATAAAATGAAATAGAGACAGAGAAATAACAAGAGTGTGGGAGGGGGAGAAAATTGAGTTAGGGTGAGAGAAAAAGAGGGAAAATAAATGTTTAAAAAGGACTAAAGAGAGCTAGGGAGAGAAACGACTATGTTATAGAGTGAGTGAGAGTGTGGGGGGTATAGAGAGGGGGAGAGAGACAGAGAGAGAGTGTGTGTGTGTGTGAAAGACAGACAGACAGAGAAAGAGTGAGAGAAAGAAGACAATGTTTCTAAATAAGATAGGGTAATAAAGGTAAAAATAGAGAAAGATATATATATATATCTTTCTCTCTATATACATATATATATATACACACACACATCTCTCTCTATATATATAGAGAGAGAGAGAGAAAGTGAGAGAGAGAAAGAAAGAGAGAAAGAAAGAAAGAGAGATAGTTAGATAGATAGATAGACAGATAGATAGTTAGATAGACAGACAGATAGATAGATAGATAGATAGATAGATAGATATTAAGAGATAGTTTTGTATAGAGAAAACAAATATAGGGTTGAGGGAAGTGGATGAGCTGTAGGAGAAGGAGGCGGAGTGTGGAAGATTTCAGGTTAGAGAAGGAGAGGGTGGGTGGGGACGTTTGAATATTTGGGTCGACATGCACTCTTGCTAGAATAACTTTTCGAAGCGGGATGAAGAAACAGAGAAAAAAAAAGAAAAAATACTTATTCATTATTCTATTTATTTAGGTAGCTTTTATTTTTTCTTTACTTCTTCATTATTGTTGTTATTACTGTTATTACTAGTACATGACCCGTTGTTTTACGGAGGGAATAAGTAATGTTCGGTTTCTTCACCAAATTGTAACCAACTATGTTTGTATATATATTTATATAGGCAAACATTTGTGAAATTATAAAACCAGAAGAACATACATACATACATGTGTATATATATATATATCTAGGGCGGTTAAAATCCCAAGATCCATGGACGAATTCTCTCCAGCGGTCTCTGTCCTTCATCATTGCCGCCATGTCTTGCGTCTCCCAGAGACCAGTGTCTATCCTTAGGTCATCAATATATGTCAACCCCGCTCTCCCTCTTCTAGTGTATCCATGCAGGGGCTCCCACAGGAGCACTAAGTGCAGTGTCAACTCTGAAGGTCCGTGAGCATGTCCAGCTAACCTTAGTCTCCTCTGCGTTACTTTCGAGCTGACTTTTGGGAGGCCACCGTACAGCTCTGAGTTCTTCATCCTCAGTGTATATTGATTAATGTTCAGAGCCATCCTCAGCATTCTCGTGTAGCACCCATCCACCATCTGAGTGAGTTTCTTGGTCAGTGTCCAAGTCTCAGACCCGTACAGCAGCAGCACAGACTCCACTATGTAGGTAAAATAGGATTTGAAAAATGTAACGGCTGGCCTTTTAGTTATGTAGGTTTCTGTATTAATGTGTCAATTAATTTGGTAATTGTTTATATATTTTGTGTTTACTTTTACCGGTTTCAGCGGTGTTTACAGCCTTTTTAAAAGGATTTTTGTTGTAGTCTTTCGAAAAATGTTTTTCGTTTATGTTTATCTCACGTGATTGGCTGCTTACGTCCTTACTGAACACAAGAGACGCAATAGGTTTTATCTCTGTCGCTTATATCGAGGAGAATATGGTTCATTACAAGAAACATAATTCAGGCTTACTTTTTTTAATGAAACAATTTTTTAAGTGTGTAAATCAGTTGAGCTTTGGCTTCAATTTACTCATGAAAACTCTCCCGTCCGACGGGTATGATCTCCCATCCTCTTTTGGGTGGGTGAGATATGTCTTCTCTTGGGAAAATGTGCATAGCTTTCATTGTGGTGGATTGGCAGTATCAGTAGAGGGTTGAACGCCATGCTTTGCAGTATAGAGTTACGGCCCTTTGCGGTCTGAGTTCAAATCCCGCCGGGGTTAACTTTGCCTTTCATCCTTACGGGGTCGATAAAATAAAGTACCAGTAATGCACTGGTTTAATTGCTGGCCTTGTGCCAAAAAGTAGAAACAATTATGTAAAATCTCCCCATCTTGCCTCATTTCTCCCCGTTTTAGGGACTTTTTTTCATCGTTTGGGTCTTTAGAGGCTGGAAGGTCTGTTTTACGCGGTCCCTATTTTGGGAAGGTCCGTGTATGACTATCTATCTATTCATCAGTCTGTTAGTTTATGATTTTATTGCTATTTATTTATTACGTACTAAAGAAAATCGTCATTTGCAGTCATGGAGAGAGCACGAAGGTGATCAAACAAAAAGCAACAACACACATGTGAAAACATACGCAAACACTCTCATGTGATGTATACATATCTCGTATTTTCTTAATCATCGTTATGAATTCCTTCATAAACAAACTATCAATAACAATAACAATGATTTCTAGAATAGGCACAAGGCCAGTAATTTTTTTTTTGGGGGGGGGGGGGGGGGCGATTAAACCGACCCCAGTACGTTACTGGTACTTTATTTTATCGACCCCGTAAGGATTAAAGGCAAAATTAACCTCGGCGGTATTTGAACTCAAACCGTAAAGGACCGTATCTCTATGCTGCTAAGCATAGTTTCCGACTCTCTACCGATACTGCCAATCTACCGCCCTCATCAATAACAATAACAATAAAAGGTGTTTAGGATCTTTTAATGGTTTTAATCATTCGACTGATCCGCGGTCATATTGGGGCGTCGTCTTCAAGAGTTTTGTCAATCATATCGGTCCAAATACTTATTTCAATCTGCTACTTATTTCATCGATCACTATTAGCTGATCTACTACGTTAACAGACTAAAACAAGAACTCACGCATGGATACACGTGCACACCATTCTTTCTTCTGTTGAAGGACTAGCGTCCGAAACGTTAAGACCCTCTTCTGCTATATCAAGCGTTAACCTAATATATCCCTTCCATATACTGTACCGATTGTGTTGTTATTTCTGTTTACTTTTTACATATATATATATATATATATATATATATATATATGAGAGAGAGAGAGAGAGAGAGAGAGAGAGATGAGAGAGAGAGAGAGAGAGAGAGGGGGGGGGGGGGGATAAGGAAATTGCGAAGTTCGGTTTGTTAATAAAAGATTCTTTGACATCTACACCAATCTTCGCATTTTCCTTATTCTACATATACTCTGTCACCGACTGACAACTCATATTTGGAAGAAAGAACATGACGTTGAATGCTTGATGCAATTGCATCATTATTTACTGATTGGTGCATTGCATACGCAAGCTCCTTTAGTCAGCATGTTTACCGTAAGTATATGTGTGTGTGTGTTCAAAATATAGGACAAAGAGCATGGAAAAAACAATGGATAGATGGACAGTCCCATCTCCTAAGTCAGCCTCTGGGATTCACAGCGGTTTCGGTTCAATAAGGTTGATACCGTCCATTCCAGTGCATATTGGGACATAACAAAGGAAGTAGATACAATCCAGCCTTTAGGCAAATTACACGAATATAGACAGTGATAGAGCTTAGCCAAAGGAGAGAAATAGTAAAACAAAAGAGAATGATAAGAACTGTAGTAAATATAGTAGTAAATATGGAGGTGGTGGTGGGTGCATTATTATTAGTTACGTCCCTTTACAGTCTGAGTTCAAATCCCGTCGAGGTTAACTTTGCCTTTCATCCTTACGGGGTCGATAAAATAAAGTACCAGTAATGCACTGAGTATTTGCTGGCCTTGTGCCAAAAGTAGAAACAATTAATATTATGGTGGATTGACAGTATAATGCAACCACCACCACCCCTCCACCTTCACCACCATCTTCACCATCACTAGTAGTAGTAGTAGTAGTAGTAGTAGTAGTAGTAGTAGTAGTAGTAGTAGTAGTAGTATCTCTCTTCTGCAGACCACACTGTCGCATCTCTCTATTTAGTTTATCACCACATTCCAAAACTTCTGTTCCTAGAAACCAACTCAATGTATATCAATCCTATTTCTGCTTATTCGTTACCAGAGCCAGATTACCTCTCCATTCTCAGGGACCCCACGCTAAGTGCTTTATACTATCGTACTATACTGCCTTGAACATTTTTTTCTTTTTTTGTCACATTCAAAAAAACTTTTTTATGGTATATACTACAGGTCTTGCACTAACCTAACCCGACATTACCTACCACACCTTTCTCTCTACTTTCCACTACCCCTACTGTGTTTCCCTCCCAGTCTCCTCTGGCCACTCACTACCCATTTCTCTCGATTATTCACCCCACATCCTACAAAAAAGAAGAAAAAAATCAACGCTCTTAAATCCTTTTCTCCATTGGTCACCTATGTTATTTCCTGCAGACGTTAACTGATTCGTACGACATTCAGTACACCAAACCTTAACATATTTATCCTTATTCGTGCCATTGACCCATTTAAATTATTTCCCTTAGGTAATTTTATTTTTCAATTAGACCATCTTTAGATCAGACTTATCACCAAGTAAATATCATAACTTAATTTTGAGAGATTAATTCTTAATTAATATCCTTTTTTCTTCGGGGGTCATTAATAATTGCCAGTGGTTTTCTGTTTTAATTTTTCAACGGAAAGGGGAATTTCAATTTCAAATAATTGAGAATTTTTCGTAGACAACATCCAGTGAATACCGTATAAACCGTATAATAAACAGATTAAAATACCTATAACGAGACTAAATGTATGTTTATTATACGTAAAACCACTGGTGTGAGTCGTTAGTATCAAACAATAGCTTTGCTGTATTTGTTCCGCCCCAGTAGGTTTTGAATTTAAATCCCACAGAGATCAATTTTGCTTTTCATCCTTCCGAAGTCGATAAAATATATTACCTATCAAATATTGGTTACTACTTACGCTGAATACCATATTCTCACCGACGCTCTAACGCGCCTGTTAATCTACCAGTCTAGTGTTGTAATTAATAATAGTTTCTAATTTTGGCACAAGGCCAGCAATTTGTGGGAAAGGAAAATTCGATTATATCGAAATCAGGACCTTATTACCTACCTCTTTTCCTTGAAAAGCAAACTGGTATGGTACTGGAATTGTCAAATGATTGTTTGATGGGCAACATAGCAGTGAAGAGAAACCGAGAAGAAAAATTATATTTATACATTCAGAACTTAGAAAGTCGTAATTAAATATTGCAAAGCATTTTGTCAGACACTTTACCAATACTGCCAATCCACCGCTTTTATCGAAAAACATGATTACTAGCATTAACAATAAAGCTACGCATTTTTAAGGAAGAGCACAGTTGATTGCTCAGGCTCTTGGACTAGATCGGTACTTATTTTATTGATCCCGGAAGAATGAAAAATAGAATATCGATTTCAATGGAATTTGAAGGCAGAAAGCAAGAGAAACATAAATAAATACTACAATGTTTGATGCTCCAGTAATACTGTCACTCAACAACGACATTGTTGATTTCTAATACAGTAAAAAGGCCACACATTTTGGATAAGGGCGTAGTAGATTTTATCTTAGGACAAACATAGGTCAAAGTGCTCCAAGTGGCCCACTACTGGGTCATGCCTAGTTTTATGTCATACTGTGTTGCATAATGCAATTAAAAGTAAATATTATATATAGTTGATGGCCTATAAAGTTTTTCACGGGAATCTGAAAAAGTTGTGCATTATTCCTCTGTGGTATATCTACAAGTTAACTCTTCAGAAAGTCTGTTAGGCAGCGCTTTATTCCTGTCACTATTGTTATTTAGTATGTCAGCCCTGATTGAGAGGAACTATGATTATTTATGTGTATATAAGAGAGAATGAGTCTAAAAGCTGCTTCTAGTACAACTTAGAATTTGATATAATTACTCCTTCTTTACAGGATAGTCTTAAGAGAAACCTGTCAACTCTACAATTCTTGTTTAATTCACAAGGCACCAAGACATAAGTACTGAATATGAAGTAATAAAACAAAAAGTCAGTTTTCTTCCAGGCTATTCCCTAGGTCAAATCCAATTATATAAATCATAACCTGTTGTTTTTTTAATTGTCTTAGCACTAAATAAGTAATGTAAGCAAATTATTTACCTATAGCTGGGCTAAGAAAAAATACAAATTATCAACACTCCAATACTTTTTATTCAATAAAACTAATTACTGTTATAATTTACTATTTTCACCTTAGAAAATCCGGCTCTGAAAATATTTCGTGTTACTCTACTTATTTTGCTTACTGGTTAATCTATCCCTGTTTATTAATCAACCCGTGTATCTGATTGATATTTATCTCAAAGCTCTGAGGATGGAAAGTAAAGGTCACCTCGGCGAGATTCGAACTCGGTATATTAAAGAACATGATTAATACCAGCCGGCATCTTGACCGCCTGACCGCCGCTCAACCGATTCAGGCCATCTACAATAACGGTGTCTCTGTGTTGCCTCGGTGTTGACCAAATCCTTAAAAATAACAGCAAAATTTCTCTCAAATCCCATCATGCCATCTAAAACAAAATTGGTCGCATTGAAAATTATAAATTAGAATATTGAAAAAGACGAGATTGTCTTGACTGGAATATTTTTGATCATAAGGGCCAACCCATCTTGTTTGCCACTCAATCTAAAAATGAAAGGTAGCGTCCATGAAACTTTATTTAATTCAGCGCCTTTTGATATTGGTGGAAAGAAGTTATTCTCAAACTAAAGGGCTGATGCGAATGCTTCCTAATAGATTAAACTCCAATAAAATCACTTAAAGACAAGATGGGGATGTTAAAATGAGCAACGAATTAAGCCTATTATCCAAACCCCAGAATACAAAGAGTTAGAACAAATACCAGAAGGAATCTCATCAGGCAGTCTAACAATTACGCCACCCCATCACTCTGGACTGGTACTTCACTTGACAGTTTAGTTCCCTCGTCCCGTAGCATTCTTAATGATACATATTTTTAAATGAAATTTTGCAGAAATACACTTTCCAGGATGTCAATGACGAATATCTTAACGAAATTTAAAAGAAAGAATTTTTTTTCGAAAATCATAGTTAGTTATACATAGACTTCCCTGTAGAAAATATGACATTGTACTAATTTTGTATTCATCGTCAACGTAAAATTGAAAGGCTTGGTGGAGTTTACGTTTAGTCTACTACTAGCAGAATGGCCCAGCGTTGCTCGGGATTTGCTCTAGGGTTCTTATATATTTGATATATATTTATCCTTATCGAGCCTCATGAAATAAATACGTTTGTTTATATTTTGTTATTGTGTATGCAAAAATATCTGTACACGAATATATAATTATATATATATATATATATATATATATATATATATATATATATATATATATATATATATATTGAAAAGGTAACACACTAGAGAGAGATACAGTGCGCTATCATTCACTGCCCTTAAACACGCTGTGACTTCTCTCTCCCACGTGTAGCTGGACAGTCACTTTAAAATTCTCTTAGTGTTGTCTGAAATGTATAGCCTTACACACGCTGACGAACCGAGGTTATTTCATTTCTGTCAACAACTTACTGGCGAAACAGATCTCTTTGGATTTGTACGTGTGTTATATAGTTATAGAGGTATTTATTTACGCTTTAATTTATATTTTTAATTATTGTGTCTATATTCTGCCTTTCATAGGTTATAGATTCCATACACTGGTGGTTTTTCCCTGTTTTATTGATAGCACACTGTATCTCTCTCTAGTGTGTTACCTTTTCAACATATTGTATTTTAAAGAGCTCAGGATTTCCTCTCCTTTGAGCACATTATTTACAGGGAATGGCGAGAGTCTATGGCTCCGTTAATTTATCGTATATATATATATATATATATATATATATATATATATATATATATTAATAAAAGGAATTTCAACTTTATCTGATTTACTCGTTTTATTTACAATCCTTTAACATTTTATAATGGTATTAGAATGAAATAGTATGGTAGAATATTAAATGTTAAGTGTTAATTGAACAAGTACTTTCATGCTTTCGAAATCTTCAGATTCATATTCTATGGTGACAGTCAAGTTTGCAATTTTCAACTATTTCATTCTGATACCATTATAAAATTTTAAAGGATTGTAAATAAAACGAGTAAATCAGACAAAGTTGGAATTCCTTTTATTAATATAATCTTCTATACACAATCATACACACCCGTGTATTTTTATTTATATCTATATCTATCTATATCTATCTCTCTCTCTCTCTCTCTATATATATATATATATATATATATATATATATATATATATATATATATAGATAGATAGATATAGATATAGATATAAATAAATAAATATATATATAACAGTACAGAATCTATAAATATATATCGAAATTGTTCACTAAATGAATGTAAGAACAGAAAAATACAATAATATAAATATTAAAAAATTAATAAAATTCTTTAAAAAAATTCAACACAATCGTAATCTACATCATGAAAATGTATATCTTCTTCTTCTTCTTCTTCTTCTTCTTCTTCTTCTGAGAACCGTGGGGACAGAATCCTCAAACACTCTTCCAGCGGGTCCTGTCAGAAGCATCTGTCCAGCGATTCTTTCCTGGGACATTCTAACCACATACCCATAGTATCAGAGCTGTGACCTCTCAATTCGGAGAAATAGCAGCTGGAGCTGCTACTTGGAATGAGTCACTGATTTCAAAGCGATGCATTCTATCGAGTAACGTTACTGCAAAGACTCTTCGGAGGAACCCCATTTCGGCCGCTTGTATTCGCAATCGTATTCATTCTGTCATTTTTCAAGATATATGCCCATAGGTAAGGATTGGCACGAATACGGAATTGAAGATAGCGAGTTTTGCTTTTACGCCAACCTCTAGGTTACTAAATGCTGAAGTTGGTGCATTATTGCACCAGCTCCTGCAATTATTGCACTTAATTCAGCCTCCTGCCTTCCATCACTCGCGAACACGGCCCCGAGATACTTGAACTTCTATACCTGCTTCACTGGAACTCTATTTACATGTAGGGTGCACTTCGCAGGCTTTCTTGAGAGGACGGATGACTCAGTTTTCACAGCACTGATTTCCATTCCTGCCATGTAGCACTCTGCATCAAACCTATCGAGTGCAAGTCAGAGATCACCTTCTATCAAGTTAAGTAACACTATGTCGTCTGCAAATTCTAGCCGACTGATTTTGCACGCGCCAGTCATGATAGCACTTCTAACTCGGCTGCACATGTCAATCCTGTTCATGTAAATAATGAACGGGAGAGGTGACAGTAGGCACCTTTGGTGGAGTCCGACTACCACACTGAATGGTTTTGATTTAGCATCATTTATACGAAAACAAATACTCGAGCATTCGTATAGAGACATCAGGGCAGCAAGAAGCTGACCATCAATCCCATACTCCTGCAGAACCTTCCACAGCAGGTCGCGGTGAACGCGGTCTTATGCCTTTTCAAGATCAACAAAACAAGAATACACTTCTTGGTAATATTCTCACGATCTCTCGAAGACCTGCCGCAGTGTAAATATTTAGTCGGTTGTGCTGTATCCGGGCAAAAGCCACACTATTCATCAGCCAGCTTGAACACGACAGTCTCTTTGCCAGACACTTAACATAGACTTTACTGAGGAGACTTAACAAGATCCTGTAATTGGAACAATCTGTCTTGTCTCCCTGTTTGAAAATTGAGATTATCATCTGTGGTCGGATTTCATATCCCCACCGCCCTTACCACATTTGAGCTCTTTAACTGCTCTTGTGACCTCAGTCTCTGGGAGAATAGTCACCGCTCCCAGAAGCACCTCGTGCACATCCGAAGATGTTGTTGTGACCGGGTTTAGGAGATCACCAATGTATTTTCTGTACCTCGAGCGGATGCACCTCTCTGATGTAAAGAGAACCCCAGATGCGTTCTTGACCGCAGGTATGGAGGAAGGCATCTTATTGCGAAATCGGCGGATGGTCTACCAGAACACTTTATTTGCTGATCTGAAGTCGGATTCCAGCAAAACCCCGAAGTCCACCCATGTCTTAATTTTGGAAAGAATTTATATATGTGCATTAATAAAGTTATGACAAACCAAAGTTGATAGAAGCACTAAACCGTAATCATACCCTTTGTTTTATCGACCCATGAAAAGATGTAAGGAACAGTTGACTTCAACGGGATTCGAATTCAGATGGCACAGCAAATACCGCAAGGCATTTTCTTCGACGCTCTAACAGCTTTGCAAAATCGCTGCCTTGGACTGCGCAACAGCAAGCCGTTACTTTGACAGTAAATTCTACCTTCAATCACACCCTTCCAACTAAAAAATATATATGAGGGTATTGGACAATATAAGCCTAAATAGACTGTGTCTAGGTGTCTATTGGTGGTGGGGTGGTTACGGCAGCAGCGCCTTTGAAAATAGCTTTGTTCATTAAGGCTGAGCTTGTTACTAAAGAACAACAATAATAATAGCGAATATAGTCTTTACTACACTTACTTATCGATATCAATTAACGGCTGTTTATAAAAAGTACTACTGCTAACTACTACAGTGGATACTGCTGTTGGTATTACTATCACTACTACTTGTACCGCTGCTGTTGCTACTCCTGATAATACACTTCTGCTGCTGCTGCTATTCTACTACTGCTGCTGCTACTGAAGCCGTCGTCATCGTCACCGTTACACCGTCATTCACTATTATTGTTATTTTTTCTTATTACTCTTTGGACAACCCTTTTTACCCGATTATCACTGGTTTACACTTTACTATGACTACCATTATATGTACGTATGATCAAACTATTATTTATATTATAACTATAGTTGTTCTTTTTCTTGTTTATCTTATTGTTTAACACTATATATCATCTCCGATTGAGAAGACATAATTAAAAACATTCCAACCGTAACCATTCCGCCTTTTATTCAAACACAGCGGATTTAGGACTACATTATCCAACGTATTCTACACTTTTCTTTCATGCCTTTTTCTCTTTCTACAAATAAGAATTTAAAAGGCGGTAGTGTATAATTTGAGAGTGATCAGGCTGGTATTTCTAGCATTTTCAATGACAACCTAGAGGCTCCCCTCCGTG